>CM071570.1:247622772-247682205 GCA_036426205.1 Ascaphus truei | reverse complement strand
AGACTGCCGCTCAGGCCGGGAGTGCTGGGGGCCAGTCCCTGCAGAAGCATATTCCCATACTACCCCCTGAGAGACTGCAGACTCAGGCCGGGAGTGCGGGGGCAGTCCTGCAGAAAGCATATTCCCATATCCCCCTGAGAGACTGCAGAGGCTCAGGGCCGGGGAGAGTGTGGGGGCAGTCCCTGCAGAAGACTATTCCCATACTCCCCCTGAGAGACTGCAGGCTCAGGCCGGGAGATGGGGCAGTCCCGCAGAAGCACTATTCCCATACTCCCCCTGAGAGACTGCAGGCTCAGGCCGGGAGTGCTGGGGGCAGTCCTGCAGAAGCACTATTCCCATACTCCCCCTGAGAGACTGCAGGCTCAGGCGGAGTGCTGGGGGCAGTCCCTGCAGAAGCACTATTCCCATACTCCCCTGGAGATGCTCAGTAGGCTCAGCAGGAGAGCTGGGGGCAGTCCCTGCAGAAGCACTATTCCATACTCCCCCGGAGAGAGCACTGCAGGCTCAGGCCAGGAGAGCTGGGGGCAGTCCCTGCAGAAGCACTATTCCATACTCCCCAGAGAGAGACTGCAGGTCAGGCCGGGAGTGCTGGGGGCAGACAGACCTGCAGAAGCACTATTTCCCATCTCCCCTGAGAGATGCAGGCTCAGGCCGGGGGAGAGCTCGGGCAGTCCCTGCAGATAGCATATTCCCATTACTCCCCCTGAGAGACTGCAGGCTCAGGCCAGAGAGAAGTGGGGGCAGTCCCTGCAGAAGCACTATTCCCATAATCCCCCTGAGAGACGTGCAGGCTCAGGCCGGGGAGTGCTGGGGGCAGTCCCTCAGAAGCACTATTACCATACTCCCCCTGAGAGACTGCAGGCTCAGGCCAGGAGTGCTGGGGGCAGTCCCTGCAGAAGCACTATTCCCATAATCCCCCTGAGAGACTGCAGACTCAGGCCAGGAGGTGCTGGGGAGCAGTCCGCAGAAGCAATCTTCCCATTACTCCCCTGAGAGACTGCAGGCTCAGGCCGGGAGTGCTGGGGGGCAGTCCCTGCCAGAAGCACTATTCCCATACCCCCCTGAGAGACTGCAGGTCAGGCCAGGAGTGCTGGGCAGTCCCTGCAGAAGCAATATTCCATACTCCCTGAGAGACTGCAGGTCAGGCCGGGAATTGTGCTGGGGGCAGTCCCTGCAGAAGCACTATTCCATCACTCCCCTGAGGACTGCAGGGCTCGGGCAGGAGAGCTGGGGGACCGTCCCGCAGCAGCATATTCCCATACTCCCCCGGAGAGAATGCAGACTCAGGGCCGGGAGTGTATGGGGGCAGTCCCTGCAGAAGCACTATTTCCCATACTCCCCCTGAGAGACTGCAGGCTCAGGCCGGGAGTGCTGGGGGCAGTCCTGCAGAAAGCACTATTCCCATACTCCCCCTGAGAGACGCTGCGCTCACGCCGGGAGTGGGGGGCAGTCCGCAGAAGCACTATTCCATACTCCCCTGAGAGACTGCAGACTCAGGCCGGGAGGTGATGGGGGCAGTACCTGCAGAAAGCACTATCTCGCCATACTCCCCCCTGAGATGACTGAGGCTCAGGACCGGGACGGGCTGTGCTGGGGGGCAGTCCTGCAGAAGCACTATCCCATACTCCCCCTGAGAGACTGCAGGCTCAGGCCAGGAGAGCGGGGGGCAGTTCCCTGCAGAAGCACTATTCCATTACTCCCCCTGAGAGACTGAGAGCTCAGGCAGGGAGTGCTGGGGGGCAGTCCCTGCAGAACACTATTCCCCATACTCACCCTGAGAGACTGCAGGCTCAGGCCGGGGTACTGGGGGCAGTCCCTGAGAAGCACTATTCCCATACTCCCCTGAGAGACTGCAGGCTCAGGCCAGGAGTGTGGGGTCAGTCCCTGCAGAAGCACTATTCCCATACTCCCCCTGAGAGATGCAGGCTACCGGCCAGGAGTGCTGGGGGCAGTCCCTGCAGAAGCACTATTCCCATACTCCCCTGAGAGACAATGCAAGGCTCAGGCCGGGAGAGCTGGGGGCGGTCCCATGCAGAAGCACTGATCCCATACTCCCCTGAGAGACTGCAGACTCAGGCCGGGAGAGTGCTGGGGGCAGTCCTGCAGAAGCACTATTCCCTATCTCCCCGAGAGACTGCGGCTCAGGCCAGGAGAGCTGGGGCAGTCCCTGCAGAAGCACTATTCCCATACTCCCCCTGAGAGACTGCAGGCTACAGGCCAGGAGGCTGGGGGCAGTCCCTGCAGAAGCCACTATTCCCATACTCCCCTGAGAGACGCAGACTCAGGCCAGGAGTGCTGGGGGCAGTCCCTGCAGAAGCCACTATTCCATAATCCCCTGAGAGACTGCAGGCTCAGGCCGGGAGAGCTGGGGGCAGTTCCCTGCAGAAGCACTATTCCCATACTCCCCTGAGAGATGCAGACTCAGGCCGGGAGAGCTGGGGCAGTCCCTGCAGAAGCACTATTCCCATATACTCCCCTGAGAGACGCAGGCTCAGGCCGGGAGAGCTGGGGCAGTCCCTGCAGAAGCACTATTCCCATATCCCCCTGAGAGACTGCAGACTCAGGCCGGGAGAGTGGCGGGCAGTCCTGGCTACATATGATGACATGCTTCATCCGTCCAAGGAGAAAGAAAGGGAATAACGTGAGAGGGAGATACCTTACAGTAAATGGCAGAAAAGGGGCACTTAAGACGTGGCTGTTCATCCGCTGAGGGACAGATGGCGAACCTGTCCTGGTGGACAAATGCCCTAGCGGTGCATGTGAAAACATCGCAGTGGCTGAGACGTGGTGGCTACGAGTTTCCATCTTCAGCATTGACCAGAAATGTTTTCCTTGAGGGGGGGTCGGTAATGATGAACCCTCCTGAGAAACAGAGAAACGTGCGCATATGGTCAGGGATGCAGAACGTGATACGTTACACGAGCATTGGTAATTTATCTCTATCGCCTCTTATTACTCCCATACAGTAAGCACATCCCAAAATGTCACGGACACAGCAGGGAAAATTACGACAGCATAGTAATAGGGGGTTTTATCTACCTTTTTGGGGGGGACAACTCTGGCATCATCAAATGGATTTGATTTATCAAAGGAATTTGAATTGATTTGGCCTACACGGTCTTATTTTGAAGAGGATACAGCTAAAGTAAGGCGTTGTTTATAATGCACGGAAAGCGACATAAGGCCCAGCTGCCTCAGACCCGCGCCCGGATGCAGACAGCGGCGCGAGTGGAGAGGCACTGAGGCTTTCTGGCGGTCCATGTAGGGAGCGGAAAGAGAGGACAGCGGCGCCGGGGGGCGCGTTGTTTTGAGCGAGTAGCTTCCCCCCCTCCACAGCTCCCGTCAGATACAGCCCCTCCACAGATCACGTCCGAATTACAGCCCCCTCCACAGCTCGCCGATACACCCCACTCCAGCTCCCGTCCGATACACCCCCCTCCACAGCTCCCGTCCGATAACAGCCCCCTCCACAGCTCCCGTCCGATTACCAGCCCCTCCACATCTCCGCCACCAGCCCCTCACAGCCCCTCCAACCCACCACAAGCTCCCGTCCAATACACCCCCTCCACAGCTCCCTGGTCCGATACACCCCCTCCACAGCTCCCGTCCCGTACACCCCCCTCCACAAGCTCCACGTCCCGATACACCCCCTCCACAGCTCCCGCCTCGGCGATACACCCCCTCCAACTATGCCCAGTCCAATACACCCCCCTCCACAAGTCCCGTCAGATACAGCCCCTCAATAGCTCCGTCCAATACACCCCCCTCCACAGACTTCACGCCGTACAGCCCCCTCCACAGCTCCCGTCCAGTAGACACCCCCCTCCACAGCCTCCCGACACAGCCCCCTACCACAGCTACCGTCCAATACACCCCTCACAGCTCCCGTCCAATACCCCCTCACAGTCACGTCATAACCCACCTCCACAGCTCCGTCCAATACACCCCCTCCACAGCTCCCGTCCAATACACCCCTCCACAGCCTACGTCATACACCCCCCTCCACAGCTCCCGTCGATTACACCCCCCTCAACAGCTCCCGTCCAAGACACCCCCTCCACAGCTCGTCCAATACACCCCCCACATCTCCGTCCGAACACCACCTCACAGCTCCCATCCGATACAACCCACTCCACCAGATCCGTACGTACACCCCCTCCAAGCTCCGTCCCATACACCCCCCTTCACAGCGCCCGTTCCAATACTCCCCCCTTCCACAGCTCCTGTCGATACACCCCCTCACAATCCATCCAATACACCCCCCTCCACAGCTCCCGTCAATACGCCCCCCTCCCAGCTCCCGTCCATACCACCACCTCCACAGGTCCCACCGATAACCCCCCCAGCGGATGGCTGCAGCGGGGGTCGGTCTCCCGGGCTGCAGGAGGGTGCTACTGCCGGCTGAAAGGTAAGCAGCTCCCCTCCTACACACGCCCTCACAGCTGATCCCTCCGTCGACACACACACCTCTCTTACCTCTTGGAGGCTGACAGCTCCACCTCCCGCCCCCGCCGCTGATAGGCTCACCAGCGCACCATGTGACGCGTCACCGCTCGGGATCGCAATTCTCTTGCATCCCCTGCCGGCTGACGCGTCACAGCGCGTATTGAGCCGTGCAGCGAGGGGGGGACTGGGACCGGCTCGGGAGGAAACCCTTGCAGGTGAGTAACGCGCACGCGCGCGCCGCCGGACGCAGCGGGACCAAAGCCTTACACTGGAAGCCTGAACGGATAACCATCGGGGGGAAATTTCTGGCTGTGCGAGCTGCATGATTGCTCTGCCCTAGCTGGCAGCATTGGGAATCTTTCTTCGGGGGGAGATGTACTGTCTCAGAGTTGGATGCATCTCATTACAATGTGTGTGTCGTGTACTTCCTCCGACGATAACCCACAATTCTCCAGGTTATCCAGAGCGTGAAACATTCGGAGCAAAGACCTTCATACCTTGACACAAAGACACACAATGAAAATGACACAATTTCCTTACATTTTGCCCCAAATTTGCAATGATTCAGAAGATCTCCCCCTTTTTATTGAATAGAGCCTCATTGCAAGGGGTCAGAGGTACAGTGTGTGTCCCTGATGTCTCTTTGGGAACAAATAGTGAGAGATATAAGTCTTCACTATCCCTCTGGAGGGGAATTAGCGGTACGTGTCCCTGATGTCTCTTTGGGAACAAATAGTGAGAGATATAAGTCTTCACTATCCCTCTGGGGGGGAATTAGAGGTACGTGTCCCTGATGTCTCTTTGGGAGAATGGATGAGAAATATGTGTTGCTGATGTCTTTTTGGGAGGAGGGGTAAGAGACATGCCATCGTGTCTGTATAGGGGGAATGAATAAGACATGGTGCCCCTCATGTCCCTATTGGAGGTGATGTGAGGTTAGTGGCCATGTCTACATTACTTGTCCGTGTACCATAGGGAGGATGGATTGGAAATTCAGGAGATGGACGAGGACTGCTAATTAGTCTAATCCCCTGGCCCCTTTCGGCGTTTCCTTTTCAGACAGCCATAAAAGCCTAGGATATATTTAAGACGCGGTGTGTAATTACTGTGACATCATATTGGTCTCAAGTTTCAGCAGAGTCATGGGATAGTGAGTGTGTATCTGACCGAGGTAACCCTACTCTGGCCATGGAGGAGAGGGAGTGAAAAGAGGGAGGGAGAGAGAGCGCGAGAGAGCGAGTGAAAGAGGGAGAGTGAAAGAGACTGTGAGAGGGAGAGAAAAGAGAGGGACAGGGAAAGATAGAGGTCTCAGGAGATGGGGGACGTACTGTACACATAACCTGTGGTGTGTGTGTGTGTGTGTGTGTGTATATGTATATATATAGAATCTTGTTCAAATTCCAGTTGCAGCTCCATGTGACCTGGAGAAAGTCACTGTATCTCTGTGCCTCATGCAGTAAAATTAGATTGTAAGCTCTTGGGGGCAGGGAATTTTTGGTGTCCTATAAAACTCTATGTACAGCCCTGTGTTCACTGTCAGCACTTTATACAAATTATATATATATATATATATATATATATATATATATATATATGTAGAGGTATCAGTACCGTGTAGCCGAGCTTCAATAGAGGGTCTCCATGATTGTAACATCGCCGGAAGAAGAGATCAGTGTATCTCGAAAGCTCGCACAAATAAAAGCATTCGTTAGCCACAGAATGGTTCATCTATTTATTTTTTGATTATATATATATATATATATAATATATATATATATATATTATTATGACAAATTCATAGTGTGTGTGTGGTTGTGTGTGTGTGTGTGTGTGTGTGTGTATACATAAATATAAAGAGGAGGGAGAGAGATGTTTTAGGGCAAGGGTTCTCCACTCCAGTCCTCAAGGGCCACCAACAGGTCAAGTTTTTAGGATATCCCTGCTTCAGCAAAAGGTGGCTCAATCAGTCCCTGCTTCAGCACAAGTGGCGTAGAGGCTCGGTCTGACAGAGCCACTGATTGAGCCACCTGTGCTGAAGCAGGGATATCCTTTAAAACCTGACCTGTTGGGGGTGGGGGGAGTGTGGCTTGAGGCCTGGCGTTCAGGACCCCTGTTTTAGGGAATGAAAGAAAACAAGAGAGACTGAACCAATGAGAGAAAAGTAGAGAGTCTGAGAGACCAGGTAATAGTACAAATGGGAGGAAAAACGAGAGAAAGAGGCGGAGCATCACCTGATTGTGTACTGGAAATGATCAGAGATAAGCGTTCCCATCGATAAAAGTTGAAACATGTAGTGGATCACCTAGATGTAAATGGGCAGACACGCCCACACCTACGCGTTTCGTGCGTCAGCGCTTTATCTAGTTTAAAAACTACATACTCACCGAAGTGCCTTTTAAACCCCCGGACGCACCATCGCCATCAGTCCACTCCTTCAACCATTGGAGGGCGGTCCAATTACACAAGGCGGGTGACGTAAGCGCGCCCGAATAGTGATATGGAATTAGAAAGATTTATTAACAAAAGACAATCAAGTAAGATAAAACAAAGCAAGCTATTGAATTCATAAGGATACATTAGCAAAATAACGACGCATTAAGAAAAAGCCTGTTACAGTTCCATTTAACATATTGATATGGAAGGAGCGTTTCATGTGTATTTGTCCCCATCCCCATTCCCATCCCCATCCCCATGCCCATTCTCATCCCCATCCTCATCCCCATTCCCATCCCCATCGCCATCCCCATTCCCATCCCCATTCTCATCCCCATTCCCATCCCCATCCTCATCCCCATTCCCATCCCCATCCTCATCCCCATCCCCATTCCCATCCTCATCCCCATCCCCATTCTCATCCCCATTCCCATCCCCATCCTCATCCCATCCCCATTCTCATCCCCATTCCCATCCTCATCCCCATTCCCATCCCCATGCCCATCCTCATCCCCATTCCCATCCTCATTCCCATCCCCATTCCCATGCCCATCCCCATTCCCATCCCCATTCCCATCTCTTCATTACAAATGGGAGGACCTAGAAAACAGTGACTGGGGCAGGTGAGGAGTAAGGGATTATTCAATCAAGTACCAGTGTCGATTTGTGGCTATCGCTCGGAAACGCTACTTCAAGTCAGTTATGTGACTGTGAGTTTCTGCGTCGCGGTTCCGACGCGATCACACTTTAGAGGATGTAATATATCGGTGATATATAGAGTGATGGATTCAGATTACACATACAGTACTTTTCCTCATTTCCAAACCTACATTACCCCTTTGTAGAGACTAAGAGGACTCACAGGGAACTCTCCAACGACAGATAATATTCTCCTTCTGGGCAGCCATTTTGCATTACCCGCCACTGCAAAATCATCCAGCGCTTATTAACGGGAATATGGCGTCCATTGTAAATCGTCTAAGAAATACCATATCACTTGACACAAATCAGTGCCACTCTGGTGTCCCTCTGGGCGCACGACCACTATAGACCGATACAGTTTAGCAATGATAAGAGAAACATTGGCCTGCTGTACACGATACGTCAACACACATTCCCAGCATGCTTTAAACTGTATACTTATTACTTTACATGTTTTGTCAATTGGATGTAGCATGGGGCACCCCTGTCTTTTGTTTGTCTATGATACGTGCAGGTTCCTGGGTGCTATTCCTCATCAAGAACTGATCTTCCATTTTCCCCAGAGAACAAGTGACCAGGGATACAATAATATGGCCACTTCCAGCAAACCTGATTATAATACGTGATATATTCTTGTTATGCTCCATATGCGCACTTCCTCTAACTCTTCCTCTAACTCCACCTATCGTTCCACGGGGCATTACCTATAACGCCTGCAACCACTCAATATTATTGCTCCCTATAACTCCTCCTACTGCGCCATAGAATTGCATCATAGAACTGCTCTTATTGTATAACTAGCCCTCTGTAACTCATCACTATGTGGCACATGTAAAACTTAAATGGGTGTGTATGCTGCAACGGGTGCAATAACTCATACCAGCCCTTGCTAAATGTTTTCATAACTCCTCATAATGCGCCATACAGGTATAGCCACTCCATATAATGTCTCCTTGGCTCCATATAACTGCTCCCCATAGCTCCTCATATTTCCCCATATAACCCCTCCCTATTACTCCTCCTCTTACTCCATATACCACTATTCTGGATCCAGGCTCACTTGTGGCAGGTGAGAAGATACATGCAGCATAAACTCATCCCCTTTTTAAGGCACACAAAGTCCTTCTATTTTCTTCAACTTTATTGAGTGGGGTTAACAGAAATATAAAAGTACTTGCATGTAGTTTGTGGTAGGAAATGTCTCTTGTGAGGAGAAGTATCCTATTTGAAAAGTAGTGGCTTTTTTTTTTATCAGAGGAAGTGCTTCTCTGAGGGGAAGGTAAAAAGGAATCCCTTTCTAAGGGAGCAATGGAAGATGTGTCTACTCACGTTGGCTGCTGATGGTAAGAGAGAACACACTTTCCTTTCCAGACAGGAACAAGCCAAGGGACCTAACAAAATACAGAGAAGGGCAGGTTGAGAGGGCTAAACCAATCTTAACTATGAGCTTTGGGAGGTTGCCAGGGAAACTGACTAGTGGCATGTGGATAAAGTAATATGTAGCAACTATGTTGCAAGGAGCACTGGCTGCTTGGAACAGGGAAAGCATGTAACTTTTCCTGGGGAGAGCTGGCAGTGTGACAGCAGAAAAAATATACAGAAAATATACAATCCTGTTCCAGGACACCCCCCATCTGGTATAACTAGATATACTATATACTATATCTATATTTTTGAAAACATTATATGTACTTGTGTCTAGGGGCAATCACATTGGACCTTTGGCCCGTCACTCCGCCTCAGGCCAATGAGATGGCTCCTTTGGCCCACCCGCCCCTGCACACCTCTCATTGGCCGGTGTGGTCTAACAGTATATACACACACATATGTCTCACCCCTCCGGATTGCTCGCCCCCCCACGGCTCTCATTGGCCGGTGCGCTCTAACCCAGGGGTCCCCAACCCCTGGCCACGCTGCTGCTGCTGCTGCTCTCACCCACCTGCCACACTCGACACACACCCGCCGCCTCCCGCCCCTATGCACCGACATCACTGACCAGCTGCCGCACGCACTCGCCACCCACCGCCTCCCGCCTCACACCCACCCGCCACACTCACACCCCTACGCACCGACATCACTGACCAGCCACCACCGCCGCACGCACTCACCAGACACCCGCCGCCTCACACCTGCTCACACCCTAGCGGGACTCCCACCCACAGCCAGCACTCCACTACCCACCCGCCACCCATACTGAACACCCACCCGATGCCTCACACCCACTCACACCCTAGCGGGATACACACCTCACATTTTTACATGAAGTTGGCTATTCCCTTGAAGTGTGGGTAATGGCGTGCCATGTCTGGTGTGGGAATCTCGTCCCTGTTTGTGGCCATGTGGCTGCACTCGATGAGTATGGGAAGGGGCATGTTCACTTTGCCGTCTATTGAGCATATGGTGTAGCCATTCACTCTTCTCCCTGTGGTCTCCATTCGCCCTGCGCACGTTCTGAGAGTGTAAGGAGAAGCACCGTCTTGTATGTTAAACATGTCGAAGAACTCTGACCTGACCAGCGATCGGTTGCTCTGGTCGTCGAGGATTGCGTACATCCGAATAGCCTTCTCAGGTTGTCCCTGGGGGTGCACTGCGACAAGGCATATTTTGGAGCAGGATATTTTGTCACCTTCTTTTCCGCAAACCTCAGTGCGCTGAGATGTGACGGATGTTGACTCTCCTTCTCCTTCCTCCCCGCCATGCTCCGTTACGGAGGATGGGTTGTGAGGGGCTGTTTTCTCCCGCATGGGTGTACCTGGATTGCGAGCCTGTTGTGGTGCATCCGTGTTCGCGCTGGCGTGTGGATCACTGTTGCGGCTGTGGCTATCCCAGGCAGCATGTACCATTGAAGGAACAGCATCTTCTCCTCGTGGGCCTAGCAAGTCTTCGGTGTCTGTGGAGTCACTCCATCCGTGTTGAAATGGTGCGCTGGTGTTTACACTGAAGAGGCTCCTTACGTAGTCTTCAGTGCGTTTGGCTGTGTGACAGAGTGAAGTCAACTCCTATCAGTTACGCCTTGGAGACATATGTCTGAGTGCTTCATCCAGTACTCATAAGGGTTAATTCAGGTGGAAGTTAGGAGTCAGGAAATAAGCTGACACCTGAGAGCCAGCAAGGTAGATAAGGATATTGTGACTAGCAGTAGCTGGCTCTCTCAGACCAGAGCACATGGATATCTGTGCTGCTAGCCAGACGGATACAGCACAATACTTACTGCAGCCAAAGTAAGATTTGTTTCATTTGTTTTCATGACTGCTTAAAAGACTCTTAAGGTTTGGTTATTGTTTAGCCAGCCAGCCTGCTAGATAGGTCTGCTGTGTTAGTCAGTTTGAATGACATACTATATCGTGTGAATAAGGTTACACAAACAGGGGAGGGCATTCGACAGATGCTAGTCCCTAAAGGGTTGATTAAAACAGTGTTCACCCTAGCCCATACTCTCCCATGGGGTGGTCATTTGGGCAGAGATAAGACCACGGACCGCATCTCGTCCCGGTTTTACTGGCCAGGCATACATGGTGACATCATGAAACTATGTGAGACATGTCCTGAATGGCAGTTAACTAGCCAAAAAGGACAGAAGCCGGTTCCCTTGGTTCCTCTGCCCTTGGTAGCCGTCCCATTCGAGAGAATTGGGGTAGATCTGGTCGGACCTCTAGAACCCTCTGCGAAGGGACATAAATTTATACTCGTTGTTGTTGATTATGCCACCAGATATCCTGAGGCCTTCCCTCTGAGATCAGCCACAGCTAAACAGGTTGCGCACAGGCTGTTAGAACTGTTTTCTATTGTAGGACTTCCCCAAGTAATGTTAACTGACCAGGGAACAAATTTCATGGCAAAGTTAATGCAGGATGTCCTGAAGTTATTGGAGGTAAAATCCGTCCGGACCTCGGTCTACCATCCTCAGTCTGATGGATTGGTAGAGAGGTTTAACCGTACAACAAATCTACCACGTGAACCTCCTGAAACCCTGGAAAACGATAAGAGATTGCTGTTCATTCACCCTCGGGAAGGAGAGACGGATTTGGGTCCACAGCTTCCAAAGGGTAGTATGTACAATGACCCTCAGGTTCCCATGGGAGGGCAGTTAACAACGGAACAAAGGTCAGACCTACTAGATGTATGTGACCAGTTCCCAGATGTTTTTTCTGAGCTGCCAGGGCAGACTGATTTAGTGTCCCATAGGATTGAGACAGAACCTGGCGTAAAAGTACTGTCCCATCCCTATAGATTGCCAGAGGGCCAAAAAGACCTGGTAGAGAGGGAGATAATAGACATGTTGGAATTGGGCGTGATCGAGGAGTCCCACAGCGAATGGTGTAGCCCTATCGTGTTGGTCCCTAAACCAGATGGGAAGGTGAGGTTTTGCGTGGATCTGCGAAAGGTAAATGCTGTATCCAGATTTGATGCATACCCAATGCCTAGGGTGGATGAATTGCTTGACTCGCTTGGTAAAGCAGAGTATATCTCCACCCTAGATCTCACGAAAGGATATTGGCAGATACCTCTAGCGGAAGAATCCAAATGCAAAACTGCCTTCGCCACCCCTCTCGGTTTATACCTATTCGTCACTATGCCATTTGGGTTACATGGGGCTCCAGCCACGTTCCAAAGGTTAATGGACAAGGTACTACGACCCCATAGGGCATATGCCGCGGCCTACTTGGATGACATTGTCATCTATAGCAGACACTGGCAGTCTCATATAAAAAGGTTAAGGGCAGTCCTAACATCCTTAAGAGAAGCAGGGCTCACTGCAAATCCAAAAAAATGTGCCCTGGGTAAATCCACTACAAAGTACTTGGGTTATGCCGTTGGGGGAGGGATAGTAAGGCCACTAGCTAGCAAGGTGGCCGCCATAAAGGAAGTCCCCACCCCACAGACAAAGACACAGGTCCGCGCCCTTTTGGGGTTAGCAGGGTATTACAGGCGGTTTATCCCCAATTTTTCAGAAATTTCTGCACCCCTAACAGATCTGACAAAAAAGAGTGCCCCGACCCAAGTTAAATGGTCTTGGGAGTGCCAAGACGCCTTTGACATGCTTAAAAAGTGCCTGTCAGAGGGCCCCGCTCTTCGGAGCCCAGATTTTAAAGAGCCCTTCATCATCCAGACGGATGCCTCAGAGGTAGGACTGGGAGTAGTGCTGTCCCAGCAATTTGATGGTGTTGAACACCCCATACTGTTCATCAGCCGGAAGCTGTTCCCAAGGGAAGTGAGGTTTTCCATCATTGAGAAGGAGTACCTCGCGATAAAATGGGCAATTGAGGCCTTGAGACATTATGTCGCCGGAGTACACTTCACCCTGGTCACTGAACATGCGCCCTTGAAGTGGTTAAACACCATGAAGGACGAAAACTCAAGGTTGGCCCTCCAACCCTTCTCTTTTGATATTCAGCATAGACCTGGAAAGGACCATAGAAATGCTGATTTTTTGTCAAGAGAAGGAGTGGAGGGTCGGGCTTCAGCCGTGTGGGACACTAGCCACACACAAACAGGGGAGGTATGTGACTGAGTGAAGTCAACTCCTATCAGTTACGCCTGGGAGACATATGTCTGAGTGCTTCATCCAGCACTCATAAGGGTTAACTCAGGTGGAAGTTAGGAGTCAGGATGTAAGCTGACACCTGAGAGCCAGCAAGGTAGATAAGGATCTTGTGACTAGCAGTAGCTGGCTCTCTCAGTCCAGAGCACATGGATATCTGTGCTGCTAGCCAAACGGATACAGCACAATACTTACTGCAGCCAAAGTAAGATTTGTTTCATTTGTTTTCATGACTGCTTAAAAGACTCTTAAGGTTTGGTTATGGTTTAGCCAGCCAGCCTGCTAGATAGGTCTGCTGTGTTAGTCAGTTTTTCTCCCAACGTGGAGCAGGATTTATTTGTTTAAAGGGACAGTGTACCCGCATGTTATGTTGCTGTGGAGAAATAAAGCCTCTGAACGTTTTCATTTATCCTGAAACTACACGTGTGGACTGTTCCCTGACCTCGGCTACAGGCCGTCCTGCCACATGCTGGATACTCTGAGGCTATCCGTCTGTACGGTTGCTCCCGCCATCCTGTTGCGCGGCTGCTTCTAGGACTTCGGCTTGGGCTATAGCGGCAGCGGCGTCCTCTTCTTTGCTTAGAGCTTCTAGATCCGCGTCTAATTCGGCCTTTTTACGCGCAGTGGCGGCGGCATTTGCAGCGGCGGTGGTAGCAGCGGTGGCATTGGCAGCGGCGGCGTTCTGCTCCTTCTCTTCTATGCGCGCTCTTTCTGCCCTTACAGCTGCCTCTCTCCGACCATATTCGGCCCTGGCACGTGCGGCCTCTGCGGAGGCTCGCGCCTTGGTAGCGCTGGACGCGTTGGATCGCGCTGATCTTGCTGACCTTGAGGAATGCCTGGATGTGCTTGAGCGCTGCGATGCGGTTTCCAGCAAAAGGTCTTTCCTCTTACTCTCGGCTTCCGTGATAGAGGTTCGCACGTGGCTGTCACGTGTCAAGTCAATGTTGTGCTATAAGTCCCTTTCATGCAGGCTTTCGCCGGTATTAGCCATGGCCAGGTAAGTGACGTATGCCTTTGACAGCTCTTGGTAGCATAAGTGGTCTATCTTTAATTGAGTTATTGCCTGCTCGAGCTCTTGTACGGAATTGCCAGCGGCGGCGACATTGCGTATCCCAAGTGTGGTAGTGTTCCAGGCCAACACTAATTTAGCGCGGTGCGCTTCAATGTCAGTCTCATATTTTTCGCGGGCCTTTTGTGTCAGTGTGACTGTCCGTTTGGGCCTTGCCTCTGCCTGCACCTGTTGCAGTTGCGCAGCGGTCTCTGTGTCTGAGTGATCGCTTTCCTGCGTGATGTCTGGTGAGGCTCTGAGTTCTGCCATGCTGTAGGTGTGTGTAGGCCTTTAGCCAGTGCATGTGGCGTGCGATCTTTTACCTGTGTCAGCGATGGGCGACTGTCTCAGATGATGCCGAGCGGTGTCCTGCAGCGTTCAGCGTTGGGGTAGCTGTACTCACAGGTGTCCGGTGGCTCTGACCCGTGTCCTGGCGGGTGTCCGGTAGCGTGGCCCTTGATGGCGCTAGCCTTGGGGACGTGCGCAGGGGTAGGTGAGATGGTGGAGGGGTAGGTGAGAATGTGGCTCCTCACTATGGGGCTGTGCAGAGGGTGAACTCAGACAGAGAAAGGCAATTAGGTTTTGTGTAAGAAGCACTGTTTGTTGCAAAGCTGCTGTGCAGTGTAAGCTGCTGCTTGTCTGTTAAGGCTGTAGGCTGTGTGCAGTTTGAGCTACTTCTTGTCTGTTAAGGCTGCAGGCTGTGTGCAGTTTGAGCTGCTTGGTGCTTCTTTGTCTGCAGAGACTGCTCTGTTTTATCATGGAGTCTGGAGTAGCAGCTCCTGTAAGTGTCTGTAAGGCACACGGTATCTTTTCACTATTCTGAAAGCCAGGGTCATATGTAGGTGATTTAGCCCAGATAGTGTCAACTCAGCCCTCTTTTCCAAGCACAACAAGTCTGTTTCTTTTCTTTACTTTATTTGTGGAAAGCAGGGAAAAAAACAGGTACTTGTGTAGAGATGTAGATGTTGGGATAGTGTCTCTCTGTGTGTGCTTGGTAGTTAACGGCAGGTGAAAAAAGATAATCCTACCATACAGGAGTTTACAGCAGTGCTCACTCATCCAGAGGTAATGGTGGAAAAGGAGTGAGGGGCAAGGGTCACACTAAAATGGAGTGAGACTGCACTACTGTCAGCAAAAAGACAGGGGAGAAAATGGGAAAGTCCATTAACTGGAGGACTGGAGATGTTGCCAGAGCAACCAGGGGTGTGACAGCTTGGAAGGAAAAAGGCTACTTAATGTATCCATTCCATCTGCACTGGGAGTAAACTGCAAGGAAAGTAAATCCACGTACTGTACAGCTAGCAAGCAGAACTGCCAAGGGAGAGGGGGGCTGAATAGAAGAGGCAGACAAGGGTATTTCTGTTCCATGACATTCTGCGTCTCTGCCCCAGCTTGCACTTTGGGGAGAGTCAGTAGGAGGAGTTGGGGGAGTTACATGGGACCCAGAAAAAATTTTTTTAATAAATAATGAGATGTATCACATTCTGCGTCTCTGCCCCAGCTTGCACTTTGGGGAGAGTCAGTAGGAGGAGTTGGGGGGAGTTACATGGGGCACGGATTATAATGAGATTTATCACATTCTGCGTCTCTGCCCCAGCTTGCACCTTGGGGAGAGTCAGTAGGAGGAGTTGGGGGGAGTTACATGGGGCACAGATTATAATGAGATGTATCACATTCTGCGTCTCTGCCCCAGCTTGCACTTTGGGGAGAGTCAGTAGGAGGAGTTGGGGGGAGTTACATGGGGCACGGATTATAATGAGATGTATCACATTCTGCGTCTCTGTCCCAGCTTGCATCTTGGGAAGAGTAAATGGGAGGAGTTACATGACGCAGAGTTTATGTATGTCTTTATTTATATAGCGCCACAGTAGTAATACACTTGGTAAACAAATAAATAACAAATAATACAAATAACAGGTCATAGGAATAAGAGCTTCAGACAAAGTAACATTTCGGAAAAGGAGTCCCTGCTCCAAAGAGTCTAATTAGTAGGAGGAACGTACAGAGACAGTAGCAGGGCGTTCTGGTAAGTGCGTCTGCAGGGGGCCAAGCTTTATGTATCAGGATTATAACGGGTTGGATCACATGCTGCTTCTCCCTGCATCACCCTTCTGTCGGAGGCGGAAGAACCCTCTCTGGGTAACAATTTGGTTAAAACGTAGAAACTCTCTTAGTTTTGACGCAAATGCAAACACAAAAAATAGAGAAATTTGTCAAAACAATGTTTTATTTGCACTTTCTTTGGGTTGATTTATAAACCCGCCCGGCGCCTGATTTCCAAAGTGCCCTGACATCAAAACTAGGGCAGAAGTGGGGCAAAACCAGCCCCTGCTTCAGCACAGAAAGTGAATCCCTTTATAAGCAGCTGGAGTTGCTCCTCTGATAAACCTGATTTTGCGTTGGTTTCTCGCCCGTTTTCCAGCCGGGTGTCTTTAGTACATAACCCCGATGTGGGCCATCGAGATCTTTTATTCCCTATGTTGGATCCTCTGACTGTCCCAGTGACCTGAAAGCAGATACACCGTTTGTTTTCCTCTTTAGGCTTATCAATCCATAAACTGCTTTACCTCGGATTAGAGGCACTTTTACCGCCGGCAATAAACCCTTTCGCCTGGGTCCTTAGACTGCATGAGCCGTGGGGGTGCTGGCTCAGCAGTTATTGACAGCGAGTAACTCTGGGTCATTCAACCCTTGTTGACAAAAAAATCATAATCTGCCAGTAATTAGCAGCGCTCACAGTGTCCCGTAAAGTTGTTTTCTTTCTGCTAACTTTGTCGGGACCGGGAGCCGTCCTCTTGTTTAATAAACAGAGGCTGGCACTGCCAGACCTGGCATGGACAACCAGCACTTGACTTAACAGCGAAAGAGGATTTAACCTTTGCTTGTTTGCTTTGTTTTGTTTGTTTATGTTTCTTCCGTGTTTTCCATAAACCGCTTTCCAGGGGGATTATCTTCTTTACGTGGCCATATGAGAGCCCCACGGTGGAGATTTCCACTAAACTGCTTGTTTGGGGGCAGTAGCCTCAAAGGAACTGAGTCTAAAGAGGGTGACCCCACTGAAGGACACAGTGACATGTACGGGAAAGTAACCTGAAGATGTTTCTGATGCGAATAATAACACAATATTGGTTCTTAATGAGATATTTTCTTCAGTTAAAATAATACTGTTTGTAGCCCCTACTAGTCTCACGCTCTGGAGCCCACATTTTTAAGAGGACATGGGCGAGGAAGGAGATGGTACACCACTGAAAAGGGAATAAGAGGGTTGTATGACAGATACTCTCACAAACCTCAGTCGGGGAAATGAGAACAAACTGTGGGTCTTGACCATAAGCTGCTATATGAAGTTGTCCTTCAATGAAAGATCGGAGGACACATCGAACAAGCCTATAGAAGAGGGAATGGAGGGATGAATACAGTCAGATAATATCCACATTTTACAGATGGTTGGAATCTGGAATTAATTAAAGAGAAAAAGTAGGGTAAGGGTCCCAAGTTGTATGTACTGTAGGTTCCTTTGCTTTGCTATTCATTACGTATTGGACCCAAGAGCCTGATATGAAGGTAGTCACACAGATGGGCGGGGGGAGGGGTGAGATGTTGGAAAGTTTCCTAGAAGGTTGGGAACCAGGTGAAATTCGCCATATTTTTTTACCACCATAAACATGTTGCGGCCTAGTCAGAGTTTGACAGCGCGTCGCAGAGCTTCAACATCGATGTTCATTGCAATTTCGCTTAACATGCCAAACATAAATAAATAGGCACCCGCCATGCTTCGTTCACTGCCTGGCGATATATTGTATCCACGTCGAAAGCTTGCAATTTAGCAAAGACTCATTTTGCGACATTACCAACCCTTTAAGGCTCGGCGAAACATTTCACCGGAAAACAAAAATCGGAGAAAGAAAGTTTAGTCGGCCGCATTTTCTCTACTTCTGATGGAAAGAACTTGAGAATCCCGGAGGGGATCAGCGCTCCTTGGGAGAGGACGGAAAAGCTTTGTGATTCACAGAGACAAGTCCGCGAGTAGTCCGGGACCTGTGAGAAATAGCTGGAGATTCCATTGAGGTTTAGTGGACATACTGTATATACTATAGCAGGAGGGGCTCAACTCTGGTCAGAGGCCCCAGCAGGTCAGGTTTTCAGGACATCCCTGCTTCAGCACAGGTGGCTCAATCAGAGGCTCAGTCTTCGAAGACTGAGGCTCTGATTGAGCCACCTGTGCTGAAGCAGGGATATCTTGAAAACACCTGACCTGTTTGGGTGTCTTGAGGAATGGATTTAAGCCCCCCTGTAAAGTACTATAGATATGACATTATTGAAAAAAATCCACAGAGGTCGGATATTGACTTAACCAAAGTATACCTACGTTTTTACCGGCGGGTTATACCAACCTTTGACGATGGTCCATTCTCCAAAACAACCAAAAGCCAATATCTTACCGAGGAATCAGGACCCATGAAACTAAGCGGTGCTATTCTAGCTTTGAAAGACACCTCATGGCCCACTCAGGTGCTGGAAGGTGTCTTGCGAATTAACTCAGCTTAATAAATATGGGCCCTAATGTTTTGCCCTAATTATGTGAATACACAACTTTTGCCACATTTCGAAATTTTTGCACGATTTTTGACAAGGATCTAGGTAATCAAAGTATAAGGAGTAAATCACTTATTACAAAGTGGGTCCCACTGTGATGTGTCTTTTTATGATGGACATATATATGATAATACCACTTGAATAACAATTTAGGACTAATACAAAAAAACGCTTGTACTATATTGTCATCAAACTTAGTTGGGCCAGAATCAATCAATGTCAGCAGAAGGGACCCAGTTAAGCTGACCTAGTACCAAGAAACCTTCTTTTTCCTAAAGAAAGTTCCCTGCTACTTGTGTCTAATTGTCTGATCTTGTATGTTGTTCGCCCTAATAAATCCTTCTTAGGCCCAGATCCACAGAGGTTCCTAATTGACATAATGAGGAGCGAACTTAAGTTAAAGTCTCATTACTGTTGGTGTTACCAGATATTTTCAAGGCCTAATAACCCAATCTTAAGTGCAGTGTCCGACCAGAAAGGGCGTTGTGTTACCTAGAACCGACGTTAGAGCTAAGAAGATGTAAAGGAGGCGTTCCCTCTAACACCGCAAATGCACAGAGCACGGTTAAAGTTAACGCAGGGATTAAACAAGGCGTTAATTAAGCCATAGTGTAGCTGCATTTGGCGTTTCTCCCATCCGGACTGAAGTATGATTTTAAAGAGTCGGGATGTGTGTAAAACCCTCGTTAGATATGAGTTACCTAACGGCATTACTTACCATCACGCGCCTTTCCTCTCGTTCATTTTTAACGCCTCTCCATGGTCGGGATGAGAGTAAGGCGCCCTATGTGAAGGTAAGAGAAGGTAGTGTCAGCGTAACATATCATTAAGCCTGTGCCGGTGTTCTTACATATAATTAGCTTCGCGGATTCACATTTAACCTCCGTGAAAATAACCGCTGATATTGATATTGATCAGGGGGGGCTCAACTCCAGTCCTCAAGACCCCCTCCCCCCACAAACAGGTCAGGTTTTAAGGATATCCCAGCTTCAGCACAGGTGGCTCAATCAGAGGCTCAGTCTTCGACTGCACTACCTGTGCTGAAGCAGGGATATACTTAAATCCGGACCTGTTGGGACCTGGAGATGAGCCCGCCTGATTTTGGTAACGGTATGTTAGGAGCCCTGAGTGAACGGACCTCGTGCATCTGGACCTCAGTCTGCTGGCCTGCAATCCTCCAATACAAAGCAGCGGGCACCTGCCGCCTGGGTGTCCATCTTGGTTCGGCTTACTTCAGGTCTTAGCCCAGAGGCACACTGGGGAGGGTGACCAGATTTTCAAAATTAAAAACGTATTTCTAAAACAAATGCCATCACTAAAAAATAAATATATTTATCCGATAGCCTCCCTATTTATGCTGCATTATTCTCTCTCTCCTTTTCCCCAGGGGCTGACTGGTGGATTTTTACTTTGGGGGCAAGCGAATCCTAAAAGCCCTGATATTAGGGGGCCGCTGGCCAACACACATGCCCACTATATACAGGTGTAGCCGACATTGCTGCAGCTGTTATCACACAGTAATAGATGCAACAACGCCAGCTATATCTGTATGTACAGTAGGCACCATAACCACAAGCACACACACCTGATACACCCGCCGTACAAATTAACCACCACACACAATGCTTCTCCCAGGAACAAACACTGACCTGCAGGCACATTTACTGAGCACTAAAAACACACGTAACACCCTCCCCCCCAATCTCCTAAGGGGGGGATTGGGGATCAACAGGTCAGGCATTTGTATATATATCTCTCTTTGGTGCAGCGCCTCCACCCTCCAGGGCCTGCAGCCCCTGCAGGAACACTCTCTTCCCTCCCCGTGAATAACTGCATCCTCAGGCAGGAGTGAAACAGCGGGGTCTGTACTCTCTTACAGCATACAACACATCTTCTCTTTGTCCCTGGAGTAAAACCCAAGGAGCTTGGGGCCCCAAGAGTCCCTCCTTAGCTCCCTTACCCCCTGATGAGACACATTTACTGAAAACTAAACACACACACACACACACACACACACACACACACACACACACACACACACTGACCTGCACAACACACACACAGACCCTGACCTACACAATACACACACACACCCTGACCTGCACAACACACACACACACACACAGACCCTGACCTACACAATACACACACCCTGACCTGCACAACACAAACACACAAAGACCCTGACCTACACACAACACACACACACCCTGACCTGCACAACACACACACAGACCCTGACCTGCACAACAGACACACACACTGATCTGCACAACTCACACACATTGATCTGCACAAGACACAGACCAGCACAGATTCATACACACAGACTGACCATCAAATATATATACACACAGACTGACCTAGAGGAACCATTTCTAACAGGAGGAGCTTGAGGCTCACTGACAGGCACAGCTTCTCAGTGCTTGCTGCTGCCCCTGTCCCCGCCAATTATGTCCCCGCCCCTGACAATGCTGGCCGTGCCCCGCTAGTGCTGCCCCCACCCCTGACAATTCTGTACCTGCCCCGACAATGCTGGCCGCACCCCTTACAATGCTGACACCGCCCCCTCTTTCTCTGCAGCCAGGACATTTGCACGTTTCACTTACTGGTGAGAGTTTTCGTGCCACCGCCCTGGCATTTATGGATTCAGGGTCTGGAGGCAATATTATCGACCAAGGTTTTGTGGAGAGGAATAACATCCCGCTTATCCGCAAGAGGGTTCTGGTAGGTTTGGAAGCCATCGATGGTCGACCATTACAACCAGCCTTCATTTCCCTGCAGACTATCCCTTTCCACTTACAGACAGGGGAGGTCCACAAGGAGGAGATCAACCTGGACGTGATTCACACCCCTTCCGTTGAAGTGATCCTGGGCCTTCCATGGCTTCAACGCCATAATCCCCACATCGACTGGACCAATAAAGAACCTATCCAGTGGAGTACCCTTTGTGCAGAGGGCTGTGCGGTTCATAAGATATGTGGGTTGGTCACCCCCGGGGAGGAGACGAGCTTCCTACCCAATGTATACGCCGAATTCCATGTTTTTGACAAGGCACGATCAGAGGTCCTACCGCCGCATCGGCCCTTCGATTGTCCTATTGACTTTTTACCCGGTTCAGTTCTTCCCAGGGGAAGGTCTTATCCACTCTCACTCCCGGAAGCTAAAGCCATGAATGACTACATCCAAGAAAATTTTAAAAGGGGGTTCATTCGGAAGTCTTCTTCTCCAGCCAGAGCAGGATTCTTTTTCGTTAAAAAAAAAGGATGGATCTCTACGCCTATGCATCGATTATAGAGGTCTTAACAAGATTACCCTCAAGAATCGTTACCCTTTACCTTTGATCTCAGAACTTTTCGACCACCTTCAAGGGTCAACCATCTTCACCAAGTTGGACTTGCAAGGTGCCTACAATATGTTGAGAATTCGCCAGGGTGATGAGTGGAAAATAGCCTTCAACACACGAGATGGTCATTATGAATACCTCGTCATGCCCTTTGGCCTCTGTAACGCACATACCGTCTTCCAAGACTTCATCAACGAGAGCTTCCGGGACCTCCTCAACCAGTTTCTTATTGTCTGCTTGGACGACAATGATTTTTTCCAAATCTGTTCAAGAACACATCGGCCATGTCAAACAGGTACTATTACGCCTTAGCGAAAATCATCTCTTTGCCAAATTGGAGAAATGTCACTTCCATCAAACTTCCACGGCATTCTTGGGATATGTAATTTCCGACTCTGGGTTCTCCATTGATCCAGCTAAACTCAAGACAGTTCTGGACTGGCCTCGGCCTACGATTCTCAAGGCCGTACAACGTTTTTTGGGCTTCGCAAATTATTATCGCAGGTTTATTCGGATTTTCTCATCTATGGTAGCCCCCATCACAGTCGACCAAGAAAGGTGCGGATTCTGCTTCTTGGCCACCAGCCGCCATTCAAGCTTTCGACCACTTGAAAAAAAGCCTTCGTGTCTGCCCCCATCCTCATACATCCGGATCCCAAACTACCATTCGCCTTGGAGGTAGACGCGTCTGATGTCGGGGCCGGAGTCATCCTATCTCAGAGCAAATCACCTCATGCCAGGCTCCACCCCTGTGCCTTCTTTTCTGAAAAAAAATTCTTCTGCTGAGCAAAAGTATGACGTAGATAACCGTAGATGACCTGGCCATCAAGCGCGCTCCCGCCTTACCTCGGACCGCAATCAGGGTTTTATGTTCCCTGCAACACATCGTCGGGACCCGCGTTTACCATCAGCAGCACAGCGCTCAAGCGCGCATCTAATACACAGCTTAATGCGGAAGGTGAAGGTCCCACCTCCAGGCTGCACCTGCGCACAGACGGCGTCGGCGCGTGGTGCGCGCACATGACGTGCGCACAGCGCATGCAAGCTCTGCATCAATAGGCCTCATCGGCGATTCAGCCAGCACCTGCCTCCTGCACTGCTATGCCCAATCCCTGCTTGCGCTGAGGACGCACCCCCGCTCCGCCTCTCCTCTCATTGGTGCGTCTCCCTCATATATGCTCAGTGTGCCACTGGCACATTGGCCAAGCATAGTCATAGTGGCGTTGTGTTTACTTCTCCTCTGCCTCCACAGTCTTGCTGTTCCTTGCTCTGTGTACCGACCCGGCTTCGCTTTTTGACTCCGCTCTTCTGTACTCCTGACCCTGGCTCTACGACTATTCTCCTTTCTCCAACCCTGACCTCGGCACCCGGACAACGACCATTCTCACCTCTCCAACCCAGACCACGGCTAATAGTACCTGCAACGATCCGTACCTCTCCAACCCAGACCCTGGCAAGTATATCGACTTTCCATACCTCTCCAACCCCGACCCGGTTACCTCAACCAACCTACACTTCAGACCCACCCACTCGGCTGTGGGTCGTGTTTCTATCCTTCCCCACCTCAGCCCCGCGGTCCCGCCTTGTTTGTGGTGAGCACAGTGTGACACTCTCATCATGCTCCGCGGAGATGCGTAAACTCTCCTTTAGCTCCACTCTGGGTAACCAATCATATCAAACCCCCCTTGGATTCCCAGTCATCGGCTCAAGAGCCTGTCCATCAATCACAGGTCTGCTTACAAGGGGGTTACATAATAAAGTAATATTATCACATACTTAGCGATGTAAGTACAAAGCTATGTTAACTCAGGTCTCATAACATCGCGTTAACTAAAGCAGTAAGAGACGTTTTATTTCCCCGTGAGGTTACCGCATATAACCAATGCAAGTTATATGCAAAATAGAAGCCATTGTATATCTCATCTGCAGCACAGGCTTAATGCCAACAGTGTGTTGTCCGCCAATAACGTCCCATTAAGTGTCTCTGCCCCCTCTCTCAATCTCGTCACTTAATGGAACTTTATGGATCTGGATTAGAGATACACTCCGTGGATTCTGCATCTCGTGGACCGATTTGTAGAATCCAATAGTGGTTTGTTATGAATCCGCGCCGATAGAAACCGCCCAAATCCGTTTGCGGATTTTGCACTGTGAAACGGTTTTTGGGGATAACATCAGTGAAAATACAGGAAATGGATTTTGTCCGATTCCCCCATCTCTAATGAGGACCTATGGGACAGTGGGAGACTGATAATGTGTATATTAAGAGAAAAAAAGGGGAAGGACCCCCAGGCTGATGCTACAAATACTGCGATGTCCAATGTATAATATACAAATGTGATATCAGAAACCGGTATACATAAATGATAAGCAAGTGTCCCGTAAATGATAGCCGATGGTGTGTGTGAAGCCGGTATAGCCACCACCTCACCTGAACTCCGTCGGGATAGCCCTCAAGCCAGCTCGTTGGTTCACTCCCCCGGAGAGACGGAGCTCAGAGGGAGATCCCCCTCCTCCCTCGGACTGCGGGGATGGTCACCCGGGATGCAAAAGACCAGCTGATGATGGTAGAGACCTGTGTGAACAGAGCCTCCCGCTGTCTCACCGGGTGCCTTCCTATCCTCCCGCGGTGTTACTGCCGAGATCCGTACAGGGGGTGGCGGCTAGTGGGGAACCGGTAGGCGATCGACACCTCCACGATGGTCGTCTCCGTCAGCTGTCTTCCTCTCGTGGTGTACAGGTAAGTGGTTGGAGTGCCGACTTCACACTGGCTAGACCGGATCCACTAGGCAGCTCTGGAGAAAATCCTCATGATGGAACAGCTGCTCTGCGTCTGCATGCACCGGTAAGCGTGCTTCAATACCGGTAAGTAATGCAAGATAAAAAGGGGTAGAAGGTAGAGCACTGCAAAGAAAGGGCAAAGGCTGTGGGCAAAAAATAACTATTTATTGGGCATATTAGCTAATATATAATAGTTATTATTTTGCCCCCAATATGTGCAGCATGTAGGGATAGAAGTGGCCTTGCGGGCACCTTTGGGGAGGAGTATGTTGAAGACTGTAGGGAATAGAAGTGCGCGGGCACCTTTGGGGAGAGGATATGTGCAGCTGTAGAGAATAGAAGTGCGCGGGCACCTTTGGGGTGAGGATATGTGCAGCTGTAGAGAATAGAAGTGCGCGGGCACCTTTGGGGAGAGGATATGTGCAGCTGTAGAGATAGGAAGTAGTGCGCGGGCACCTTTGGGGAGAGGATATGTGCAGCTGTAGAGAATAGAAGTGCCCGGTCACCTTTGGGAGAGGATATGTGCAGCTGTAGGGAATAGAAGTGCCCGGGCACCTTTGGGGAGAGGAATATGTGCAGCTGTAGGGAATAGAAGTGTGCGGGCACCTTTGGGGAGAGGATATGTGCAGCTGTAGAGAATAGAAGTGCCGGGCACTTTGGGAGAGGATATGTGCAGCTGTAGGGAATAGAAGTGGCGGGCCCTTTGGGAGGGATATGTGCAGCTGTAGGGAGAGAAAGTGGCGGGCACCTTTGGGGAGAGGATATGGCGATGTAGAGAATAGAAGTGCGCGGGCACCTTTGGGGAGAGGATATGTGCAGCTGTAGGAATAGAAGTGAGCGGGCACCTTTGGGGAGAGGATATGTGCAGCTGTAGGAATAGAAGTGCCCGGGACATTTGGGAGAGGATATGTGCAGCTGTAGGAATAGAAGTGCGCGGGCACCTTTGGGGAGAGGATATGTGCAGCTGTAGGGATAGAAGTCGCGGGCACCTTTGGGGAGAGGTTATGTGCAGCTGTGGAATGAAGTGCGCGGGCACCTTGGGGAGAGGATATGTGCAGCGTGTATAGAGAATAGAAGTGGCCCGGGCACCTTTGGGGAGGGATATGTGCAGCTGTAGGGAATAGAAGTGCGCGGGCCACCTTTGGGAGAGGATATTGCAGCGTAGGAATAGAAGTGCCGGCACTTTGGGAGGATATGTGCAGCTGTAGGGAATAGAAGTGGCCCGGGCACCTTTGGGGAGAGGATATGTTGCGCTGGGAATAGAAGTGCCGGGCATTTGGGGAGAGGATATGTCAGCTGTAGGGAATAGAAGTGCCCCGGGCACCTTTGGGGAGGGATATGTGCAGACTGTAGGGAATAGAAGTGCCGGGCACCTTTGGGGAGAGGATATGTGCAGCTGTAGGGAATAGAAGTGCCCGGGCACCTTTGGGGAGAGGATATGGGCAGCTGTAGGGAATAGAAGTGCGCGGCACCTTTGGGGAGAGGATATTGTGCAGCTGTAGGAATAGAAGTGCGGGGCACTTTGGGGGAGAGGATAGTGGCAGCTGTAGGGAATAGAAGTGCCGGGCACCTTGGGGAGAGGATATGAGCAGTTAGGAAAGAAGTGCCGGGACACTTTGGGGAGAGGATATGTGAGCTGTGGAGAATAGAGTGCGCGGGCAACTTGGGGAGAGGATATGTGCAGCTGTAGGGAATAGAAGTGCCCGGGCACCTTTGGGGAGAGGATATGTGCAGCTGTAGGGAATAGAAGTACGTGGGCACCTTTGGGGAGAGGATATGTGCAGCTGTAGGGAATAGAAGTGCCCGGGCACCTTAGGGGAGAGGAATGTGCAGCTGTAGAAATAGAAGTGCCCGGGCACCTTTGGGGAGAGGATATTGTTCAGCAGCTGTAGGGAATAGACGTGCCGGGCACCTTTGGGAGGATAGGCAGCGTAGGGAATAGAAGTGCGCGGGCCTTTGGGAGAGGATATGTGCAGCTGTAGGGAATAGAAGTGCGCGGGCTCCTTTGGGAGGAGGATATGTGCAGTGTAGGGAATAGAGTGCGCGGGCACCTTTGGGGAGAGGATATTGCAGTATGTAGGGAATAGAAGTGCGCGGGCACCTTTGGGGAGAGGATATTGGCAGCTGTAGGGATAGAAGTGCGCGGGCTCATGGGGAGAGGATATGTGCAGCTGTAGGGAATAGAAGTGCGCGGGCACCTTTGGGGAGAGGATATGTGCAGCTGTAGGGAATAGCAAGTGCGGGGCACTTTGGGGAGAGGATATGTGCAGCTGTAGGGAATAGAAGTGCGCGGGTACCTTTGGGGAGAGGATATTGCAGTGTAGGGAATAGAAGTGCGCGGGGCACCTTTGGGGAGAGGATATGTGCAGCTGTAGGGAATAGAAGTGCGCGGGCACCTTTGGGGAGAGGATATGTGCAGCTGTAGGGAATAGAAGTGCGCGGGCACCTTTGGGGAGAGGATAGTGGCAGCTGTAGGGAATAGAAGTGCGCGGGCACCTTGGGAGAGATATGTGCAGCTGTAGGGAATAGAAGTGCCCGGGCACCTTTGGGGAGAGGATATGTGCAGACTGTAGGGAATAGAAGTGCGCGGGCACCTTTGGGGAGAGGATATGTGCAGCTGTAGGGAATAGAAGTGCGCGGGCACCTTTGGGGAGAGGATATGTGCAGCTGTAGGGAATAGAAAGTGCGCGGGCACCTATGGGGAGAGGATATGTGCAGCTGTAGGGAATAGAAGTGCCCGGGCACCTTTGGGGAGAGGATATGAGAAGCTTTAGGGAATAGAAGTGCCCGGGCACCTTTGGGGAGAGGATATGTGCAGTGTAGGGAATAGAAGTGCGCGGGCACCTTTGGGGAGAGGATATTGCAGCTGTAGGGAATAGAATGCCGGGCACCTTTGGGGAGAGGATATGTGCAGCTGTAGGGAATAGAAGTGCGGGGCACCTTTGGGGAGAGGATATGTGCAGCTGTAGGGAATAGAAGTGCCGGGCACCTTAGGGGAGAGGATATGTGCAGTGTAGAGATAGAAGGCCCGGGCCCTTGGGGAGAGGAGATTTGCAGCTGTAGGGAATAGAAGTGCCGCGGCACCTTGGGGAGAGGATAGTGCAGCTGTAGGGAATAATAAAGTGCCCGGGCACCTTTGGGGAGAGGATATGTGCAGCTGTAGGGAATAGAAGTGCGCGGGCTCCTTTGGGGAGAGGATATGTGCAGCTGTAGGGAATAGAAGTGCGCGGGCACCTTTGGGAGAGGATATGTGCAGCTGTAGGGAATAGAAAGTGCGCGGGGCACCTTTGGGGAGAGGATATGTGCAGCTGTAGGGAATAGAAGGCGGCGGGACCTTTGGGGAGAGGATATGTGCAGCTGTAGGGAATAGAAGTGCGCGGGCACCTTTGGGGAGAGGATATGTGCAGCTGTAGGGAATAGAGTGCGCGGGCACCTTTGGGGAGAGGATATGTGCAGCTGTAGGGAATAGAGTGCGCGGGACCTTTTGGGGGAGAGGATATGTGCAGCTGAGGAATAGAAGTGCGCGGGCACCTTTGGGGAGAGGATATGTGCAGTGTAGAGAAATAGAAGTGCGCCGGGCACCTTGGGGAGAGGATATGTGCAGCTGTAGGGAATAGAAGTGCGCGGGCACCTTTGGGGAGAGGATATGTGGCAGCTGGGGAATAGAAGTGCGCGGGCACCTTTGGGGGAGGATATGTGAAGCTGTAGGGAATAGAAATGCGCGGGCACCTTTGGGAGAGGTTATGTGCAGCTGTAGAGAATAGAAATTGCGAGTGAGGTCTCTTCTGCCAGGTGTTGGGTACAGTGAGGTCTCTTCTGACAGGTGTTGGGTACAGTGAGGTCTCTTCTGACAGGTGCTGCCCTCACTGCGCATGCACGAGCCAAAAGAAGATGGCGGCGCCCTGCAACGGGAGCCGCCGGGAGTACTTGGCGATGCAATCTCCGCCACGACACCGCACCGGCATCCGCCACCCACGCACAGAAGAAGCGCCCGCACCCTCGCTATCCCGACCGCCGCATAGGTAAGTCAGGGAGGGAGGGTGGTGCCGACACTCAGAGGGTGACCTGGCTACATAAACAATAGGAAAATGAGTCCCTGTCCCGAAGAGCTTACAATCTAAGTGGAAAGATGGGAGAACGTACAGAGACAGACTAATCAGTTGCGGATTTCCCATTAGGCCTGGGCCTAGGGTGGTAAAATTTGGGGGTGGCAAAAAAATTTGCCCCCCCCCACTATGCATTTGCCACGCTCTCGGGCATATCGGTAATAACGGGAAGGCAGTTACACATGGCGGCCGCCTCCTCGCTGCCGCCCTCATCTCCTTTGGAATCCCACAGTCAAATGACACCATGGACGCCCCAACGTGACATCACACGACGTCTTGTTTCCATTACCATAGCAACGCGACACTGTGCACCGTCACATTGATGACATCCGCGTCACCATTTGACGCTGGGAATCCAAAGGAGATGGAGGGCGACTGAAAGGAGGCGGCTGCCGCATGTAACTGCCATGGGGCGGCGGATTTTCAAATCTGCCATTGGAGACAGCAGGTAAGTGCGTCTGCAAGGAGCCACGCGTGGTCAGTGCATGCTGTATAGTATCAGCCACGGAGCTACCCATATGCTTCGTTAAAAAGGTGGGGTTTACTGTAAGATGGGTCTTAAAGGTGGATAGAGAGGGTGCTAGTTGGGTATTGAGGGGAAGGGCGTTCCAGAGGTGCGGGGCAGTAAGTGAGAAGGGTTTAAAGCAGGAGAGGGCGACATCAGCTACAGGGCGCCGTCATCTTGTGTGCGTTTGCGCATACGCGGAAGCTCGCGCACGCGCAGTATAGCCCCAGATGCGATACGGCAGCCACCAAGGACTACAATTCCCAGCAGCCTCTGGGGACTGCACTTTCACCCTGATCACAGGCAGCCAGACAGCAAATAAGGCTGACAGATTCTCATGCTGCAAAGTTGCAACAATGTTGTGTGAAGACAGGGATTGTCAGTTAGGAGCTGGGACACAGAGAGGGGAGGTGTGTTTGTGCAGGGAGGAATGTAGCCTCCTGCACTGGGCCAGAAGTCTCCCCTTAGCCCCCAGCTAGGCCCTACTCACCTCATCTTGTGGTTACTACAGGGACTCCCCTTAGACTAGGGACAGGGTCCTGTAGAGCCTAGACAAGTGAGGGTCCAGCCAGGAACCATGACTATCCTGGAAATTGCTGTGAAGGTATAACATCCTCTGCGTTAGCAGAGATAAGAGACATTATAAAGGGGGATCACTCCATGCGGGAGCCACCCACCGTTGAGGCAGAGGCATCTTGGATCATCTCCTGGAGCAAGGGATTCCAAGCAAAGGTCATCTGCGCACCCGTTAGCAGGAGCACCGGGCAGGTATTATCCAAGTCACCAAGTGCACCACCTATACACTTTATCTTAGTGGGCAGCGCTGTTCCACACGTAGGTGGGGTTGTTCGACTCTTGGGACTTTGGGTACAAGGACCTTGGGGATACTGTGTAAGGAGGTTATAGCCCAGTTAGGGGCAAGGTTATAGCTGCCAGCTAGTGGCAGAGGGTGGCATATATATCGTTGTGCATACTGATGATGTTGCACTGTGAAAGTATGATACTCTGTGTTGTGTTGCTATACAATATGATGTGATGTGATGTTATTGTGTTATTTGCTCATTCAGTAAACCTTTTAGCCATAACCCTTGTGTATGTGGTTTGTGGGTGGGTTCCTATGCTAGGCCCATTCTACATTCCTATAGAATCCTACATAGACCGATGAGAACATTCCAGAGATTCACCCCAGGCTCTCACTTGGGGAGGCTCAGGCCTCCTGTGAGCCTGACAGGTATAACGCACCACACCAGGTAACATTAGGTTCCCCGCACACACACTATATGCGATTGGGTGGGGGGGGAATACCCGTTACATTTGGAGGCGCTGCTGAGATCAGACCTGGGGTGCCCTATCTTATTTTTATGTCAAATTGTCCACCATGGTTGTAAAGTCCGGACACAAGGTCCTTGCCTGGGCCTTGAGGCAATATCTTGAACCCTGCGCGTGGTGGCGGTAGGAGGCCTCCCCGCCACTATAACCGTTGGAACGGTCATGAGGTATATGTGTAAAATTCCTGGGTGGCCATACGTATGTGTCTTAGATGAAGAACAAGATCCCACGTCCACGTGGAAAACGATACTTTTCGTGGTAAGCTTCACTGAGGATATATGCCTGTCAGAGGCACCGTCCACACTGTTTATGTCAGGGGGCCCATCTGAGGGTTACCCTTTAGTCTACGCAGACCCAGTCAAATGGCGTCTCCCGCCAAAGCAGGAGAGCGCACGTGCTGCTGACTGCAAGCCTGCACTAAATTGTGTTGCAAAAATCTGCCCAGGACTGGCGGGAAAACCCGAGTCCCACCCCCGCAATGTGAGTGACTCAGTGCAGAGCCAGAAACAATCCTTGAAAGAGTGTGCCGTCCCTCCTTTAAATTCCACCAGGGGGAGCAAGCACAGTGAGCCTCAACCAGTAGCTGCTGTCTCCACGGAGGAAAGTACAGGATGCCGTGAACCACATCCTCAGTTGTATGGTGTTTGGCCAGTAGAAGGACTGTGTGTAACGTTTCTTTTGTGCCCGTGCTTACAGAAAGACCTTAAACTCTCTGGTGGTATGAATTTTGAGCACTATCAGCAACCAGGAGGGGTTCAGACAGTGAGATTGGAAGGAAAAAGGTACGTCAGAGGCCTATGCTCCAAGTGTGACTTTCCAGATGGCGAATTGAGCTGGGGACCCAAGTGTGCCTGCTGCGGGGCACAGTTCCTGACACCCATGCTGCTGCAGCCTACAGAACCCGCAGAGGAAGAGGCTACTGACCTCTCTACTGGGGTGGTCGATGCTAATGACCCATCTATCCCAGCCACGACGGTTTCGAAGGGCCCGTGCGCTATAACCCCGGTTCTAGACTCGGTTCCACACTCAGAACCGCAGATTCCGGAATCACAGGGTAAGGTGTCTCTACCCCCATCCTCTCAGTGATCAACAACCAGCTGTGGTGATGCGCCAGCCGGCGGACCACACAAGTGAAGCTGGAGATAAAGAGACATTTATCCCATCTGCTGCGGATCCTGATATGGGCCTGTGTGCCCTACAATGGCCAGTCCGGCCTACTACGATGTTACCATCAGTCCTAGGCTGGGGATCAGTACCTAACAACGACAAGGGTGAGTTGACTGCCCCAGGGGTGCCGGGTGTGAGCATCCAGGTGACCGCGGTGCACGGTAGCTCCTTAAGTCTGGCCACCAGGGTGATTGGCTCCACTCGGCATCGCGTCCTGGCGGAGGTGTCCCCCTTAGAAGATAGCTGTCCAGTGGTGTGAGTGGACCAGTACCTACCGCCTATCGTCCAGACGAAGAGAATAGTCAGCCCCATCGTGATATCCATTGAAGCACAGATGGTACCTTTCAGTGTTCCAGATGAACCGGAAACCATCGCAAGCCAGCGGAGTGGTGAGGAACCTTCTTACTCCCCACAGGCTCCGAAGGAGGCGGCCGTGGAAAGGGCCCCAACTATGGCTCATGCTGAGCAGCAGAACATCGCTGGACATCCATGTGCCCGAGGTGAGACTGCTTATGACCTGACGGTGGGCCCGTGTGTTACCATAACTGAACGGGGTGTGAGTCCGTGCGCTCCAACCCAAATGGTCCCAGGACTGGGATCCAATGCTCCCGAGTTTCCAGAAAGTGAGTGACTGCCCCAGAAGTGCCGGGGACAGGTCCCAAGACAGCCGAGGTGGTAACAGTCAGCATTACAGATGACCTGCTGGTCACCGTGACTCAATGCAGTGGTAAGGTATCAACACTTTACCCCCTGCAGGATGTAACAGAGACATTGCTACTTGCTCGCTACCCAATGGAAGCCTCCCAAGTTCTTAGGGACAAGGACTGTGTTGTGAGTGATTCAGTAATAATTGCCTCCTTTAAGCACAAATAGGAGCGTTCCATTCACCATGTGGTGGACCGCGGAAAAGGTCAAGATCTCCTGGCCTACTGCATCCATGCCGCAGATGGCCGGGTAAAAGTCTGGCCAAGAGACACTGTGCTATTCCTTCCACCAGGGGGAGGAAGTAGTATGGAACCAGTGACTGTTACCCCAGAGCATGATCTCCAAGACATTACCCAGGCGGAGGCTCACAAAAGTCAATGTGAGGCACCCCACAATTGGTCTCAGCAAATAGCTAACACTCAGCTGGCCTCGGATATTACTGTGTGTGATATGCCATGTATCAGTGATGTTAGAGTACATATGTTAAGTTATACCTATTATGCACTGCATTTTGATTGTGTAACTTTATGTTGTGATGCCCTCCAAGCGGGGACGTTGGTATTTCCACCAGGGGGAGAATATAGCCAAGTCCCCTCTGGCTCCCCAGACATTCGGTTCTCTCTCTCTTACCTGCGACAGCGTGAGGGCAGTTGCAGGGGTGATCGCGTCACCGGGGGCTCCCGGCGACATCAGCTACAGGGCGCCGCCATCTTGTGTGCGCGCACGCCCAGTATAGCCCCAGATGCGATACGGCAGCCATTACAGGGAATGAGAAGAGGCGCTCCATAGTCAGGGACATCCTTCAGTTCGCACATGCGCAGTTAGCAGCGGCGGCGGCCATTACACAGCGTGCACGAGGCCCCAATGTTAAAGAGAGCCACCAAGGACTACAGTTCCCAGCAGCCTCTGGGGACTGTACTTTCACCCTGGTCACAGGCAGCCAGACAGCCAATAAGGCTGACAGATTCTCATGCTGCAAAGTTGCAACAATGTTGTGTGAAGACAGGGATTGTCAGTTAGGAGCTGGGACACAGAGAGGGGAGGGTGTATTTGTGCAGGGAGGAAAGTAGCCTCCTGCACTGGGCCAGAAGTCTCCCCTTTTGGAGGCGCTGCTGAGATCAGACCTGGGGTGCCCTATCTTATTTTTATGTCAAATTGTCACCATGGTTGTAAAGTCCGGACACAAGGTCCTTGCTGGCCTTGAGGCAATATCTTGAACCCTGCGCGTGGTGGCGGTAGGGCCGGTCCCCCCGCCACTATAACCGTTGGACGGGCATGAGGTTATGTGTAAAATTCTGGGTGGCCATACGTATGTGTCTTAGATGAAGAACAAGATCCCAGTCACGTGGAAAACGATACTTTTCGTGGAAGCTTCACTGAGGATATATGCCTGTCAGAGGCCACGTCCCACTGTTTATGTCAGGGGCCCATCTGAGGGTTACCCTTTAGTATACGCAGACCCAGTCAAATGGCGTCTCCGCCAAAGCAGGAGAGCGCACGTGCTGCTGACTGCAAGCCTGCACTAAATTGTGTTGCAAAAATTGCCCAGACTGGCGGGAAAACCCGAGTCCCACCCCCGCAACCTGTGAGTCCTCCTGCACTGGGCCAGAAGTCTCCCCTTAGCCCCCAGCTAGGCCCTACTCACCTCATCTTGTGGTTACTACAGGGACTCCCCTTAGACTAGGGACAGGGTCCTGTAGAGCCTAGACAAGTGAGGGTCCAGCCAGGAACCATGACTATCCTGGAAATTGCTGTGAAGGTATAACATCCTCTGCGTTAGCAGAGATAAGAGACATTATAAAGGTTGATCACTCCATGCGGGAGCCACCCACCGTTGAGGCGGAGGCATCTTGGATCATCTCCTGGAGCAAGGGATTCCAAGCAAAGGTCATCTGCGCACCCGGTAGCAGGAGCACCGGGCAGGTATTATCCAAGTCACCAAGTGCACCACCTATACACTTCAACTTAGTGGGCAGCGCTGTTCCACACGTGGGTGGGGTTGTGGGACTCTTGGGACTTTGGGAACGAGGACCTTGGGGATACTGTGTAAGGAGGTTATAGCCCAGTTAGGGGCAAGGTTATAGCTGCCAGCTAGTGGCAGAGGGTGGCATATATATCGTTGTGCATACTGATGATGTTGCACTGTTAAAGTATGATAATCTGTGTTGTGTTGCTATACAATATGATGTGATGTGATGTTATTGTGTTATTTGCTCGTTCAGTAAACCTTTTAGCCATAACCCTGGTGTATGTGGTTTCTGGGTGGGTTCCTATGCTAGGCCCATTCTACATTCCTATAGATTCCTACATAGGTGGAGGCGCTGACCGACGAGAACGTTCCAGAGATTCACCCCAGGTTCTCACTAGCGGAGGCTCAGGCCTCCTGTGAGCCTGACAGGTATAACGCACCACACCAGGTAACATTAGGTTCCCCGCACACACACACTATATGCGATCGGGTGGGGGGGGGGGGAATACCCGTTACACATCTTTGCCCTTTTAAAATATTCCTTTGGTGTGGATTATGGTCATTAAAGATTTGTAAATTCTCAAAATAATTAACAAATAAGTTAGCTAAAATAGTGCCATAGATGACCCCTTAGAAATCTAGTGTTAAACCGGCCCTGGGGGCCCTGAAAACATTGCTCTTTTATACATTGTGTCTAAATTCTGCGAGAATATCCTTAAACTTATCTTTTCTGAACACTCTAAGCAACGTTTGAATTAAACAGAATCCTGTGAAGTGAATCTAAAGGATCGAATGTGTTCCTTTTTATCTACCCCCGAGTGCCGGTCTAATGCTCTCTATTTCCCCTGAATGAAAGTGCCCTGCGGTGATCCACAGAACCAGAACACCATTAAAAAGAATCGGTGGGGAAAAGCTTGGTGAGTGCAAGTTCTGTTTTTCTTTTATACAGTAGATGACCCCATAGAAAGTCCCTTATCCTAGAAATAGAAACCTCGGTTAAACCTCCTTCATTCAATGTTAAATTAGATATTGTACTTTTCCTCATATATTTATTTTGATATTGTTTACCCATTTCATTCATTAATACTTTTTACTACAATTAGCTTTCAGGGTTAACTACTTCGTTAGGGGCACCTGGAGAAGGGGTTTACCCCAAAAATGTTACCCCACGGGCAGCCTAACCCTTGGGCGTAGGATTAATGCAAATCCAGAATCCGGTGCTCAAAAGACCACACAAACAAATAATACAGTGGTTATAGTCCAGCTCCATCTTCCCACATACAGTATATGCAGCAGCAGCGGGGATCATATGTGTCCATAAACAGGTAGCGTAGCGCTGTATCCACACTGTGTGTGATCGTGAAGGTATGTGAGTATATATGTGTCACGGATGCTCACCACAAACCGGACTAGACCGCGAGGCTGAGGTGGGGATATATAGAACCGCCGCCCTACAACCGCGAGGGCGGGTCCGGTAAGCAGAGTCGGTGTTGGTTAGCAGGGTCAGCGTAGGAGAGTGTGGGATCGTAGAGATACTTGCCGTAGTCGAGACTGGAGAGATCAAGAATCGTCAGAGTTGAAAGCCGAGGTCGAGGAGAGGGATCCGGTAGGTGAGCCGAGGTCCAAGGAGGCCAGAGGTCAGAAGTCCGGTTCAAGGCTGGGGTCTAGGTACACAGGCAAAGACAGCGACAGAGCAAAACAGGAACAGCTTGTAGCAAGCACACGGAACAAAAGTCTATGCTCAGCAATCAGCATAGGGCTGATGCGAATATATGGGAATCGAGGACCAATTGGAGGAGACCCCAGAGATGAGGTCAGAGATATGTGGAACGCCGATAGGAGGAGGCAGGGTGCAGGAGAATTGTGTAATTATCCTGCTGATTAACTTGGTCAGGTGCAGGACTCTGTGCGCGTGCTTGTGACGCGCGGTCTTCTTCTTTTATAAGACCTGCGACGTCACGGAAGACCAGTACCCAACCAATCTGATTGATTGATCTACCATGTGATCCCCTCACGTTTGCCTGAAAATTACCTCTCAAAAGTGAGAAGATCCCATGGTTCATGAACCAATCTGATTGGTGGATGTACTGTATGTAGTTTTCTTGTCCTTTATGGGTCCCACGTGTGTCATCTATTTCTTTTTTTATTGAGACGGAATAAATGTAATTATGGCCAGCGTGTTATCCAGCTAATGGCGGGATAAGCGCTATCTGGCTTTAACGCTGGCTGACGTTAGACAGTAAGACTCACTGTGTCCAGCGCCGCGGTCATAGAAGAAAAAGTTTGCGGCTCCATGACAGTGTCTGCCGCGCTCGGGCTGCGGGTGAGAGCCATGCTTCCAAATGTGACCTCAGTGTTTGTCCTCCGTTGCTGCGACCCCCGGTGTCGCGTGACCGTGGATGGCGGCAGCACCGCGGAGAGATACCCCGGTCTCGGACAATTGGTGGAGCCCATTTTGTCATGACCAAGTCGCTGCCGGCATGTTGCCGCCGCTCACCTTGCCGCGGGGACATCTCTTCGCCCGGCCGCTTCGCCGTGAAGGTAAGGCCCTAACATTACCCCTTACCCTAAAAACCCCTAATCTTAATCCTTAATCCTAACCCTACCCCTACCCTAAAAACGTTAACCCATTACCCCAAAAACCCCATCCTTAACCCTTACCCAAACCGCTAAAACCCTTTAAGTTAATTTACCTTAGTGGCGAAAAGGCCCACGGATGAGCGTCCAGCGGCTGCGGCAAAGGATCCTTTGGCGGCCAAGCGCCAGCGCAAACATGGTCACAGCAAAGTGCCGAAATATCACGCTCCTCCCTGACTGAGACGCTGAGCAGCACAGTACAGGCATACCCCGGTTTAAGGACACTCACTTTAAGGACACTCGCGAGTAAGTACATATCGCCCAATAGGCAAACGGCAGCTCACGCATGCGCCTGTCAGCACGTCCTGAACAGCAATACCGGCTCCCTACCTGTACCAAAGCTGTGCGCAAGCGGGGAGACTATAGAGCCTGTTACACATGTGTTATTTACAGCAGTTATGCACGTATATGACGATTGCAGTACAGTACATGCATCGATAAGTGGGGGAAAGGCAGTGATTCACTTTAAGTACATTTTCGCTTTACATACATGCTCCGGACCCATTGCGTACGTTAACGCGGGGTATGCCTGTATTTTTAGATTGTACAGTCAGCAAATCCCTCTGCACTTTCTAGCAATGCGAAAAAACAAGAGAACCTTTCAATTGAAAAAGGGGGACTCTCTTCTGAATTATTCTTGGAAGCCGATCCAGTAATTGTTTCCCAGAAGTGTTTCCAAAGAGCCGCTATTTCCTTGATTACTTGGCATTGCTTTCAAAACATGGCTTAATGAGAGAGAAAGGCACAACCCTTCCAGAGCATATTGTATTTCCCAAGAACAATCCAGTTGGGGAAGACTGTGGGGGCTCTGCCAGAATACAGTACTACTTGCGCTGGGGGTTCAAGGTCACTCTGCGGGGTCATTTCCAAACAGAATTAGAGGAGCCCGACAATGACTTTTTATCTTGCTAATTGTCTTCCCTTCTGCGCTGGGTGCAGGAAGACGTGATTTTCCGTCCTGATTGGGAAACGAGGCAGCTGGATACGTTTGTCTTGTTGTGCTAAACAAATTGGCCCATATTGCCGACAAATTGTCCTTAATTATAGCATTAGTGGGGGGGCGGGGTTGGGGTCAACAAAGTTACAAATAAATCACACCCCTTTTGTTCCACTGATTGTGATTACAAAGCTTCTGGCACGAAGAAGAACCGCTCATGCACAGGGAAGGGGCTCACCCATTTTTTTCTCTCTAATTATTTTTCACGTTTGCTGTGGGTTTTTGGAAGATTTTGTGGGGTTAGTTATTGAAGTCTCCCAGCTGTTAATTTGGGGCAGAACCAGGGCACGGGGTTCTTTTTATGTGTAAATCTGGTGCTGTTTTGGTGTTTTGATTTTGCCAGAAGTGAATTGGTTTGGATTTTTGAATTTTTAAACAAATATGAAAAAAAAAAAAGCTTCAAATCAGCAGGAAACATTGTCATGTGACTGTTATTGTCATTGTCATGTGACTGTCATTGTCATGTGACTGTTATTGTCATTGTCATTGTTATTGTCATGTGACTGTCATGGTCATTGTCATGTGACTGTTACGGTCATTGTCATGGTCATTGTCATGTGACTGTCATTGTCATTGTCATGTGACTGTTATTGTCATTGTCATGTGACTGTCATTGTCATTGTCATGTGACTGTTATTGTCATTGTCATGTGACTGTTATTGTCATTGTCATGTGACTGTCATTGTCATTGTCATGTGACTGTCATTGTCATTGTCATGTGACTGTCATGGTCATTGTCATGTGACTGTCATTGTCATTGTCATGTGACTGTTATTAGTCTTGGCATGTGACTGTCATTGTCATTGTTATGTGATCTGTCCAATTGGTCACCATTGTCAGTGTGACTGTCATGGTCATTGTCATGTGACTTCTGTCATTGTCATTGTCATGTGACTGTCATTGTCATGTGACTGTCATTGTCATTGTCATGTTGACTGTCCATTGTCATTGTCAGTGACTGTTATTGTCATTGTCATGTGACTGTTATTGTCATGTGTCATGTGACTGTCCTGTATTGTCCATTGTCATGTGACTGTCATGGCTGTGTCATGTGACTGTCATTGTCATGTGACTGTCAGGTCATGTCATGTGACTGTTAGCGGTCCTTGTTCATGTGCTGTTTATGTCATGGTCTGTACTTTGGCATGTCATGTGACTGTCATGGTCATTGTCATTGACTGTTATTGTCATTGTCATGGTGACTGTCATTGTCATTGTCATGTGACTGTCATGGTCATTGTCATGTGACGATGCCCGCACCCCGTGGCCTTTATCCTACTTACATTTTTGTAAAATTTTCCGAACATCACCACCTTTTTTGCTACATTTTTGCCGACTTTTTCCTTCGGAAACTAAAAGTTCGTCCGTTTAAAAAATGAATCCAAAGACTCGAACTGCTGAAGGAAACTTCAGGCTTCCCCCAAGCCAACCTGCCCGTACGATCTACAGTGGCGGCGCCTTTAATCTCCTGCGATCAGCGTGCCCTTTCCCGCGATTTAAAGATGCGGCATGTTTTCAGCCGTTTTCGGCGCCGCGGGCGCTTTCAATGTTATGCGCCATTAGCGCTGTCTGGGAAACGCGGCTGACGCGCGGCAAACTCCGGACAAACGGAAAACATCCCCGAATTTTTTCGGGGATGTAGGAGGTTAAAAGGGGCCGCAACATTAGGGCAGTTTTTGTCCCACTTGAAAAATAACCCAAAAACCGAACCTGAGCCCCAATTCACCTAGGTGCAAATTGACTATCGGATCTCCTTCGGCGCCGTGCCATTGTCTGGGACGATACTTACCGCCGACTTGTTGAGTACCTAGAATCCAATGACGGCAACTGCACATTACCAGCTGTTTCTGCTTTTGTATCACTGACGCACAGTCATTATTAGTGCTCCACACATTAGAGCTAACATACATGAAGGTCCCTCTTGGCTTCTTCCAGTTGGTTTCTAGCTGAATTAACATTTTTTTAGTGATAGAGGAAAAGTATCTTTTTAAATCAGCAGTGCCAGATCGTTAGTTTGTAAATCATTTAGAAGTCATTTGGGACAAGCAGGAGCTTAACATACCTGGCTGTACCTGATTCTTATCGGGTTCCTTCCATGCTAAGTAACCTCCAACCATGCCTCACCAGGTAGTCCATCAAACAAGTAACGTCGTCTCCCTGGCCACGGAGCCTGGGAACATAAATATAGCCACTGATTGTACCCCCCAGATGTTGCTTTGTGGTTAATCGGGAACGGGAAATAAATGATTCTATTTGTACCATTTACCATTTACAGTAAAGCAGCATACAAACAAAACCAGGATTCTTTGCCAAGAGTGGTTGGCAGGCTTCCTACCATCTTAATTTCTCCTGTGATGGAAAAGTAGCTGTTTATCAGCACATTCCAAAGGTTTCTGACCTACAGAGCACATAAAGGAGTGAGTGCTCCGTAGCCACTCCGACGTCAGCACTGCCGCGTTCACAAACGAAAGCATGGAGCCGGATGTGAGTGGAACTCCGGCCAAATGGCATTGTGTATAGAGGATTGGAGAATAATATCCTGATATCAGCGCTTCCTTTTCTTAAGAATAGAATAGGCTCCGGAGAAGGAGGGGAATAGCCCATTATTATTTTTCTTTGACATTTTCCTCTGAGACCGATGTGCGTTTGCGTTACCCCTCTCCCTGGCGGGGCGCTGGTTTCTCGGACCTCATGCAGAGGAGCTGCAGTTGTGTCCGTCTAAGGCAGTTCTTCAAAAAGTCCAATTTTGAAGGCTGCGTGCTGATGCAATTAAGCGCAAACTTACGCACAGGTAATTGTATGCACATATATATATATATATATTATATATATATTATATATATAAATAATATTATATAGCCAGCACAGCATGCTGCGGGTGGGATAAGTATTATATATTAAAATAAAATTATAATCAGAACAGAATGCCGCATACAGAATAGAACTTCGAGCAGCAATCTGCGGTCTCATGGTCCCGTTCTGCCTGAACTAATACTCATATATATCTGCGGCGCACAACAGGACAGGGCAGAGTGACCTCAGCTGTAACCTCCATTGATTCTCTTCCTAGAATCTAAGCTGGTAGATAACACATTGAACCTGGATGGTGGACTGACACATCACAGCAACTGCAACCAGACCGCATCCCTGTCCCGCAGGGGGCTCAACCGCCAGTCCTCAAGCCCCCCCAACAGGCCACGTCTTAAGGAATCCCACTTCAGCACAGGTGGCTCAGTCGATGACTGACACCAGTGCTGAAGCAGGGACTGATTGAGCCACCTGGCTGAAGCTGAGATATCCTTATAACCTGACCTGTTGGGGGGGGGGGGGGGGGCAGGGGGGTTGAGGACTGTAGTTCAGCACCCCGCTGCAAGCGCAGTGCAATGACTAATCCTTTATGTACTAAATACTTAATACAAACCCCCTGTTGGACGTATCTGCTTTCTCGTCACCCTCGCTCGGCTTCCAGTATCACAGCGCCCGTCTGATAGCCTCCAGTGGATTGCTTTTATATGACCTTTTTAGCGTGGCCGTGTGTCTGTTTGGCGCGCCACTTTGTTACACACCTTTAGAAGACGGGACTGGATCCGAATAGCACGACCTGGCCTGGACGTCTGTAGGCACATTGCAGTGCTCCCCGCTGCCATCCCTTTGTGCACCACAGATGTAACCCCGTTACTGCAGCCCGTGGCATGCTGCTGCAGGACACCGCAATGCTCAGCAGGGAAGCGGCCATGGGTTTGACGCAGAGAAAGGGGGGAGGGGCGCGGGGGGGGCTATAGTGTTATTTCCCTCCAGGAGCTCGCCAGCAGGTGCAAAAATATTGATATATCTGTACACGCCATGTGCACTGAATGCAATCTGTGCCCCCCACTCAGCCGCACGAATTGCAAGCTCTTCAGCCAGGGATTCCTCGTGTGTTTTTGTATTCTTCATGTGGGAAGACGTGGCCTGTAATCTCGTGGCAGGTTGATGTATTAGATTGTAAGCACACTTACGCTGGTAACTGCAGCCCGCAAACCTTGGTAACAGTGTACAAGGACACAATACATATTAATATTACCTTTTCAGCACCCTGAGCCTCGGACATAGTAAGCCGCTTAGGTCTGCCTGCTCGCTCTCGCTTGCTGCCGCTCGCTCTCTACCAGAGACTTTTTGCTGTGGTCGTGTGTTTGTGTCACTGGGGAACGTGTGGTGTGTGTGTGTGTGTGTGGTGTGTGTGTGTGTGTGTGTGTGTGTGTGTGTGTGTGTGTGTGTGTGTGTGTGTGTGTGTGCGTGCGTGTGTATTATATAATATTGTAAAATTAAAAAAAAGACATGTGAGAATAAATTATTTTATTAACATTGTGCAACTTTGATACATATTCGCGCACACACCATCACACACCACACAGACACATACAAACTGGTACACACACACATCACACACCACGCACACATACACACTGTGTACCACACACACACACACACCACACACACACACACACACACACACACCCACACACACCCACACACACGCGCGCACACACACCACACACGCACATGCACATGCACCCACCGCACATGCACATCACACCCACAACATAGATACACACACATACATACACACACACACCCACCCACTCACACACACACACACCCACCCACACACACCCACACCCACACACACCACACACACACACACACACACACACACACAACACACACACACCACCACAAACACACACACACACACCACACCCATCACCCACACACACACACACCATACACACTGGTCAGAAGGGGGCACATCACCGCTCCCCCCCTTCCCCTCCGACAAGCGCAAGCCCCCTCCATCTCCCGCATGCTGACAGCCACAGGGATCGGGCAGATGGTGCACATCCAGAACCAAAACAGCAGCAAATGGTCGCACAGCCAGGGGCCAGGTGGTAAAGGACCTACAGGTCCGAAACGCTTAGGAGGTTGCGTTTTTGTCCCCATGGGGGTTTTTATTGTATCCAATATAGGACGTTTGAATTTTACCACCTGGCTCCCTGGCTGTGCGCCATTTGCTGCTGTTTTGCTGTTCCTGGATGTATCTTCATGGCTGGCACGCCACTTCTCATACCTTGGATGTTACAGGAGTGGTAAGAGACTTTATTTTGAATCTTATTGCTGAGTACTTGGAGGACTTTATTCCCACAGTGACTCACAGGTCATTACACATATATGCCCACTCCTTATCCAATTGGAAACTCATGGATTCATACATGTGATTGAGTGTCACTGGTGGAGCACCCCATTTGTTTATTCAGATGGAGGCACATCACCCGCTCTCCCTCCCCCCGGCAGCGCAAGCCCCCTCCATCTCCTCCCGCAGGCTGACGCACCACACATCAACACACACTGCACATCAACACACACACACACACACACACACTCTCACTCACTCACTCCGCTGGCGCCAGACAATAAGTACCACATTCACCATTTCCCTGCTCTCCTTCCATTGGTTGCTGAGGCGTCACGTGAGCGGAGTCAGCGCGTGAATTTAAAATTTCAACTGTCGGCTCTGTTCAGCAAGCGCGCCTCAGCAAGCGAGGGAAAGCATGCGCGAGCCCCTACTAAAGCCGCTTTAATTGCGGCTGTAGGGGCTCAGTGGCAAGCAGCAGCAAGCGGGAGCAAGCAAGCAGTAACCATGGCCTGGGCCTGACGGTGTACCAGGCACGTGGTGGCACACAGAGCGGATCAGACTGAGCTCTCCTGGGGCGATCCGAAACTCCTGGAGCGATCACGCAGGGCGTGCAGTGCCCCTGTGGTACCCCCTGAGCCTCGGCACAGTAAGGGTTAAAACCGTTAGTATTTACCATATAACACCTATTTAATGTCTACTGGTTTGGATTGTAATTATAACATTAAAGTGAGACCTAAACGGCTCTCAGATACCTGTCACACCTTATACCGGGGGAACCCCGATCTTTGCTGGGAATGGGGTACAGCCCTGGGGAGGCAGCAAGACTTTTTGAAACTGCTCAGCCTTCTGTCAACGAAAATATCGTGGCTTAAAGCCGCTTCGCCATTTTTGGGGTGAGGAGGTGGGCAATGTTTTTAAAATGAGGTGGGAGGTCCATCGGAGACAATCGGCAGTGCCCTGACCTCCCGAAATACAACTCGTACGATATTTCTGCGCACTCGGGCTCACGCCGGCAGCCAATAGAGAGCTGCCACATCATCGGGCGGCCGTGTGGCACCATTTGTAGTATTTGTGTGTCACAGAAAGCAAATATCTTGGAATCCGTGGGGTTCCTGAAGGTCGGGCGGGGGGGGGGGGGCATGGAAACGTTTCAGGGGACCCCTGGTTCAGGTAAATTAAAGCCAAAATAAATGGGTGCTGCTGCTTTGGAAACAAGCACGCAAGGCATGAGAAAGACATTCCGATGGTGAGCTGAAGCACCGGCTCGCAGACAGGCGCACACAAGTGTGCTGATCTGGGGAGGTGGAGAGGTGTTCTCAGCCAGAGGCTGGGAGGGTTTATCTTCTCGTCTGATAACAAGTGAAGGTCTTGCAGGCCCCGATAAGGATCTTATCAGCAGAAAGGGCTCGGAAAGGATTTTTATGTCTTCTTGGCTTCTAAGGGCCTGCCAGCCGGCGGAAGGGCTTTCCTGCCTCCTTCTGACCGGCCCGAACTCTCCGATACTTCATTTTATTGACTTAAAAGGTATTTTAATGGGAAAGATACATTGAGATGAATATCTACATTTTAACTGTGACTGGGGTTCTGCCACATAGGCAACACACACAGTAACATACACTACACAGCAGAATTATTAACAGTTACAGGTATTTTAGGGTTGTCAGGTGTCCACTATTGAACTGGACTGTCCTGTATTTGGACACTGTCCAGTTAAAAATTGAGAGGTAATACCGGACAGGTACAGTATCTGTCTGGTATCACCTCTCTGGACATAGTGACCTGACCAGCTGGGGGCCACGGGAGTTGCCTGAGCAGGGAGAAAGTAGGGTTGCAGCCGATAAGGAGGAGGTGTCAGAAGCCTGGAGGTGGGGCCAAGGAGAGGAGGAAACAGCATGGAGAGGTGTGTGTGTGTCTCGAGCACGTCGCACCTTTCACCATTGCGTCCAGTATTTTTGGAGAAGCCGCCTGACAACCCCAGGTGTGATTGAAGAAGAAAATGAAAGCCGTACTAATTGTCCTGAAGTTCTCCAGGGCTTTAGCTATTTATACCGTTCCCTTGTGTCAGACTTTAGCAGAAGATCTCAAGCTCAAAGCGATACAGTAGCTGTGTGATTTGTAGGGGGTGACCCGTAGAAATAAAACGTTTAATTGAATAGTTCGGGTGGAAAAGAGCAAATAACACTTTAAAAAAGATGTGTAAAAGTGCACATACACAGTGAAAATAATCACATCTACAACTGGGGCTTCTCTTTCAAGAGGGATTTTCCCAAATACCCCACAAAGCGTGCAAACAGAATCCTCATGAATGACATGAATATATAAAAAAGAAAAATCAATACTGCAATACAATACAGGCAAATGATGACCGCGGGGGGAGGGGGGATTCTGTCTGACGTGAATTCACAATGAATAGCGCAGACTTCAAATGTGAGAGTGAACTGGAGTCTGTAGGAGCTAAATATGTTTATAATGAGTGAGGTTATCCTCAGAGGGGCGGGGCAACCGCTTGTCACATGTACAGTAAGGCTGTCCGAAGGCTTGAGCCTCGCTTCCAATGTGGGAGGTTCCTTTGCTGTATGTGAGATCGCCTTCGGCTACGGCTACGGTCACTCCGTGAAAGTGTGCGTCGGCGCGCCTGAGGCACGTGCACCAGTTTCAGCTGCGATCTGTGGTGCTAAGGTCGCGATGGGACGCGCGCCCAGAAAGTACAGTGGGGGAGCAAAAATGATGTTTTTTTGGGGGCGGGGGGCGCGGCCATGACGTCACGCGGCTGGTTCGCCCTCATTGGCTAAACTGTGACGTGGCCACCGCTCGGCCACCGTGCCAAAAGACAAAAATCTTGTCTTTCGGCAAAGGCTGTCACGTATCGCGCCGTGTGCGCGCACGTGCACACGCCGACTGGGGCCTGCCCCAGAGAGGGCCGTATTTTGTGTGCGGCGCGCGCGCAGCTGCGGCCAGCGGGGACAAAGCCTCCCATTGCATAAGACTTAAACACACAGATACCCAGCAAGCTCTAAGGAACACCATAAAGGGCCGAAGGGTTGAACTAAATGACCCTTTTTCCAGAGATACAGTAGGCACTTCACTGTGTGTTTGTCACATTGGATGTAGCTCTGGGCGTCTTTGCTTCTTGTTGCATTGCATGAGACTTGTCTGGAAGAGCGGGACTCTCTCCCATCGGCTGAGACGGCGTAGTGGCCGCAGCTGGAAGGCGGCAGTATATAGGCTCTGTGGCCTCCGCAGACTGGTCCAGCGAGCAACGCTTTTATCCAGAGAGATGACGTATAAAGCCAATACATTGCTGGACGCACTGGCAGCCAAGAGGTTAAACTGTCTGTGGCCCCCAATCCCTTCTCCTGTCCCATTGGGCGCGTTTGTTTCCTTTTAAGCAGCTCGCAAACTCTGGCGGCCTTAATGTTTAATGCAGAGAATTCGATGACAGCTCCTGCCCGCCCAGACAATCAAACTGTCACCTGATAACCAATTACCCTCCTTCCAGGACTCAATTACTGTCTGAGGAGGGGGAGAGGACGGTGACCTCTCTGTGAGAAACCACTGTGAAACCGCAGCTAATTGCAACAGTGTGTTTCCCTCGTTCTTGGGAACACCACCCAGCCATTCTTTCTGTGTGCCCCTGTTACTCGCTCATAGACACCAATCTCTACTACCCCAATATTACTCCACTACTACCCCAACACTACCCTAATATTACTCCAATACTATTCCAATACTACTCCAATTCTATCCCAATACTACCCTAATATGAAACCAATACTACCCCAATATTACTCCAATATTACTCCAATACTATCCCAATACTACCCCAATACTACCCTAATACTATACCAATACTACCCCAATACTATACCAATACTACCTTAATATTACCCCCCTCCACCCCCCCTCATTACTCCACTACTATCTCCACTACTATCACTCGGCCCATACCCCCCTAGCATCCTTAACCCCAATATTAACTCCAATCCTTCACCAATACTAACCGCCATACTATAAAATACCATACATAACAAATTATACCTTTACTTATTATCCCCAATACTACCCCCAATAATTTACTATATTGACTTACTTACTCCAATACTATCCCAATCCTACACCACATACTACCCAATATTACTACAATATTACTACGCAATACTATCCCAAATTACTCCCCAGACTAACCTCCACCCCAGCTATTCCTTTCCTCCCACCTCCCCCACTAATTCCCTCACACGCACTATGGATCCCCACGTAGCTCCCTCTCGCTCTCCTCCATCCCTATCTCCCCCCAATGGCCACCCCCTATTCCCGACAGGCCTAACTCCCTCTTACTCGGTCCCGCTCCCTCCGCCTAGACTTCTTCCTCCCGTCCTCCCCTCCTCTCACCGTCGGCCTCTCTATCCTCTCACCCCACGGTCTCTCTCCCTCCTCGTCGTACCCAGCCGAAAGTGCGATCGTGGCCAAAGGCAAAGCGCGCAGATTGGTGTGGTCACCGGTGGCGAAAAGGGATGAGGCCGGGCGAGTGGCCCAAAAGGGAGGGGGGAACGCTGGTGCATGGCTCAGCCTCATCAAGGCCATCCCACTTCAAGGTGTTTCCAGAGGCAGCAATTGTATCTTATCTAAGCTGTATTATACAAATAAACCATATTGGGGACTATGGGAGGAATTTACTAATCTGCAATACTGCGGCAAAACGAGAGCAAAAATGAGCACCATATTTAAGGAAATTAATTCTGCTGCAAGAAATTGAAGTTTTCCCTTTGATAATTCTGATTTCATTCTTTTGTTCTGGTTTTGCCCCAATTTTGCAGCCATTTTTTTTTTCGGGGTGGGCTGGCTTGGGGGTAGGAGGCTAAAGGCCTCACCCCAGGTGGTAAGTATTTCGAACGAGCTGCTCTGGTACAGTATATGAGAGGAACATGCATTGCGATCTGGCCAAGAAGCGCTTGTGAGCAGCCAGATCTCACCTGATTGCTCCTCTGGACCAGCCCTCTTTGCTTTGGGCTCTGCAGCCTCTCCTGTTGGAGGAGGCCGCTGCCGCTGCCGCGCCCTGCCGCTGCCACTCTGCGCTACGCCCATCCGCTGCCCAGTGTGACTGCTGGGGTCAGTTTATGGGTTTAGCTCAGTCTGCGTTTATGTCTTTGTGTGTATATGCGATTGGTTGCTCAATATTTATACATGTGCGTAAGTGCTGTTTCAGGGTGTGTGTGTCTGTGTCTGGTCAGTGTGTGAGTGCTATGCAGGTCATTGTGTGTGTGTCTGGTCAGTGTGTGAGTGCTATGCAGGTCATTGTGTGTGTGTGTGTGTGTGTGTGTCTGGTCAGTGTGTGCGAGTGCTATGCAGGTCATTGTGTGTGTGTGTCTGGTCAGTGTGTGTGCGTACTATGCAGGTCATTGTGTGTGTGTGTGTGTGTGTCGTCTGGTCAGTGTGTGTGCGTACTATACAGGTCATTGTGTGTGTGTGTGTCTGGTCAGTGTGTGTGAGTACTATGCAGGTCATTGTGTGTGTCTGGTCAGTGTGTGTGAGTAAAAACTGATGCTATGTCATTGTGTTGTGTGTCTGGATCAGGGTGTTGTGAGTCATATGATTAGGATCATATGTTGTGTGTGTGTGTGTCTGTATCCGTCAGTGTGTGTGTGAGTGCTATGCAGGTCATTGGTGTGTTGGTGTGTGTCTGGTCCAGTGTGTTGTGAGTGCTATGAGTGTCATTGGTGTGATGTGTCCTGGTCAGTGTGTGTGAGTGCTATGCAGGTCATTGTGTGTGTGTGTCTGGTCAGTGTGTGTGAGTGCTATGCAGGTCATTGTGTGTGTGTGTGTCTGGTCAGTGTGTGTGAGTGCTATGCAGGTCATTGTGTGTGTGGTTGTCGGTCAGTGTGTGTGAGTATTGCAGTGCCAGTGTGTTGTGTTTGTGTGTGTTGGTGTGTGTCGCTGGTCAGTGTGTGTGAGTACTATCAGGTATTGTGTTGATGTGTCTGGTCAGTGTTTGTGAGATCTAGCAGGTCATTGTGTGTGTGTGTGTGTGTCTGGTCAGTGTGTGTGAGTATTATGCAGGTGATTGTGTGTGTGTGTTAGGCCTGGGACATGGTGCAGGGAGCGGCGCTGGGCAGCGCTGACGCTCACGCAGGAGATTTTTCGTGTCCCTGCATGAGCGTCTGCGAGCGCGCTTGTGTGCCGGGTGGGAGGCTTTCGGGAGGCGGGCCTGGAGGCGGATCGGGAGGCGGGGCTAGCGCGCCACGTCACGGCGCCGACGTCACGGACTGCCATTGGCTTCTGGCAGTCACGTGACCGGCCCTGCGCTTGCATGAGCGGCAAAAGTTAAACTTGCCTGCCTCCTGCATTTCCGCACGCCTCCGCACGCCTGCGGAAGCGCCGTCTAAAGCCGCGCTGATAGGGATAATGTTTCCCCTCAGCGCGCCTCAGCACGGTCTCAGCACGGTCTTTTTGACCATGTCCGAGGCCTAAGATGTGTGTGTGTGCGTGTGTGTGTGTGTGTGTGCGTGCGTGCGTGCGTGCGTGCGTGCATGCGTGCGTGTGTGTGTGTGACTTTGTAAATGGTTGCTATAGAAACAAAAAATGCTTTGTTACATTATAATACATAAAATGTTATTCAGAGTTGTTGTTTTTGTTTTGTTTTAATGTTACAAGTATTTTCTCCTAGTACAGAACTGATTTATTAAACAGAACACACACGTAGGATATTGCTGGGTCTGCAGCTTCAAGTGCTGAAGGAAACTGCAACGCCTTGCAGGTCAAAGGGTCAGCACACCGACTCCCTGCACATATTACACTTATTCACCTTACTACATCCTCAATTCTGCCATCACAAATTCCCTCCCCCCTCCGCCACCTCTACCTCCCCACTCCGCCCCTTCTCATACCCCCGCGCCCCTCTCCCTCACCCTCCGCACCCCGTCTCCCTCCCCCCCCTCTCCATCACCCCTTACGCCCCCCTCTCCCTCCTCCCCTCCGCCTCTCCCTCCCCACCCCTCCGCCCTCTCCCTCCCCACTCAGCCCCTCTCCCTAACCCGTATAATCAATTGACTTTCGTGTTTCATCTTTCCACTTAATTCCGGAATACGTTCCACAAAGTGGGGGCAAACACACTCATTATCTGCCAAAAGGTCATATTTGCACGAAATCGGCGTAGTTACCGAGAATCTACTTTATGTATCATCCGGGTTTTTTAAAACTTGAATGAAATGAATTGGACCTTTTTGGTCTATTTTTGAGGAACCCCATATAGTGAGGCTTAACCAGGGGGTCTCAAACTCAGTCCAGAGGGCCACCATAAGGGCCGGTCTTGGATGGCTATCCCTGCATCTTCAGCACAGGTGGACTAAATCAGTGGAATCAGCTTCCGACTGGATAATTCCGTCCTCAGGCCACCAGCCAGACCCGGATTTCTGGGATAAGAGTCCCGGGCTTAAGCCACGGTGGCTCTCAATCAGTGGCTAATCTTCGACAGAAAAAAAAAAAGCCACCTGATTGAGTCACCTTGTGCTGAAGCAGGGAGATTCCATAAAAGGGGGCTGTTCGCTGGGCCCTATTGGGGAATGAGCCCTAACTGTTAGTCGTTATGTTAGTGGTAATTCCGGCGTGCTGACACTAAGGGCCTCATTGAGAGAGCACAGCAACAAAAGTGAATGCGCATTTAATGGAGGATTCTCCCTTCAGAAGAAAAGGCGAAAGAGAAAGAAGAAGAAAGAAAGAAAGACAGAACGAAACCGGAAAAGTTTGTAAAAAAAGCGCCATTTTTTTTTTCCCTGCAAATTCGCCGCGCGCCTGGAGAGTTTAATTCTCTCCAGTTTTTTTCTCTGACCGTATGGCAGAGAGCAAGCGATCGCCATATGATGGCTGTCGCGGCACAAAAAAAAATGGCGCGATTTTTCAACATTTTTCCCCTCTCCACCAAGCAGCGTGGCGCTCCGCGGACTCGGTGGGGATTGGAGAGGATGGAGAGGGAAAAAAAAAAAAAAAAAAAACGCGATTTTTTCCCCCGTAGTTTCAACAGCCTAAATAGCGGTCGGTTGAAACTTCATATGAAGAAAGGCAGTTTCTGCCCGTTCTGCATATTGGAGATAAAACTCTCCAAAAAAGGTAAAAATTTCCCCTTCAATTCTGCATAGCGCTGCTCTCTGCATGAGGCCCTAAGTCAGAGATTTACGTGACTCTTACTTATATACCACCTTCTTTTGAGAAAATCTTCAAGAAATTATTACGGAGCAAACGCAAACTGGTTTGTATTCTGTATATATCCCTCATAATGCCTTTGGGATGTCTGACATGTGGTATGATGTACGTTCATCTTTGTGTTTTCCTGCTTATTAAACGAACAAAAAAACCAAAATATTAGCAAATGTATACGGTATATAGACATGCTATACGGTATAATGAATGCTAAGCCGGTATATAGAAATTGCTATACAGGTGTATATATGAATGCTATGACGGTATATATAAAATGAGCTATACGGATAATAGAAGGCTATACGGTATGAGATGACTATGCTATGCAGTATGGGGGATTATAGACAATGCTATACGGTGTATATATGAAATCGCTACTATACGGTATATAAAATGACTCATTACGGTTATTATGATGCTATAAGAGGATATATATGAAATAGATACTGTATATATGAATGAACTATAAGATATATACGGTATATTATGACATGCTATAACGGTATATATGAATGCAAGCTTTATATGGTCATAATGATATAGATAAACGGTATATAGCTTACATGCCTATATACGGTATATATGAATCTATACGGTATATATGAATGCTATACGTATAACTATGAATTGCTATAACGGTACTATAGAATGCTACTATAGTAATATGATTCAGCTATACGGTATATATAGAATGCGTATAGGGGTATATATGAATTGCTATACGTCATATATTATGAATGCTATACGGTATATAGGCAAATGCCTCTACAGGTAGCATATGAATGCATATACGGTATATTGAATGCTATACGTACTAGAAGGCTATACGGTATCATAGAATGAAATGCTATACTTGGTATATATGAATGCTATACGTATATATGACTCTAACGGATATAGAAGAATGCCTATAGGTATATATACTGCATACGGTATATATTGAATGCTATAGGATATAGAAAGGCCTTACGGTATATATGAAGGCCTATCTATACGGATATATGGAATGCTATACGGTATATATGAATGCTATACGGTATATATATGACTGGCTATATCGGTATATATGAATGCATACGCAATAGTATGAATGCTATAACGTAGATATATGAAGATATACGGTATATATGAATGCTATACGATATAGAATGTCATAGGTATTATATATGAATGGCTGTACGGTATATATTGAATGCTATACGGTATAGTATGATGCTATACCGGCATATATATGAATGCTATACGGTATATCTGAATGACTTATACGGTTATATGAATGCTATACGCGTATATATGACTGCATAACGGTAGTAATGGAATGCATACGTATATATATGAATCATATTACAGATATGAATGCTATACCGGTATAATATATGAATGCTATAGCTGGTATAATGATGAATAGTACTGATTGCTCGAGATATGAAGCTATACGTATATAAAGTTACTTATATGTCGTATATAGTGACCAATGCTATACGGTATATATGAATGATTCGGCATATATGATATGCTATTCGATATATATGAATACTATACGGTATATATGAATGCTATACGGTATATATGAATGCTATACGGTATATATGAATGCTATACGGTATATATGAATGCTATACTGTATATATGAATGCTATACGGTATATATGAATGCTATACGGTATATATGAATGCTATACGGTATATATGAATGCTATACGGTATATATGAATGCTATACGGTATATATGAATGAGGTCTGCCGTGCGGTGCGTGTTCTGCCGGACAGGAGGAAATATTCCAGATCACACACCTTTCTTCAGCTTGCAAACAAACACATCTCCACTCATCCATTTCCAATCGGGACCACCCGACTCCCCTCAGGTAGGTGTGTGAGCCGCAGTCTGGGATCATATTTCACCGAGAGACCCCGAGGCCAGCTGGGCACGTCACTTGTGATTAGCAGACACGTGCACGATATTCCTCGGGCTGCCCGAGCCACGGGACCTCTCTGCGGATGCAGAATAAGAAGCCAATCCCTGCGCTGGGACACCTCTGGGGTACAAATCTTTGCTTTAGAGCTGCGGTTCTAGGAGCGGCCCGGGGATTTCGTCACTAACAGGTCCATATTACGTACGTGGCAGACACATCCGTCATCCGAACGTCACCGTCGCAAATCGCGCACGTTTTCATGGCTGTGAGCAAGAGGGCATACGTTTCCATGTCACGGGGACTGAACGCCCTTACAAAAGAGATATAGATCGCTTCTGTTGGATATGGTGATTGTCTTACAATACAGGTGGCCCAAAACAGCCTTTTTTACATAACCGGTTTTCTTAAACTAATATAACCTTGCTAAGAGCAAAGATTTGGCTCCTTTTGTTTCTGTGATAAGAAATTCAAAATTGCATTTCTTAAGGGCCACGGGAACCTTTGTGAAAACAGAAAGGGGCTTTATTTGACAGCGGTCAATAATGCTATTGACATACTTGGTGCTTGACAGAAAACTTGAGGCAAATATATATATATATATATATATATATATATATATATATATAACACGCCCCCCCCCATCGCAGATAGGGACCATGTGAGGAAATCTACACTTGTGTTACCGGGTGTGGTGCGTCACCTGATAGGCTCACAGAAGGCCTGAACCTCCGCCACTGGGAGCCTGGGGTTACCTGAATCGTTGAACACAGCGCCTCCACCTGTAAGGGTTTCCACCTGAGTGGGATGGTCCTCTTACAGGAACCACAATAATAAGATACGCACACAGTGTATGCTAATAACTGTTTACTATTGCTACTAATAATAACTTCGATACCAGTACCACACAGAATAATGCATATAGTCATACACATGGACGTGCACCGGGTGCACCCATCACCATAAATATTCCCTCCTCCAAAGTACTTGGGTGCTGGGCACCAATCCCCTGATGTCCCTTTATGTCCACACCCACTCAATGTGTTGGAGATAGCGCTATCCATTGAAGTGTTAGTGCACTACTAAAGGTACCTGCCCGGGGCTCCAGCCCACGGGTGCCGCTATTCAACTGGGTTTGGATCCGCCTGATCCGACGAGATGTCCTCCTACGCGTGGGGTGAATTCCAGCGTGGATAATATCACTGCGGCTCCGCACCGTCTGTACCTTGATGGGGATCCGTCTGCAGCCGGCAGGCCGCAGTCACTGCTTGGCGTGGCCTCTTAGAAGATAGTCTCTATGTAACTGAGGGGTCTGAGCCCAGACCCAGGAATCAGGCTGCGCGACACTGAGTGTCTCCTTAACTAAACCCAAACAGCTAAATAGGCAGAACTCCTCAAGTATGGCCTGTCCCTGAAGCAACCACAAACTGGGGCAATGGTAACTGTTATCTGGGGCCTCTGGGGTTAACTAGGCCTAGTGCCAGGGGCTACTGCTCCCTGCACACACACCCTAACGCACCCAGCTCCCAGCTGACGTTCTGCAAAACCCGCGAAATGTATCTCTTTCCCTGCTCCCGGGAATCCTGGCCTCTCATTGGCCACTCGGGGACACCTGGTGTTGTTGGCCCTAAGCCTCATGGGAATTGTAGTCCCGTGGAGGCCTCTATCACATTGGGGCCGCGCGCGCGATTCCACTGCGCATGCGCGACTTTGGTAATGGCCGCCGCACCTCCCGAATTTCTTCTGCGCATGCACGACCACTGCGCATGCACATGCATTTACAATGGCGGCCCCCGCTAGCCGGGTGCGCCGCAGAGCCTCGGAGTGCTCCCTCCTCTGGCCCACACACTTGCAAGCAGCTGGCGGGTCCGTCGCTGGCTCCGACGGCACCCGCGACTGCGTGGCGATCAAGGAGGGGGGTCTCTGAGAACCGCGCAGGGGACCAGGGCTATACACTCCCCCTGGTAAAATCCCAACGACCTCGCATGGGTAGCAGACATATAACAAAGAGTTATATAATGAAAAATGCATTGCATAGGTTATACAGCAAATCACATGCACTTGTTCAACGGTACCCAACATAATCACGTTGATACCCGAGGCCAGCTGAGTCTCATAGTGGGGTACCCCTAACTGATGGAGTGATTGACTCCTGGGAGTCTTTTGGAGCTCATCATCGGGTGCTACAGTCTCTGATCCCAAACCATCTCCTCCCCCTGGTAGAAGGAATAGTAAGGGGTCGTGGTGCCAGACATTTGCCCGACCATCCGCAGCATGGATGACATAGGCCAGGAGGTCTTGCTCTTTTCCTCGGTCCACCACATGGTGAATGAAATGCTCCATCGTGCACATGAAGGAAGCAATAATTACCAGAGCGGTCACAGCACAGTCTTGGTTCGCTCCAGCAATTTCTTTAGCGGGAACGTCTTCTGGGGACATCACAATATCTACATGCAGGGCGTCCATGTCTTGAGACAAAAAAGCTTGAAGGTGCCTCTTGTAGGAGTAAGCGCCACGCATGGCCGCTGTACAGGATACCTTGATGGGGTCAAATCTGCTCTCTGGTCTGCAAAAATCTTCTAGGGGAGACATCTCCACCAGGACGCGATGACGGGGTGAGCCCATCGCCCGGGTGACCATACTTTTGGAGCCACCATGCTCCGCGATCACCGAGGAGCTCACACCCAACACCCCTGGGGCAGTCAACTCACCCATGTCATCGTTGGCAGGTACTGATCCCAAGCCTGGGACCGATGGTACCATCGTTGTAGGCCGGACCGGCCGCAGCAGGGCCAACGGGCCCACAGCAGAGTCTGCAGTATATGAGGCAATCAGCCCGTTGTCCTCAGATTCACTTGAGTGGTCCGCCGGCAGGCGCATCACCACGGCTGATTGGCTACTGTTGTCAGTAGAAGAGAATGGGGGTAGAGACGCCTTACCCTTCTTTAGTTTAAACATCGGGGGTTCCGTCATTGGAACCGAATCTGGAACCGATTCTGGAGCTGAGTCTGGAACCGCTGTTAGGGCGTACGGGCCCTCCAGAACCTCCGCTCTTGAGGTAGGTAGATTAGCAGCATTGACCGGCTCAGTAGAGAGGTTTGTCGCATCTTTCTCTGTGTGTTCTGTATGCCGCACAGTATGGGTTGCAGGAACTGTGCTCCGCAGCAAGCACTCTTGGGTCCCCAAGTCAGTTCTCCATCTGGAAAATCACACTGGGTACAAACACATCGTATGCACACCTGCCTGTCCACTTTTGCCAACAGCATTTCTATTGGTAGAGGATAGGGGTCAAAGTCCATACCGCCATATTTATTCAACTCCTTTTGTAAGCACGGGCACAGAAGATAGGGCATTTTTACTCCTCCTACTCGCCAAACTCTATATATCTGAGGGTGGAGTTCGCTGCATCCTGTCCCTCCCTGCTGGGGAACAGAAGTTGTGGACTGAGACTCACAGACATCACGGGGGTTGAGCTCTGGTTCTCTCGCCAGACCCGGGCAGTTTACTGTAACGCATTGTGGCGCAGCCTGGCCGCCATTAGCACGTGCGCTATCCTGACTTGGCGGGAGATGCCATTTTGGGTGGGACTCATTATTAGCCTCCCCGGATGCGGGAGCCAATGAAACTTCTAGGTCAGGATAGATAATTGGGCACCCATTGATCGGACCCTCGGGCAGAGTTAGGAATTGGGGACCGTCTTCCTCACATATGGCATGGCCTACCTTTATTATCATGGCACTCCATTGATGGAGGGAATCATACTTTCGCCCTATGACCCATGCTTGCGCCAGTCCAGGGAGTTTGCGAACATGCACCTGAATGTCTGAAGCGAATGCGTGAGCAGGAACTCCGCCCACAACAACCAGGCGGTTCGCTGTCGGGCTAAGCTTTGCGGCCCATGCGTGGACTTCCTGCCTTCAGGGCACCCACATAGTGGAAAAGAAAATTGGAAAATTTGCATGAAAAATAGGACAGGGCACCCCAGGTCTGAGATCACAGCAGTGCCTCCAAAGTAACACCTTTCCCCCACCCCAATCGCAGATAGGGACCATGTGGGCAAATCTACACTTGTGTTACCGGGTGTGATGCGTCACCTGATAGGCTCACAGAAGGCCTGAACCTCCACCACTGGGAGCCTGGGGGTACCTGATCATTCGTCGAACACAGCGCCTCCACCTGTAAGGATTCCCACCTGAGTGGGATGGTCCTCTTACAGGAACCACAATAATAAGACACGCACACAGTGTATGCTAATAACTGTTTACTATTGCTACTAATAATAACTTCGGTACCTGTACCACACAGAATAATGCATATAGTCATACACATGGACGTGCACCGGGTGCACCCATCAACATAGGTATTCCCCAAAGTACCTTATGTCCAAACCCCACCCACATGTGTTGGAGATAGCGCTATCCCTGGACGTGTTGGTGCACTATTATAGCTACCTGCCCGGGGCTCCAGCCCGCGGGTGCCGCAATACAATTGGATGGGATCCGCCTGATCCGACGAGACGTCCTCCTACACGTGGGGTGAATTCCAGTGTGGAGAATATCACCACGGCTCCGCACCGTCAGTACCTCGACGGGGATCCGTCTGCAGCCGGCAGGCCGCAGTCACTGCTTGGCGTGGCCTCCGTAAAGATAGTTTCTATATAACTCTGGGGGGGTCTGAGCCCAGACCCAGCAATCAGGCTGCGTGCCACTAGGGCCTGTCCCTGAAGCAACCACAAACTGGGGCAATGGTAACTGTTATCTGGGGCCTAAGGGGTTAACTAGGCCTAGTGCCAGGGGCTACTGCTCCCTGCACACACACCCTAACTCACCCAGCTCCCAGCTCCAACTGACGTTCTGCAAAACCTGCGAAATGTATCTCTTTCCCTGCTCCCGGGAATCCTGGCCTCCCATTGGCCACTCAGGGACACCTGGTGTTGTTGGCCCTAAGCCTCATGGGAATTGTAGTCCGCCGCAGAGCCTCGGAGTGCTCCCTGCTCCGGCCCCACCCTTGCAAGCAACCGGCGGGTCCGTCGCTGGCTCCGGCGGCACCCGCGACCGCACGGCGATCAAGGAGGGGGGTCTCTGGGAACCGCGCAGGGGACCGGGGCTACATATATATATATATATATAATTAATACTTCATCCCCCTGTAGCTCTCACTCCGATGCTGGGAAGGTATGTAACTTGTAGCCATAGTAAATTGCCACCCAAGCCCATCCTCTTTGAAATCCTATTTGGTAAAATGTGCCTCCCCTTCTCTAAGTCCGTCCCGATTGCTGGCATCTACCGCCCCCTAAAGCCCCCCTACAATCTCTGACTGATATCACTCACTTTCTTGGCACAATTTCCTCTCTGAATGGGGAGTCTGAGCTGTTCGTTTGTGATCTCAACCTCAATTGGGATGACCCTAAAAACACTAACATTTGGACACAATTCAAATAACTAAACCTAACCCAACTAATTTCCCAACTCACACGTACTAATCTAACATCTCACAACCACTCTTTGTTAGACTGCTCTTGTCCCAACAGAACCCAATCCTACCTGACATTTTCAGTGACCATGCAATAGTGTCCTGTGTAAGGAAAATCAGACCACCCCAATCCAGCCCTAAAGTTCTCCTCACTAGAACATTTACAAACTTTAACCCACAACCGTTTCTGGCTGATCTTATCAGCTGCCCTTTGTACAGAATCAACTTTAATACCTGACCCCGATTCGGCGTTTGTTTATTTCCAGAGTACTTTTCTCTTTAATTCAGTGATATCCATTTTCTGCTATGCAGAATAAGAGTACGCGAGGTCCAGCTCGAGGCGTGGGTAAGTCATGTTTATTGGGAATGGGAGAGGGGT
>CM071570.1:247501824-247622666 GCA_036426205.1 Ascaphus truei | reverse complement strand
AGGAAGGTGTGTAGATACAGTGGTGTGAAAAAGAAAGTACACCCTCTTTGAATTCTATGGCTTTACATATCAGGACATAGTAACAATCATCTGTTCCTTAGCAGGTCTTAAAATTAGGTAAATACAACCCCAGATGAACAACGCCACATGAAATGTTACACCGTGTCATGATTTATTTAACAAAAATAAAGCCAAAATGGAGAAGCCATGTGTGAAAAACCAAGTACACCCTTACTGCTTCCATAGGAATTAAGATGCTAAGTAGCAGACAGGTGCTGCTAATCAAATGCCCTTGATTAATTGATCATCAGCAAGTGTGACCACCTCTACAAAATCCGAAGTCCCACCCACCCACCCTATTTTTAGGCATGAGGGATGTCGGCGTTGGAAAGAAAGATCGGGATTCTGCTCAGTTTTGTCGCAGCTTGTGGTTTGTATTGACCGGAGTAACGTTACTTTGGGAGGGGCACTCCTGAAGGGAGATCGCAGACCTCGGAAGTATTTTAATTGGGGAAAGCAGTACCATTTCAGGCGGCTGCAGCCGGAACAGTGGTGTCCTTGAAGGTGAAATTGGTGAAGGCGGTACCATTCCAGACTAGGCTCAGTTGGTGTGGGGGTGACCTTCCGATGGGGGCTCTGTGCATTCAGACTAAGGTACTGAATGGCTTGAGGAGCCCAAGCTGAGGGTATCCCTCGCGCTCCGGTAGGTGTGAGCGGAGTAATCTGGCTGGGTCCCCAGTTGGAGATAAATATGAGATATTTATCATGTTGTTAGAATAAAGCTGGGGGCGTTAATTTCTCTCAAGAAGTTGTATGGTGTGTTTATTGGGAATGGGAGAGGGGTCCAGCTCGAGGCGTGGGTAAGTCATGTTTATTGGGAATGGGAGAGGGGTCCAGCTCGAGGCGTGGGTAAGTCATGTTTATTGGGAATGGGAGAGGGGTCCAGCTCGAGGCGTGGGTAAGTCATGTTTATTGGGAATGGGAGAGGGGTCCAGCTCGAGGGAGGTCCCGCTCGAGGCCTGGGGCAAGTCCTGTTTCTTGGGGAATGGTGGAGAAAGTGGTCCAAGTCGAGGCCGGTGGGGATCATTGTTCTGGGAATGGACAGGGGGGTCCAGCTAGCAGGGTGTGGCGTAAAGTTGACTGTTTTGGGCCTGGGAGAGGGGTCCCCGGCTCGGGTACGGCCGTGGGTTCTTTTTTTTCATCGTGTTATGGAATGGGCGCGGGGCAGCTCGGCTTGGCCGTGTGGTTCCTTCCCTTTTTTTTGGCCTGGGCGGGGGTCCCCGCCGCGTGGTTTGTCTTCCTGTGATTGGGACTGGGCAGAGCGGTCCCGCGCTCGAGGCCTGTGTAATTCCTGTTCTTGGGGACTGGGACGGGGTCCCGCACCGAGGCGTTGGGTGGTCCGTTTCATGTTCTTGGGTGCCTGGGCGCGAGGTCCGTTGAGGTGTGGGTCGTCTGTATGGGGCATGGGAGCGGGAGTCCAGTTGGAGGCCTGGTCCTTCATGTCATTGGGCAGGAGCTGGTCCCGTCGCGGCGTGGGTAATTTGTTTCTTTGGAATGAGAGCGCGTGTCCCAGCTGCACAGCCCTGGGCCGTCCGTTCTGGGATGGGCGAGCGTGGTCAGCTGAGAGGCGGTGGCGTGGGTCAGGTAATTCTGTCTAGTGGGATGGGAGAGCGGGCAGAAGCGGTCCAGCTCGAGGCACTGGGACGGAAGTAATGTTTATTGGGAATGGAGAGGTGGGCTCAGCCTCGAGGCGTGGGTAGGACACTTCTGTTATTGATGGGATAGATCAGGAGATGGGGTCATGTATGGGAATGAGGCGTCGGCGTCATGTTTTTGGGAACTAGGGAGTGGGGGTTCCCAGTCGAGCGTAAGTCTTATTGGGAATGAATGTCAGCTCGGGGGTAGGAACATGTATTGGGAATGGGAGAGGGTCAGCTCGCGCGTGGGGTAATTCAGTTTATTGGACTGGGAGAGAGCGGTCCAGCTCGAGGGGTGGGTTAAGGTCATGTTATGGGATGGGACAGGGGGTCCAGCCGAGGCAAGTGGGTAAGTCCATCGTTTATGGGTAGGGAGAGGGTCCAGCTCGAGGGTGTGGGTAAGTCATGTTTATTGTCATGTTTCACAGGGATGACCTCAGAGCTACGGATATATGCGGCCACCAACGTTTGTCTGCTACTCCAAGGTACCATCAGGAGATGGGAATGGGGAGATATTTCTTTTTGAACTATATGTAGGTGTTAGAGGAATTTTAGTGTCCACTCTCTCACGTCGGATTACCCCTATACCTTTTGAAACATCTGCCTCAGGGGACTCTCCGAGGGAAAAGATGGTCAGATCATCCTCGATTGGGGATAACCACTGCAAGACGCCATCTGTTGACTCACCCATGGTCAAATTGATGTCAGGTACGGTTTGATGATTGTAGAGGTCCCCGTGATGCCTCTAAGGCAGGCGTTCCAGCACTGTGGGGTCGCGACCCGGGCCCACCGGGCCACGGAGACAAATTGCCGGGGGTCGCAGCGCAGGCTGGCGCAGGTGGTCCCGTCCCCCCCACTCAAGTTGAAAAAAGGACGGCGATTCCTCCCCTATCCGCGGTCCGCCGCATTGCGAGGGCAAGCAGGGCCATCCCTCTCCGCCACACCGCTTCCCAACGTGGGACGGGGGAGGAAGTACCAGCTCCTCTGCGGGCCTAGCTTCCCCCCGCGGCCAGATTTCCGAGCTAACCTACCGTGGAACACCCAGTCCCGAGCCCCCCTCCCATGCCCCAAGCGCACCTCCCGTCACGGGGCACGCAGGGGATATCGGGGCAGCAAGGGGGAAAGCGAACAGCGGCAAGGTAAAGTCACCCCACCAGTCACTGTCCGACCCACCCAGTTCACGTCACCACCAGACACTCTCTCCCACCAGTCACTCTTACCACACCACCAGTCCTGTAACCCACCCAGGTCAACATGTCAAACCACACACACCAGTCACTCAACCCACCATCTCCACCCACCACACCCGTCACTGTCCCCCCCCAAAAGTTGTCCCTGTGTGTGTATCAGTTCGTATGTGTGTTGGGAGTGCTGAGGTATCAGTGTGTGTGGGTGTGTGGCAGTGTCTGGTGTCGTGTTGTGTAATACGTGTGGTGTGATCAGCTGTTGTGTCTCCGTGTTGGTGTGTGTATCCAGTGTGTGCTGTGTGTATCAGGAGTGTACAGTTTAGTTTGTATGTGTGATGTCTGGTTGGTGTGTATCAGTGTTTTGTGTGGTGTGTGGCAGTGTCTCTGTGTGTGTAGCAGTGGCTAGTGTGTGTAGCTTGAGCAAGTGTCTCTGTGGTGTCGTTCGCTAGGTGCTGTCATCGTGTATTTGTGTGTAGTATCAGTGTCCTGTGTGGTGCAGTGTCGGTAGTGTGGCTGCGTGTGTGTCACGTGTGCTGCAGTGGCAGTGTGTCATGGTTGCATGTGTGTGTGTGTGATCGTGGCTGTGTGGTGTGTCGGATCAGGTGGCTGTATGTGTGTTGTAATCAGTGGCTGTGTGTGTGGTTCCGTGCAGGCCTAAGGCGATACATTTTTTGTGGGTTCACGAAGGAGAAGTCAAAACTAACCGGGTCAAGGAAAAATAGAAGTTTGGAAAAACCCTGCTAAGGCATATAACAGGTTGCAGCAACCTCCGCATGTAGATGGTTTCGAGGAGTGGTTGGCCATGGGTAAATTTCGTTCGTCTCTGCAAGTATGCTCTGAGTTAGGCTCGATATCAGTAATTCGTTTCCCAGATGATCGGGTACTGGCACTGTTTCTTTGAGGTCAGGACATAGAAGCATTGGCTTCACATGCATGGGATGTTCTTGACGGTGTTCAGTGGAGTATCGCCAGTTGAACCCCTTACAATCCCATTGAGGGGGATAATTCGTTACTAACCCCCTCACCTTAATATGTTCCGCCAAAAGACAACAGGGCAGTGTTTGAGGTTACTTGCTGCTATATCTTATTTTCGGATATGTATGGTACACCGCGACACGGTCGCTTCAATACGGCAGAAGCATAGACCCTTCTAGTACGGACACGCTCTATAGAGTGGCTACTGACTTAATCATCCAGATGGTAAGGCTCCATGTTGGGCCGTTCGGTTCAGGCGGGATTTCGGGGACTCAGAAGCTACGGTGGCAGGTTCAGATTGTCTGTAAACTTCGGCAAGTCTGTAAGTGGCAGATCATTGACTAGCAGAGATCCCTTACCATGGAGGTTTTTTTCGGGTCTTCTTCGGGGCATTCCCGGAGAAATGGCCATTCGTCCGCGCAGCATAGCATACCAAATCCGGGAGGTCGAACGTTCCTTTGGTACGTGGCGGGTGAACGGGTTCTTCAAAGTACGGCCCCTTCCCGGCAGGCAACTTGTTGTCTACTTGCTTCTAGGTGGAAGAGATTTCTACCTTTGGGGTTGAGGCGATGAGCGCGTCAGCTTTGAGGAGATCTGTGGTCTTTTTTTAAGGAATCATGAAAGTTTAGCGCACCTCATACTTCTGATGTGACAAAAAGAAGACCCAGCCAATTCCATGTATACGTAGTGTGGTACAGCAGTGATTGGGGCGCCCCGCATCCACTATGGCTTATGGCGGTGTGCAATGGCAACAAACCTTTAGTAGCTGATCTGACATCAGTATACCGGTCCACGTTCAGTGACTGAAAAAGTTTTTGGACAGAAGGTCCCAAACGACTAGCTGATTTTGTGGATTGAAATGCCAGGACAAAGTCCTCATCCTTTTAGGCAGAGAGCCATGGAAATGTGCACATCAGCATATCCTCCACGATTTCTGCCCATAGAAGACTGGGTGAGCAAAATTTCCACCAGCTCTGATGCCGTAACTTCTCCTCTCACTTTACGAGATGCATCCCCGTACCAGTGGGAAGTGATGGGGCCTCGAGGCACACTCACACGACATGCTGGTCTTTTCTGGCTTCGGAGCACGACCAGTTCCGCTATTACTTGGAGGGTATGTTCCCGCCATGTCTCGATCCATTTTCTCCTGAATAGGCGTCGGAGGATTCCGGAAAACTTTTAGTTCCGGTTAGTTCTGATGCTTGAGACAAGATGGTTATAAGCTCCCCTAGTTGGGGGTTTAGTAGTAACATCAAGGTAAGGACGTCCACTTAGGGTGATAATAGCGTAGTCCCGACGTAGCCACATGGGTGCGGAAGACTTTTTGACAGTCTATCAGGAGCGGGCAATGGAGGTGGGCTCCCAGCCAGATGGTGGCTCCTCGAAAGCCGCTTCGGAATGTGAAGGAGACCTTTGGGGGGGACATACCTGTGAGGCGTACTGGTCAGCGGGTGGGCTGGGGATGGCCAAAGTACTGGTGGACGTTGCTTGGAACCTGTGCAGTAGGATATATCATGCAGGCAGTACCACTGCGGAGGGCTCCGGTATGTAAACATGGGGAACGTTCTGAGCAATGTCACGTTCGGTGGCCAGGAGGTAGGGTCTAGTCCCCGGCCCGTCAGATTCCAAGTTTTCAAGACCTACCCACCGATGCGTTGTGTTCGGCTCACGATTTTTTCGGTTTTACCAATTTTTACTTGTTGTCGCTAATGGCATATTTGTAGTTTTTCGCTTGTCATTTTGGATACTTCACCGTTTTCACCCTGCCCACAACACTGGCCCCTGGGCTGGGACATTCGGCCCGTAAGGGACCAGTTTTATGACACCCTTTGCTTTGATGGCCCAGCTCGAGGCGTGGGTAAGTCATGTTTATTGGGAATGGGAGAGTGGTCCAGCTCGAGGCGTGGGTAAGTCATGTTTATTGGGAATGGGAGAGAGGTCCAGCTCGAGGCGTGGGTAATTCATGTTTATTGGGAATGGGAGAGAGGTCCAGCTCGAGGCGTGGGTAAGTCATGTTTATTGGGAATGGGACAGGGGTCCAGCCCGAGGCGTGGGTAAGTCATGTTTATTGGGAATGGGAGAGGGGTCCAGCTCGAGGTGTGGGTAAGTCATGTTTATTGTCATGTTTCCACAGGGCTGACCGGATATATGCGGCCCAAACGTTGTCCTGCATCAAGGTCCATCGGGAATGGGGAGATATTCTGAACATATATGTAGGTTCGTAGAGGAATTTTAGTTGTCCACTCTCTCACTTCGGGTATTACCCTATACCCTTTCTGAACATCTGCCTCAGGGGTACTCTCCAGAGAGAAAAGATGGTCAGTCTCATCTCGATTGGGATAACAGCACCAGACGGCCATACGTTGCACTCCCCCTGGTAAAATTGTCGTCAGTACGCGTTGATGATTGTAGAGGTCCCCGTGATGCTCTAAGGCAGCGTTTCCCAAATGGTGGGTCGCGACCCGGCACCGGGCCACGGAACCAAAATTGCCGGGTCGCAGCGAGGCTGGCCGCACGGTGTGTCCCGTCCCCCCCACTCAAGTTGAAAAAAATGGCGGCGATTCCCCCCGCGGTCCCGCGCGCTTGCGCAGGGCAAGCAGGGCCCACTCCCTTCCTCCCCCCCGCTCCCAACGTGGGACGGAGGAGGAAGTACCAGCTCCTCTGCGGCCCGCTTCCCCCCGCGGCCAGCTTCCCGAGCTAACCTCCCGTGGAACCCCCTCCCGAGCCCACCTCCCATGCCCCCAAGCCTACCTCCCGTCACGGGCAGCAGGGGATATCGGGGGCAGCAGGGGAAAGCGACCAGCGGCAAGGTAAGTCACCCCACCCAGTCACTGTCACCCACCCAGTCACTGTCACCACCCAGTCACTCTCTCCCACCCAGTCACTCTCTCCCACCCACCCAGTCACTGTCACCCACCCAGTCACTGTCACCCACCCACCCAGTCACTCACCCACCATCTCCCACACACCCACCCAGTCACTGTCCCCCCCAAGTGTCCCTGTGTGTGTATCAGTATCAGTGTATGTGTGTGTGTGTGTGTGTATCAGTGTCTGTGTGTGTATCAGTGTGTGTGTGTGTGTGTGTATCAGTGTCTGTGTGTGTGTATCAGTGTCTGTGTGTGTATCAGTGTCTGTGTGTGTGTGTATCAGTGTGTGTGTATCAGTATCAGTGTATGTATGTGTGATGGTCTGGTGGGTTCGTGTATCAAGTGTTTGTGTGGCGTGTGTAGCAGTGTCTCTGTGTGTGTAGCAGTGTCTCTGTGTGTGTAGCAGTGTCTCTGTGTGTGTATCAGTGTCTGTGTGTGTGTATCAGTGTCTCTGTGTGGCTGCGTGTGTGTGTCAGTGGCTGCGTGTGTGTATCAGTGTGTGTGTCAGTGGCTGCATGTGTGTGTGTGTGTATCAGTGGCTGTGTGTGTGTGTATCAGTGGCTGTATGTGTGTGTATATCAGTGGCTGTGTGTGTGTCTGTGCAGGCCCTATAGGCGATACATTTTTTAGTGGGTCACGAAGGAGAAGTTCAAAAATAACCGGGTCACGGAAAATAAAGTTTGGAAAACCCTGCTCTAAGGCATATACCCGGTTGCACACCTCCCATAGTAGAGGGTCAAGGAGTGGATTGGCCATGGGTAATTCGTTCGTCTCTTGCAAGTATGCTCTGATTACGGCTCGCACTATATCAGTATTCGTTCCCAAGATGATCGGGTACTGGCACTGTTCTTGAGGCTCAGGACATAGCATTGCTTCCACATGCATGGGATGTTTCTTGCCGGTGTTCAGTTGGAGTATCTCCAGTTGAACCCTTACAATCCCATTGATGGGGTAATCCTCGTTACTTAACCCCCTCACCTTCATATGTTCCGCCAAAAGCAAGGGGCAGTGTTTGAGGTGTTGCTCGTAGAATTTTCGGTATATTATGGTCACCTGCGACCCGGTGTTCAATAAGGCAGAAGCATAGATCCCTTCTAGTACGACACGCTCTATAGCAGATGGGCCTACCTGACTGTAATCATCCGATGGTAAGGCTCCATCGTTGGGGCTTGGTTCAGGAGGGATTTCGGAGGACTCAGAAGACTCCGGGGAGGTCTCAGATGTCTGTACTTCGGCAATCTGTAAGCGGCAGATCATTGACCTAGCAGAGCTTCCCTTACATGGAGGTTTTTTTTCTGGGTCGTCTTTCTCGGGGCATTCCCTGGAGAAATGGCACTTCTGTCCGCAGCCATAGCATACCACATCCGGGAGGTCGAATCGTCCTTTGTACGTGGGTGACGGTCTTTCAAAAGTACGGCCCTTCCCGGCAGGCAACTTTGTTGTCACTTCTTCCTCCCTGGTGGAAGATTTCTTACCCTTTGGGGTTGAGGCGATGGGAGCGTCACTCTTGAGGAGTTCCTTGGTCTTTTAGGCATCATGAAAGTGTAGCTGCACCTCATATCTTCTGATGTGACGCAGCAATTCCATGTATCTAGGTGGTACAGCAGTGATTGGGGCGCCCCGCATCACTATGGCTATGGGGTGGCAAGGCAACAAACCTTTTAGTAGCTGTTTGAATCAGTACCGGTCCACTTCAGTGACTGAAACAATGTTTTTGGACAGAAGTTCCCCAAAGACAGCTGATTTTGTGGATGAAAGCAGACAAGTCCTCTCCTTTTTGGCAGAGAGCCTTGAACTGTGCCATCAGCTCATCCTCATCGTCTTCTCCCATAGAGGACTGGGTGAGCATTTCCACCAGCTCCTGTGCCGTAACTTCTCCTTCCACTTCACGATGCATCCGTACCAGTTGGGAGGCTGGGGCTCGGAGACACTCAACCAATCTGTGTCTTTTTCTGGCTTCGGAGCACGACCATTCCGCTATTACTTGGAGGGTATGTTCCCGCCATGTCTCGATCCCTTCTTCTCCTGAAGGCGTCGGTAGGATTCCGGAAAATACTTTTAGTTTCCGGTAGTTCTGTGCTTGAGACAAGATGGTTATAGCTCCCCTAGTTGGGGTATAGTAACATTCAAGGAAGGACGTCCACTTAGGGGCTGATTACTAGCTCCAGTCCCGACGCTAGACATGGGTGGGAGACTTTTTGACAGTCTATCAGGAGCGGGCAATGGGGGTGGGCTCCCAGCCCAGCTGGTGGCTCCTCCTAAAGCGCTCGGAATGAAGGAGACCTTGGGGGGACATATCCTGTGAGGCGTACTGGTCAGCCGGTGGGCAGTGGATGGCCAAGTACTGGTGGACGGTTCTTTGGGAACCTGTGCGTCAGGATATATCATGAGGCAGTCCACTGCGGAGGGCTCCGGTATGTTTAATACATGGGGAACAGTCTCTGAGCATATGTCACGTTCGGTGGCCAGGAGGTAGGTAGTCCCCCGGCCGTCAGCATCAAGTTTCAAGCCTACCAACCGAGCGGTGGCCAGTCCCGGACAATTTCTTACTTGTCTGCGCACTGCGAATAAGTCCGTGTCATTGGATACTCCCGCCACTGCAACCACGCCCCTTGGGGACATACGGCACGCTAAGGACCAGTCATGAACCTCTTGCTTTGATGGCACGGACATGATGGAAATTAGATCGAACAATTTGATATTGAATAGGGCACCCCAGGTCTGATCTCAGCAGCGCCTCCAAATGTATCGGGTATTCCCTGTGAATACAGACGCTACTAATGCTGTATTTACCTGTGTGGCCCTCAGGAGCCTAAGCCTCTGCATGGAGAGCCTGGGGTACATATATATATATCACAAAATCTCGTGGTGCAACGCCTCCTCCTGAAAGGGATTCCGACGGAGCGGGAGGAGTCCCTCACAGGACACAACACAATAATACTCACTGGTATAAACAGAACGGTCTTTACTGAACACATGCACATATGTATACTTATACTCTATATGGATCTTAACAATACTCGCTCTTGTTGAGAGTATTGTCCTTCCCAACCCCGTGTACCCCCACACCGTGTCCAAGTGTACTATACAGGGCCCTTGGCCACTCTACCACGTAAGTGTCCCCAAGTGATACCCCCGCCCTTTAGGCGTGCTTCTTGCGTTGCTGTACAGTGTTGGTGCACTTGTAGAATGATACAATTTATTTATTTATCACAAAGGTGGTGAAGGGTAAAACATTAGAAATAGTAATTTGCGCACTTTACCTGTTTTTGTTTACTTGTAGAATGATACCTGCCCAGGGACTCCGGCCCCGGGTTCCGCAGACTACAACAAGGATTCCGTCCGGTCCCACGTCGTCATCCGCCACCGCGTGGGGTGAATTCCGGCGTGGATAATATCACTGTAAGTCTCGGTGTCTTTGGTGGTGTTCTGAACCCAGAACCCACCTTGCAGGGCTGCACGGCTTCAGCGTTGTGTCCCTGACTATCCAAACAGATAATGGGGCAGTGTCCCTATCTAGGGCCTGTCCCTAAAGCACAACAAGCTGGTGATATGGCTCAGGACCTCACTGGGGCCTAGGGGGCTGCTGGCCTAATGCAGTGGGTCACAGACCCCTGCACTCACCTCCTACCCCTAGGTCTTCCTGGTCCCGACTACGTGGCTCAGCGCGCCAAAATGTATCAATCCCTGAGAGCTATGAGATACTCCAGCCCTATTGGCTCCCTGGCGTCAGGTGGTGCGCTCCTTAGGCTCATGGGACATGTAGTCCCTGCCCATAGCCGCTCCTCATTGGCCGCCTCTTCGCGCGCTTGCACTGCGCATGCGCAATCTCTCTGCGCATGCGCAACTGCTGCTGTACTGCGCATGCGCGAAGGACAACATGGCGGCGCCCTGTGCCGTCGGGCCGTCACGGAGCATCCGGAGCACCGGCGCGCTTCCTGCTTGGCCCCCACCCTTTAGGGATGCTTGGCTCCGGCGGCACTCGCCCCTGACAGCGGAGGTAATGGGGGTCCGGGGCTATATATATATATATATAATATATATTATAGAATATATACTAATGAACAACAAAAGAAAAAAGCGCCCGATCCTAGTGCAACATGAAAATACACTTTTATAAAAATAGATTAGGTCCAACATAAATGCACTCACAAACAAAAAATCAATAAAGCATTTAATGATATACTCTATTCGCCTCCGTGTGCCTGCTATGGCTCCGTTGGTGTATGCTCTCCTCTCAAGTGGGATGTCAGCTGCTTCTGCTGTCTTCACTGAGTGCAGGAACTGTGCATTGCCTCTGAGCCGTGACCCGAAGTGTAACAGTCTCTTTTGGTAAACCGGATGCCAGGAGTCGGTGGATTTTGTCCCCGTGCAATGTAATGACGGGCAAGGTACTGCAGTCCTTTTAAAGTCCACACCCAGGATTATCCTGTACCTTCGCTGGCAAGCCGCTCTCGTAGATATAGGAGGGCCCCGTTCTTTTCCCGCAACCATCAGTTGAGATCGCTACTGGGGGCTCTAACCCGGAAGTATAGCGCGCCCTCTAAAACCGGATGTGTTTTAAAGCGATTGTATAGCCCCGCTGTTAGCTACAGATCCGCACGTTCCAAATGTCCTGGCCGTGTTCAGGCACAGCAGACAAAGTGTAAAGGCTTCGAATGAATACTGTGATAAAATCGTTGTAAATACCAGTATAAAATCCTCCCTACGCGTTTCTTCCACTCTTAGGGTGATTTCATCAAGGGGATGTATGACGGAAGTGCGTCATGCTATTTATACTATGTATGCCAATCAATTAGTTATGCTTCTAGTGCAACACATGATTATAATTGATTGCTATTGCAAAAATGAAGGCAGCATATATATTTAAACATATGAACAACCAATCAAAGTTGACCATTATTTTATTACCATTGTGAATATCACATGTATAATATAAAATGACAAGAATAAAGAATTTTATCCATGTCTGTTTGCAATAGCTGTTGTTTTTAAATGCAATATAAATACTAGAGAAATTACCCTACTTGAATTAATTCCCAGATGTTTTTAATTTACTGATAGTACTGGGATATTGTTAATTTTATTTATTCTTACAGACTAGGACAATTAAAATTTCAATTAGACTCTGATGTGGATAATGGCTGGAGGAGATGGTACCAAAGGTGACCACCAAGTATATGACATGAATAATATATTAGTCTATAGTAATGATAGATCCTTAATGTATGGGCAAAGCTCCATCATATTGAATGGTAACATATACCCCAAAAACATGGGCTATTTGGATCTAGTCAATAATTTAAGATTTAGCGAGATTGATAGGAGAAAAAGATGGTAAAAATAGAAAAAATTATTATTAGAACAAACATAGAAAGGTTTCAGATATAATGATCCTAAAAAGGACGAAGATTATGACCTGTATCTAATGTTGGTAATCAACCTCAAATAGAGAGGGATTTTGTGTATTACATTCTATTTACAGACAGAAAGGATATATGTAGATCGGTATGTGATCTTTTTTTAATAAATAAATAAAATATCCCCAACATAGCAGAAAGAACAGAAGACATTAGTTCGCTTGACTTTGTATCCAAAAGCCTACTTGTAAACCAAAATGAAAGTACTACAACTCGGCCAATGTGTCAACTACTGGACTAGGAATTATTTGTGATCTACTATAGTGAAATTATATATTTAACAAATTGATAATGTATAATAATTATTATCTAAACAGTGATATATGGTGAAAAAATGGATTGTGAGGCAAATTAATTATTAGTGTGCAATAATTTAAATTTGAATATAGATTCAAATATGTGAATAGATAAAGTGAATTTTTATTCAATTGTAATTTGAAATGACGAAATATATGCTATATTTATATATGTGTGTGTTATCTTGTGGAACTAATTAAATATAATTATTATAATTAGGGTATACCAATAATTATTACTACATAATACTATATGTTGTTTGGCTGAAAAAGAAGATCTAGAACAGACCTAGAGGACACCAATCGGAACAGATAAGGAGGGAACAGTCAAGCATGTTCTATCCAGACCTCTATAACGGACCTAGTTGAAGTGCTATTATATGACCGGTGCTAAATCTATTGCAGTCATTTAAACCGGACGGACTGAGAGTTTTAGAACTAGATCCAATAGGTTTCACGTAGGTTCAGCTTTTGTGCCTATCTCCCACTCAGTAAGGTGGAATTAATATGTTCTAACCCATTACTTTGAGTGTCTTTGGATCTCGATTAGGTTTTTGTTGGTAATGTCCGTGACGGCATGCGTTTGCCCCGGTGTATAATGTTCCTACGATGTCCAGGAACCTGTGCCAATGCTCTAGCTGTCCCGCCAATGTATTGTAGCCCACATGGCATGTGATAGCATAAACCACAAAGTTGGTTAAGCAATTAATTGCCCCTGCACCGGATGGATTACCCATTGGAAGCAGATGTAATGGAGTTTTGATACCTCCAGATGTTTACAAGTGATGCATCTACTACGTTTACACTGAACGTTACCATTTAATGATTGGTTTGTTCACAGGCGTTTTCTAAACTTTTCAGTCTACTTGGTGCTAGAATGATTTAATATTTCTGGCTTTTTTGAAAACCACTGGTGTGCTTTTGGGAAGTGATTTCCAATTATGGGATCATTTCTCAATATATTCCAATGAGAATTTAAAATGGATTTTTTTAGAGAAAGAATTATTTATTGAGTAATGAATGAGGGTACCTCAGATTGGTGTTCCCTAGTGGTTTCTACTCTTTTATTGATCCCAATATTGCTTACTCTTATCCACACTGTGTTCCTTTCCAATGTTCCTACCTGTTGAAACGTTTTATTAAATTGATTCCTTATCATATCCCTTATTGATAAATTTATTGACTAGGATCCCCCTGGGCCAGATAGTCCGAGTCAGAGAACAATTTCTCCGGACCCTCACAAACTGGCCCCGGGGATATTCTCCAGCCATCTACCATAATGGTTACTGTTATTATGTATATACCTTAGCTGCCACTTTTTTGAAAAAAGTTTTTGTGATGATCTTATTGTCACTATTTACACTGAGCTCCAGATCTAAGAATATAATGGTGGTATTATTTATTTCAGATGTAAATTTTAGACCCATATTGTTGTCATTGAATGTGGAAAAGATGTCCAAAAGTTCATGTTCGGCACCGTCCCACACAAATAGTCAATAAATTTATCAATAAGGGATATGATAAGGATATCATTAATAACACGTTTCAATAATTCTTTCTCTAAAATAAAATCCATTTTAAATTCTCATTGGAATATATTGAGAAATGATCCCATAATTGGAAATCAGCTTCCCATAAAGACCCAGTGGTTTTCAAAAAAGCCAGAAATATTAAATCCATTCTAGCACCAAGTAGAATGAAAAGTTTAGAAACAGCATGTGAACAAAGTAATCATTTAAATGGTAACGTTCAGTGTAAACGTAGTAGATGCACCACTTGTAAACATCTGGAGGTATCAAACTCCATTACATCTGCTTCCAATGGAGTAATCCATCCGGTGCAGGGCAATATAAATTGCTTAACCAACTTTGTGGTTTATGCTATCACATGCCCATGTGGGCTACAATACATTGGCCGGACAGCTAGAGCATTGAGCACTAGGTTCCTGGAACATCGTAGGAACATTATACATGGGCTACAAACGCATAGCCTGTCACGACATTACCAACAAAAACATAATACGAGATCCAAAGACACTCAAAGTAATGGGTATAGAACATATTAATTCCACCTTACTGAGTGGAGATAGGCACAAAAGCCTGAACCTACGTGAAACCTATTGGATCTATGTTCTAAATACTCTCAGTCCGTCCGGTTTAAATGACTGCATAGATATTAGCACGGTCATATAATAGCACTTCAACTAGGTCCGTTATAGAGGTCTGGATAGAACATGCTTGACTTGTTCCCTCCTTATCTGTTCCGATTGGTGTCCTCCTAGGTCTGTTCTAGATCTTCTTTTTTCAGTAAACACACATTATAGTATTGATTGTATAATATTTATTGGTATACCCTAATTATAATAATTATATTTAATTTAGTTCACATAGAATACACCACACATATATAAATATATCATATATTTCGTCATTTCAAATTACAATTGGAATAAAAATTCACTTTTATCTTATTCACATATTTGAATCTATTATTCAAATTTAAATTAATATGCACACTAATAATACATTTGGCTCACAATCCATTTTTTCACCATATATCACTAGTTTAGACAATAATTAATTATACATTATCAACCTTGTTAAATATATAATTTCACTATAGTTAGATCACAAATAATTCCTTGTCCAGTAGTTGACACATTGGCCGATGGTGTATTTACTTTTCATTTTGGTTTACAAGTAGGCTTTTGGATACAAAGTCAAAGCGAACTAATGTCTTCTGTTCTTTCCTGTATGTTGGGGATATTTATTTATTTATTTATTAAAACAAGATCACATACCGTATCTACTATATCCCTCCTGTCTGTAAATAGAATGTAATACACAAAATCCCTCTCTATTTGAGGTTGATTACCAACATTAGATACAGGTCATAATTTCGTCCTTTTTAGGATCATTATATCTGAAACCTTTCTATGTTTTGTTCTAATAATAATTTTTTCATATTTTTTACCATCTTTTTCTCCTATCAATCTCGCTAAATCTTAAATTTATTGATAGATCCAAATAGCCCATGTTTTTGGGGTATATGTTACCATTCAATTATGATGGAGCTTTGCCCATACATTAAGGATCTATCATTTACTATAGACTAATATATATTATATCATGTCATATATTGGTGGTCACCTTTGGTACCTATCCTCCAGCCATTATCCACATCAGAGTCTAATTGAAATTTTAATTGTCCTAGTCTGTAAGAATAAAATAAAATTAACCAATATCCCAGTACTATCAGTAAATTAAAAACATCTGGGAATTAATTCAAGTAGGGTAATTCTCTAGTAATTTATATTGCATAAAACACAAACAGCTATTGCAAACAGACATGGATAAAATTTCTTTATTCTTGTCATTTTATATTACATGTGATATTCACAATTAGGTTAAAAATAATGGTCAACTTTGATTGGTTGATTTCATATGTTAAATATATATTGCTGCCTTCATTTTTGCAATTAGCAATTAATTATAATCATGTGTTGCACTAGAAGCATTAAACTAATTGATTGGCATACATATGTATAAATAGCATGACGCACTTCCGTCATACATCCCCTGATGAAATCACCCTAAGAGTGAAGAAACGCGTAGGGAGGAGTGGCTCGCCCCGGGCGAGTTGATTTAACCCCCGGGCGAGTAAATATTGGCCCAAGCAGCACACGTTTGGTACTAGGTGGCGAGTAGTTTTTTTTTGTGTGGCGAGTAGATTTTTTTGGTGATTGGTCAACCACGTGATATATATTGGTTGTGTATATTATAATATAATAATATATATATATATATATATATATATATATATATAAAAGAAAGATTCAGTAGCGCCACTCGTGAACAAAGTAAAATAAAGTAAAAATTAAAACCGTGCAAATATTGTATATAATATTGGGTGAATATAAATGAAATATTATCAATCTAACAATAAAAAAAGGGAAAACCATAGATGTGAAAAAGTGTTCAAAATGTGTAAAAAATATAGAAACACGTGCCAATGTATAATAATAACATATAACAAACAGGGGAAAAAAAAGGGGACAAAAAATGGAAGAAAGTCCAACCCTTAGTACAAGTCCAGTAGAAATTCAAATGTAATTGGAAATGCTGCTCAGGGACCCACGGCTGCTCTCAGAGGAATAACCAATTCCAACAGGAGGACTATAGAAAGAGAAGAACAGAGAGCGCACGCCCCATAGTGTAAAACAAAGACAATAAAAATGCTGACTTGTCAGGAAACTGGCCAACTAGATTACATTAATAGTGTGAAATAACAAAAAAAAAAAAAAAAAAAATTTCTGGATGTTTGTGTTGAGGTACTTTTTCAAGAATAAAAGGATTTATTATTAAAAAGAACCTCTCCCTTTTTATTTCTCTGAAATGACTATAAGAGAAACCTTTTCAAAATGGCTTTGTTCTCTGCTATAAAATGCAAGTCCTTACTTTGGTTGCAATACAATTACAATAATGTCTATCCATAACACACTGTCAACAGTCTTATGTTATTTAAGCTTAAGATTAAGGCAATAGCTTACAGATTTAGTTCCAAAACCTTACTACAAAAGGGTCACAACAAATGTGTTTTCCACTGTAGTTAAGGATTAATAAGGAAATAATATATATGTAAATGAATGGTTGCCAAAGTTGCATGAGGTATAAGGCATATTCTTAGAATCAGTGTGACTAAACTCAAGGTGATGAGAACTAAGAAACCAAGGTGATGAGATAAGAAACTCAAGGTGATGAGACTAAGAAACTCAACGGTGATGAGACTAAGAAACTCAAGGTGATGAGACTTAAGCAGTATGTCCTGCGAAAAGGTTTTTGGGGGCAGGGATTGCACCGCTGAAGCAACAATCGGGGCTTATCACATTTTTTTTTGTTTGTTTAAATTACTTCGGTCTTATCCTTGCAACATGTTTATCTTAAATGTGACACTTGTTCAGGAGATGTGTAAGCGTTGAAAAATATTAATGTCTGAGGAAAAATAAAGCTCACCACAGAGTCCATTGCACGCCTAAAAGATACAATGTGTAACATTAGAAGCTAGAAATCAGACTTCTAACACTAACATAAATAAAATCTTACACTAGCTCTGCTATTTTTAACACCCTATCCCTCCCCCCCACCCCCACCCAAGGGAAGATTCCGGGTAATGTGGTGTGACGGTGCTAACCCTGGTGGGCATACAGAAGGCATGTATGCTACGCACATTAGGGGAGCAAGGGGGCCGGATGCAAGTTGCAACGCTCCACGTGAGGACTTGTCCGCCACATGGACAGAATATGACCCCCTAATTTTGAAACTCACTCTCTTAGTGAACAACCATTCACCAAAATGATATATAATAGTACTATTCCCCTGTAACCAACCTATTTGAACAGAATGGGTGGACACAGGATATCTCTTAGGGGCCTGGTTTCGATTCAGGATTTTTTCGGAAGGAGGGTACCGACAGGTTATTGACATGTGGGTGTCCCAGTATTTATATATTGTTATTTGTGTTTTTATTACTGTTTCCCTCCTGTTTCACAAACTTTGCTGTTTTGATGTCCCGCATGTGTACCTGGTTTCCCACAATATCAGCCCCTGGTTTTTCGTGTATTATCCCTTTCACTTTTAGCTGGTTAATTGAAATGTGTGGTACTAAACTGTTCCACTTTTCGGCACCAGTATCATAGGTATATATATAACAACTACTCCTAATAGTAATTGATATCAACACACAAATTTTCAAAATCCCTTTCGTGCATTTACCTTCAAATCCCTTTCCACCTAGGCACGCCCTCCCCTTTTCAGGAGTTTAGCCTGTGTTTACCCAGCGGTGCTATTTCCTCATCTCCTCTTTTCCTGGCACCATCCACCTCCTCTCCTTTCACGCAAGTTTTTCCCTCTGATTGCGACAATTCTTGGGCCAAACAACCCTCACGTGTTATCCAATTAGTGTGTCGTACACCAACGGGCACATTCTGATTTTTATTCCCCCTTTCAGTAGTTCTTCAGTAATAACCCACTAGTTTTGTTGGTGAAAAGTTTGGGTACCTTTCCTGCCTTGATGTACTCAGTTTGGTTGGTAACATAGGCTTCACTCCTGGTAGGGGCAAGATTGTGCAGCGTTCCGCAAATTGATTGCACAATCTGGGTTCTCGAAGACTGTGAGGACGTTCCTTCACTGAGTCCATCCTCCCGAAATAATCAATGTGTCATTCAGAAGCTATTACTAAATAGGAAGGTCCTTCTGAGTGAATAGGCTGCCCTACCAAATACTCAGCTACGGGGATGGGGCTAGCTTGGAACCTAGGGGGCGGTTAACAATGTCTAGTCCTCGTGAAGCTGACTGGATCCCCTGGACAATCTGCACGCCTCCACGTGCTACTCCAGCATCTGATATGGTTATGTCACTGTTCAAGTGCAAATCATGTCACGTTATCTGTCTCAACCCAACATTGGTCGCCCACAGTCCCTCAGAGTAAGAACCGAGAAGAAGCTTTCATGTTAAGCACCCCAGTGGCCAGGTGTATACCCTGCACACTAGCATATAGGGAGTTAAACTCCATATATACTTATGGAGGTGCAAGGGGTGGGATGGTGGGTGGACTTAGGTGGGTTGGTGGAGAAGGGTTGATGCTGCCCTTTAACATAAAATTTACTACTAGCCACACTTCATGTGTAATAAAACATAAAAGCACTTATCACTGACAATGTAAGCATGATGGATGGCGGCAGGATTTGACGTCTTCTATTAATTCGACACTGTGTGCTCATTTCCAGGTCATACACAGAATTCCATGCTTCTAGGCTGCCGTGGGAGAATTGTTATGCTCTACGGGATAACTGGATCTAAGTGGGGAAGGAAAATGGGAAAATGCAGGGTTTAGCAGAAATTTTATTTGATCGGAAGAATTGAATTTTGAAAAAACAAAGCTTGTTTTTTGACAATTTGGCTTGGCAAGAAAAGCATTGTGCTATCTGGCTTGCACCAAGCTCACATTTATGGGGAACGTGTAAAAAACTATAAAGGAATCCATGTAATAAACTTGGGGTGGTAGCCTTAAAATTGGCTACGCATAAGTGTGATTCATTTACATTAATCATTTACCCAAAATCCTTGTTCGTGCCCGGTAACAATAGTTGACTTGTTTACAATAGTGTGAGATGGTGGGGTACATTATGGGATACTATACAGACATATTCATAGGTATTCTATTTTGCTAAGATTTCTTGAAAAATTCACATGGCTGCCACATTTTAAAAAAAACTTGCAAAAATGTATTTACATAGCAATTTAATCAATAAGAGATGCTTATAACCCAAACTGCTACAAGCATATGGTTGTGAAGTAAGTATTTTTTAGATTTGAATTTCATTGAAACTAATGTCGTTTCTATGTGTAAAAACAATGTTTTAAAAATTTCAAACGGCCTTAGGGTCATTAACGTTGTTTGAATCTCAGCTACTAAACCGCAACAACCATTTTAAACTTTTAATATTTTTAAAGGGGAGTCAAAGCACTCTGGTGGTGAGGGATTGTTGTATTGTAATTATGGACAATGAGAGTCATGTTGGACCAGATGGTGCGCAAACTAGTGGGTGCACCCCAGGGGGGGCACAAAAGATGTTAGGGTTGGTTGGTGGCGCGGCAGGGGCAGTACAGAGGTCCCACGGGGGGCTTTTCCTCTCCCAAGGCATGTAAAATGAAAAATGCCGGGGGAACGACGAGGCGGCTCTGTAACAAAACTTACCTTACCTTGCCTTCCAGCGGACGTGTCGTCATCGGTAACCCGGCATAAATGATGCACAGCGGCGGTCACATGCATTGAACGTCACATGACACTACAGCATCATTTGACCCACCGGAAGACGAGGCAGGGGGAGGAGGGGTTTGCATTTTCCCCCCCCCCTTTCTCCTCTCTCGGTTCGTGGTTCCGAGGAGCAGCAGGCAGGGCCCCCTCGGGCAAGGGGAGAAGAAGAAATGTTTGCACACCCTGATGGAGACCATGGTATTAATCATGGAAAGGAGAAGACTGAGGCCCCTTCCACCTACCGATCTGAGATGAAATAGCTTACAGCTCAAGCCCATAGGAAAATAGGGTTTAAATTTAAGTATACTTATAGCTACCGATCTGTGGTAAAAAACTAAGACCTTTATGTCATACATCATGTTTTCCCATCCTCTACTAAAATTATCGTGTGGTGGACCTCCGTGTTGGCTTTCGTTCCTTCGGGTATATATACTTATAGTTGTTGACTGTGATCTTTAAAACAAAAAACTATGACAGTATTACCTAGCATGTTAGTTGTCTTGTACCTAAGCCTTCTTAGTACAATTTTAAAAAGCGTTCATTGATTCATCTTAAGTCATTACTGCACGTAAACAGTGGTGTTGTTTGAAGTGTTTCGGGTTGGTAGTGTTTTTCACTTGCATTTACCAACCCCCCTCAAAAAAAATAATATTCTACAGTCACCTCAGTGGTCCCTGCTGTACATTTGACAAAGTGGAGATCCTTCCAGAATAACGTAACGCTTGCTCCTACCTAAAATCAATAAGCCAATTGTATAAATGCAGTTATTTAAACGGTGTACTTTCGCCCCCGCAGTGTTAAACCGAGGCAATAAATTAGAACCTGATAAAATTAAAGGTGTGGCAAACAAAAATAACAAATTATGGAAGAAACGTTAGCTCTGCACTTCCACCAAAAGTAAATCAGATATTAACCTTGGTTTGTGTTGGCCTTTCAGTTCATGTATACAACATTTATAGGACTATTTAAGTCGTAATACAGTCCTGGGCACATGCATTAGATACATAGATTCACTTCAGTGTTTCCCTCCCATTGAATAGAAGCAAGTCACATGTAAGACAGTAAGACAATTTCTTTTAATGCACAGAGTTACATTCAGATATTCCAGAATAACCACAGTACATATAAATACTGGCAGCACGGCTCTCTAAACTATAAGTGCTCCAGCACCCCCCCCCTCACCATATGATGTAAAACACTTCTTCTCCTCAGCCATCACTGTCTACATATTTTTAGTCCTTTATTAGTATTGCTCCTTTGAATCTCAAACCCTAAGCATTTCCCCACGATCCACACCTGCATCAGAGGGGTTAACGGCAATAGAGGGTTTGCAACTTTTGTCTTCATCCCTTCGTTAGTTTATGAATATAAACCCTCACCCTCACCCCTCTCTCTCTTTCTCCCATTAGATGGCCTTTACCCCCCCTACTGTAGGCTTCAGCTTAAAACAGATCACGGTCCCCCTTCACTGTAATGCATAAATTCGATTCCGAATTTATCAAAGCACTGGTTGAATGCAATAATTTCTAATCTGAGTCCATAGCTGCTTCTTTATTTTTTATTTAAAAATGTTTAACAGGAGGAAATTATACATGAGATCTTGTTACCTCTCGTTTTTCAAGTCTTGTCCTAGGCACCCCAGTTTATGATAAAAAAATACATGGTTACATTAAATGGACAGCGGTTTATACAGTCACTTAACAGTACATTTCACGGGACCAGTTAGAGTTGGAAAATTCCACAAAATTTGGGCAAAGGGGATATAAACGGTCTGGTGGAGTTCAGATGACAAGAGACGCACTAGTAGCAGCTTCTAATATAACCAAAATCAGCAAAGGCCACACCCTTTGGTTGCCCTTTGGTTCCCTGACATGTTCCGAAGACAGTACGCCTTTGGGGCGCACGCAGATGTAGGCACTGTGGTTTAAAAATCCTTTGTCCTCCTGCGTGTCTAACATCCAGTTTGGTGTGGGTGTTGAGTTCACATAATAAACGCAAATGGTTAACCTGTAGCCACAGTTCTATGCAGAGTGATCACTCTCGGAGAACCCCTAGAGTGCCCGGGGCCGATTTGGGCGACACAGGAGTAACGGAATAGTTATTCCATATTGATGCACTGTGGCCTTCACACAACCTTCTGGAAGGTGTTGCTACTTTCCCTCTCTTGGGTTTCCTCCTCTCCCACCACTCTCCTATCTATCTCTTACCTAATAACCCTCTGATTTGCTTGTGTATCTAACTGTTAATTAGTGTTGTTCAAAGTTCCAGGTCCATTCTAAACGAGCTAGTTATTGGATGTAAACTTGCATGCGAGATTACAGTTTTGAACCAATCTGCATTTTTTAAAACCATTCATGTACGTGAGTGTGACACAAGTCCTATCAACGACTCTATGTTGTGGGTGTGGAGCCCGTATTATCTGAATGACCTGTCAGTTTTCAGCTTTAAGCACTTGTAGAATAAGTAAGAAGCAACGGCAGGATATATCACTTCCATACGTGGTATTTGCACCCTAATTCTTGCTGGAACCCGTGTTCCCTAGAACTGCACACCCTTAGATCTTATTTTCCTCAGTGTCGGGTCGGATGCTTGGTGATTGCCCCAGGGAAAAAACATCTTGATTGTTTCTTTGATTCCTTCTTTTTCTCTGTGTAGATCATTGCCTCCATAGGTAGATTAGAACCCAGGATTGCTGGAGGTACTCCATACCAAATCGAGTCCATTGACAAAAGCCAGCTCCAAAGCCACAAATACCATGGGCCATCATTCCGATCTGATGTTCTCCACTTTGGTGAGGTCTTATGAGTATCCAAAACAATTTAAATAATATATTTCATTTTATTATGCAAGTTTATACGAACTCTCTGCAACTGCCTTCAGCAAGTGTGTTCATTTAAGTAGCCGACTAGTTGATTTGTCATTACAAAAAAACTGACTTATCAGTTGGTTTTTGCAAGTCCTTATTATCGTTGTACAGCTAACCCACCTTCTCTACACCTAGCAAAGAGAGTCGGTGGCCTAACAGCCTAATGCCATTTGATTAAGTTCAGAATAGCCCCCCTTCACGTTTAAGTGAAAGAAAAACAAGAATAATCAGCTTCAAGGAGACAGAAATAAAGCCAGAAATAATATTGTCAATGTTCATAAATTGCAGAGCCCAGGTGGGAGTTATGGAGATGTTCGAGTAGGATGTAGTGAGACTGCTTGTGTTAGACGTAGGAATGATTGGTTGACGTAAGGAATGCTAGGTAGTGAACGATGAAACACGAGGGGTACCTGGAAAAATTTTTAAGGTGTTTGAGTGGTTGCCCACCACTGTACCGTTTAGCCTCAGTTAGTGACTGTGAGCTGACCCTTGTGTCTCACAATATGGTCCGGTTCGGTTTGTGGAGTAACAATTACCTCCTCATCTTCCTGGAGTATGAGTCTGCAGTGAATACTCACTACACATTCTCCTCCTTATCCCCCGATGGCGTCCCTGTTGATCAACTTACTGTAGCGTAGATGATCGATGTGACTGCCGCTACAATGTGAAAAATAGTGGTGACTCACAGCGTTGATAAATAAAATCAATATTATAACTACATTAAAAAAGACAAAACAGACAAACTCTCCTCCAAACACGTTTCACGCCCCTGTGACGTTTAAGGAGATAGCACCACACGTGGGTGTGAAACGCGGTGGGAGGAAGGGTTTTGTTTCGTTTTGTCTTTTTATGTAGTTAAATACATGATTTTATTTTTCAACACTGGTGAGTTTTCCACTATTTATCACTTGGAGCGGCAGTCACATCGATCATCTACCTCCTTCAGTTGTTAGTGTTCCCTTTGGGATATTCCAGTAATTAGAGTGAGGAGGGTGACAGCTTCCCTTGAAGCCGTCTCGTACTTGTATGTTTTACATTATATTTTTGTTTTATATCAGCACAAGTATTCAAGCTTTACAAATACTACACAGCATCCACATATAGGAATGAAACACAATTCAGATAATAATGCATCAGACATTAATTAACTAACTAAAGCATTGTGAGAACGGAATCCCATCTATTAGAGCATAACATCTAAGTTGGTTGGTACCTTAACGACTCTATTACATGTGCATCTCTACAGTCGTAGTCATTACTTTTTTTCTATAGTCTTATTATATTATTTAGCAGAAAAAAAGCTCTATCACAAAAAAAACCCAACAATAAATATTGTGCAGAAATACAATACTTAATCAGCTAATTGAATGCTTAAAAATCTAGGTTTCAGGAATTTTCAGATCATGTGATAGAGATGCAAAAGTGTATTAACAGACGAAGACCCCAGTCATCACAAAAGCAACATGATATTTACTTGGGCTGCCAATGGACATGAAGCTAATGCCTAGAAAAAATTATCAGAACAATCAAGAATTCATAGCAACATCATACATAACTCTGCACCTCTTATTGAGGATAGAGGGGTTATATTTAAGGTTTCTCATAGCAAAAACTGGGCCCAAAAAGAACATGATTTATCAAGAACAAAATGTTTCTATTGGATTTGTATTTGAAAAAAGCTTGTGCTGTTTTGTGTAAAATATTGTGCATGGAAGATAAGATACATAATGCCCAAAGTTTCACATATGGCTGATATATAGGTCCTAACCCCTGACTGAAACTAAGACTGGACATGCATAGTTAAGATTTTTGGCACCAAAAAATAATGTACCTTAAGGTGTATTTGGTTTTTAAATTCAGTAATATCTTTAACAAAAAAAAAAAAAACATTGTACTAATATATATATATATATATATTTATCATCACAGAAAGATGACTGCGTCCAACAGGTACTAATGAATATGTGCATAAGTACTAGTAAGCACTGTAGATTAGCATAAATGATCGACTATACATAAATAAATATATTCAATAGCTGAATTAAACGGTATTCACTGAACTTGCTATAAAAAATGTAGTGATTCTAGACCAATGTATATTAAGCTAAAATAGTGAGACCCATAAAACATACTTAAGAATACATATATAATAGTGGTATAAAATGTGAAAGAAAGATATGTTTATGATAAAAACAATATGAATAAAAATAAAAAAAATAAAATGAAAAAAATAAATAAAAAAAAATATTTTAAAATATAAAAATGTAAATATGAAAAAAGGGGGGGCGCTCAAAATAGGATCTGGCAGCTCTCACCAAGAGACCAACGACCTCCCATAAATCTGTGAACAACAAGAAAAGAAAGCGCCCGATCCTAGTGCAACATGAAAAATACACTTTTAATAAAAATAGATTAGGTCCAACATAAATGCATCACAAACAAAAAATCAATAAAAGCATGTAATGAGTATACTCATTCGCCTTCTGTTATCGCTATGGCTCCGTTGGTGTATGTCTCTCCAAGTGGGATGTCAGCTGCTTCTGCCGTCTTCACTGAGTGCAGGAACTGTGCATGCCTCTGGAGCCGTGACCCGGAAGTGTAACAGTCTCTTTGGTAAACCGGATGCCAGGATGTGGATATTTGTCCCCGTGCAATGTAATAACGGGCAAGGTACTCAGTCCTTTTAAAGTCCACACCAGGAGATTATCCTGTACCTTCGCGGCTAGCCGTCTCATAGATGATAGGGCCCGGTCTTCCCGCAACCATCTAGTGGAGATCGCTAATGGGGGCTCTAACCCGGAAGTTATAGCGCGGCCTCTAGACAAACCGGATGTGGTTTTAGCGATTGTATAGCCCCGCTGTTAGCTACAGAGACCGGCACGTTCCAATGTTCTGGCCGTGTCCAGGCACAGCAGACAAAGTGTAAAGGCTGCGAGAATAACTGTGAAAAATCAGTTGTAAATACCAGTATAAAATGTATAGGTTTGTCGAACACTGCATATATATATATATATATATACACAGAAAGATGACTGCGCTCAACAGGTACTAATGATATAAGTGCATAAGTACTAGTAAGCACTGTAGATTAGCATAAATGATCGATGGAGGATTTTGGACAGATGTGGAGATCTGATTCAAGTGTCACACGGAAGACATCGGAATCCCCCCTAACCCAGAAGACAGCCTTTACACTTTGTCTGCTGTGCCTGGACACGGCCAGGACATTTGGAACGTGCCGGTCTCTGTAGCTAACAGCGGGGCTATACAATCGCTAAAACACATCCGGTTTGTCTAGAGGGCGCGCTATACTTCCGGGTTAGAGCCCCAGTAGCGATCTCAACTAGATGGTTGCGGGAAGACCGGGGCCCTATCATCTACGAGAGCGGCTAGCCAGCGAAGGTACAGGATAATCTCCTGGTGTGGACTTTAAAAGGACTGAGTACCTTGCCCGTCATTACATTGCACGGGGACAAATATCCACGATCCTGGCATCCGGTTTACCCAAAAGAGACTGTTACACTTCCGGGTCACGGCTCCAGAGGCATGCACAGTTCCTGCACTCAGTGAAGACAGCAGAAGCAGCTGACATCCCACTTGAGAGAGAGCATACACCAACGGAGCCATAGCAGCACACGGAGGCGAATGAGTATACTCATTACATGCTTTTATTGATTTTTTGTTTGTGAGTGCATTTATGTTGGACCTAATCTATTTTTATTAAAAGTGTATTTTTCATGTTGCACTAGGATCGGGCGCTTTCTTTTCTTGTTGTTCATATATATATATATACACACATATATATACACACGTGTGAAAAAGAAAGTACACCCTCTGAATTCTAAGGTTTTGCATATCAGGACATAATAACAATCAGGTCTTAAAATTAGGTAAATACAACCTCAGGTGAACAACAACACATGACATATTACACCGTGTCATGATTTATTTAACAAAAATAAAGCCAAAATGGAGAAGCCATATGTGAAAAACTAAGTACACCCTTATGATTCAATAGCTTGTAGAACCACCTTTAGCAGCAATAACTTGAAGTAATCGTTTTCTGTATGACTTTATCAGTCTCTCACATCGTTGTGGAGGAATTTTGGCCCACTCTTCTTTACAACGTTGCTTCAGTTCATTGAGGTTTGTGGGCATTTGTTTATGCACAGCTCTCTTAAGGTCCCGCCACAGCATTTCAATTGGGTTGAGGTTTGGACCTTGACTGGGCCATTGCAACACCTTGATTCTTTTTCAGCCATTCTGTTGTAGATTTGCTGGTGTGCTTGGGATCATTGTCCTGTTGCATGACCCAATTTCGGCCAAGCTTTAGATGTCGGACAGATGGCCTCCCATTTGACTCTAGAATACTTTGGTATACAGAGTTCATGGTTGACTCAATGACTGCAAGGTTCCCAGGTCCTGTGACGGCAAACAAGCCCAAATCATCACCCCTCCACCACCGTGCTTGACAGTTGGTATGAGGCGTTTGTGCTGATATGCTGTGTTTGGTTTTTGCCAAACGTGGCGCTGTGCATTATGGCCAAACATCTCCACTTTGGTCTCGTCTGTCCGAAGGACATTGTTCCTGAAGTCTTGTGGTTTGTTCAGATGCAACTTTGCAAACCTAAGGCCTCGGCCATGTTCTTTTTAGAGAGAAGAGGCTTTCTCCTGGCAACCCTTCCAAACAAACCATACTTGTTCGGTCTTTTTCTAATTGTACTGTCATGAACTTTAACATGTAACATGCTAACTGAGGCCTGTAGGGCCTGAGATGTAACTCTTGGGTATTTTGCAATTTCTCTGAGCATTGCACGGTCTGACCTTGGGGTGAATTTGCTGGGACGTCCACTCCTGGGAAGATTGGCAACTGTCTTGAATGTTTTCCACTTTTGAATAATCTTTCTCACTGTAGAATGATGGAATTTAAATTGTTTGGCAATGGCCTTGTAACCCTTCCCAGATTGATGGGCAGCAACAATTGCTTCTCTCAGATCATTGCTGAGCGTCTGGCACCAAACAACGGAGGGAAATGCGCACTGCTCGGAGGGTGGCGAGAAAGCGTGTCTCCCGGAGGTGGGGGGAGGGGGGGGGAGGGGTGCTCCTGCTGTGCGGTATTAAAATGTAACTATTATTATTAGTTATTTCTACTTCTAATAGCCACAACCTGTATACTGTATATATCGCAGTGTTTTGTATAGTGCATACACAGAGCGAACCCTGCTCCTATTGGCTGCTGTCCCAGTCAGCACGTGTGCGCCCGGCGGAGGGGGGGGGCGCGGCGCGTGCACAGCGCTTCACCGCAGATCGCGGTCTTGGGAGAGATTGCGACGGGAGGGGGCGTGGCGGGGGTTTTGCTGGGGCGTGGCCATGACCTCACGTGGCTGGTTCGCCCTCATTGGCGGAACTGCCGGCGGGGGCGGGGCCACGCCTCCATCGCGAGTTCCTAATCCAATTTTTTTTGTTTTTCAGAGAACTCGTCGTAGAGCGCGGCCGCACCTTCCGCGCGGAGGTGGGGACCAGACTGATTGGGGGGTGCGCTTGTGCACACAGCGTGCGCTGCAGAACACACTGAGACCTTACACAGGGCGTTCCATCCCCTGGCGCCCTGTACCGAAGGGGGGCGGCCGACTCATCTCGTGCGTTGAATGTGACGCGAGGGCGGCTCGGGATGCGAGGGCGGCTCGGGACTCGGGACGTGAGGGTGACTCGGGATGGGAGGGCGCCTCGGGACTCGGGACTCGGGACGTGAGGGTGACTCGGGATGGGAGGGCGCCTCGGGACTCGGGACTTGGGACGTGAGGGTGACTCGGGATGGGAGGGCGGCTCGGGACTCGGGACGTGAGGGTGACTCGGGATGGGAGGGCGGCATTTATGTTATATGTATCAAAATTCATATTAATATTAATATAATATATTAATATGCACTCTGACCCGCTCACACTCACTGACCCGCTCACACTCACTGACCCGCTCACACTCACTGACCCGCCCAGCGAAGGTACAGGATAATCTCCTGGTGTGGACTTTAAAAGGACTGAGTACCTTGCCCGTCATTACATTGCACGGGGACAAATATCCACGATCCTGGCATCCGGTTTACCCAAAAGAGACTGTTACACTTCCGGGTCACGGCTCCAGAGGCATGCACAGTTCCTGCACTCAGTGAAGACAGCAGAAGCAGCTGACATCCCACTTGAGAGAGAGCATACACCAACGGAGCCATAGCAGCACACGGAGGCGAATGAGTATACTCATTACATGCTTTTATTGATTTTTTGTTTGTGAGTGCATTTATGTTGGACCTAATCTATTTTTATTAAAAGTGTATTTTTCATGTTGCACTAGGATCGGGCGCTTTCTTTTCTTGTTGTTCACAGATTTATGGGAGGTCGTTGGTCCTTGTGGAGAGCTGCCAGATCCTATTTTTGAGCCCCCCCCTTTTTTCATATTTTTTTTATATATTATATTTTTTTGCATTTTTTATTTCTATTTTTATTTTTATTCATATTTATTTTTATCATTAAACAATCATTTACTTTTCACATTTATATCACTATTATATATGTATTCTTAAGTATGTTCTATGGGTCTCAACTATTTTAGCTTTAATATACATTGGTCTAGAATCACATACATTTTTTATAGCATGTTCAGTGAATACCAGTATTAATTCAGCTATTGGAATTATATTTATTTAATGTATAGTCGATCATTTATGCTAATCTACAGTGCTTACTAGTACTTATGCACTTATATCATTAGTACCTGTTGAGCGCAGTCATCTTTCTGTGTATATATATATATATATATATATATATATATATATATATATATATATAATAATCATCCATATATCAATGAATCAGCAGAAAGATTTGTACAGATTATAAAACAAGTTTAAACGTTTGGGAGCTGCCCCGGGACATTCTTCTCTTCATAAAAACATCTGGATACTTTTTCTTCTCTTCTAGCAAATAAAAATACCACTTGTGAGCGCATTCACGGCTCAGGCAGGTCTGCAATCTTGCCTTTCCCCATTATCTCTTAGCATTCCACTGCAGCCAGGGATTCTGGGTAATGACATGCAAATGAGCACACAGTGTCACCTTTTGCTTCAAATCCATTTTAACATGGAGCCTTATAAGTGTATGCATGGCACATTACACAGCTTTTCAGTCCAGCCTGGGTTACAGCAGTGCAGAGCCAGTAACCTACTCACAGACGGCTTTTTCTCTTATATAAATACACATCATTGAACTATTAGAGTGTCTCCAGCTTTTCTAATGATGGGATGCCAGTTGCATACTTGTTTTGATCTATTGAAACCAACCAAAGCACAAGAAGGGGAACATCTTCCACAACAAGAACAAGTCGGGAAATCACAGAACCTTTTATCAGGGACAGTCAGTTCTAGCCCCAAACGATGCCAATGGAGCTAAGTGAGTCCCAGCCACTGCACAGACCGTTTCGTATACTGTCCAGGCGGCAAATGATCTCATGTTGACCAACTATTGCCAGGAAATTCAAACTGCAAGGTCTCAGCACCTGTTGAATTATCGGACCCCTCTGTACGTGAGTCATCTCTGCGTCAAGGGTCACGTTTCAAACGCATCTTCTCAATACAACTCTACAGCCGACGCAACGCCTTTACCTGCTCCAGAAGTGAGTCACAGGCCTAGTCCTGCACCTACAGTGCCATATCCTCTGGGGAAAGCTCCATTGCAAGAACGCCAGACATCCGTTCTTACCCATCTCAACAAAGATGATATAGACTGTTATTAGGCCAACCCACGTTGGATGACCTGCTAATCTGTTATCTTTATTCCCTAGTGTAGAGAACGTTTTGTTTAATCAACTTTTTCCATAGCCGGGTACGAATATGGTGTGTTCTGTATTATATGTCCTGTGACGCTTGCCATACATATGCACAAGTCACAATATTATGGGGTGGCCGACACCATCTTGTGCCGTTGCGGTTATTGCTGCTCACTGCTGCGGACGCCGGTAAAGAAACAGCATGTTATCTTTCTTCTAAGCCAGGAGTGGCCATCTCCAGTCCTGGAGATCCGCCAACAGGTCAGGTTTTCAGGATATCCCTTGCTTCAGCATAGGTGGCTCAATCATTGGTTCAGTCAACGGAGTCACCTGCGCTGAAGCAGGGTTAGCCTGAAAAACGGACCTGTTAGTAGCCCTCGAGGACGAGAGTTGGCCGCTCCTGTTCTTAGCCTAATGCCTATGTCTGCGGATTTCTCTGTACCGAAATATAACCCTTAGAAGACAGAATTAGGCCTCGGGCATGGTCAGCGCTTATGCACTGACCCGTGCTGAGGCGCGCTGCTGCTCGGCACTGAGCCCCTGCAGCCGCAATGAGAGCGGCTTTAGCAGGGGCTCGCGCACGCGTCCGCACGCTTGGGGAAGCGTGTGTCTCACGGAGGTTTCAAATTTGGCGCTCGCCAGAGCGCAGGGCTGGTCACGTGAGCGGTTCGCCCAATGAGGGCGAACCAGCTCCGTGACGTCACTGGCCCGGCCCCCAGACACGCCCACGGACGGCGCGCTGTGTAAGGCCAGGGAAAGCGCCGCTTTCCCTGAGCCTCAGCGCGCCTCCGCACGCATTAATTCACTATGTCCCAGGCCTAAGGATATGATTGCAACATTCATATACATAAAGGCTTAAAAAAAAAAGGATACTGTAAAGGAGGGAAGCATACTTCAGAGAGAGGGGGAGTGAGGGGAAGAGAAGAGGAGAGAGGAGAACAGAGGGGGGGAGAGGAGGAAAGAGGAGGAGGAGAGAGGAGGGGGAGAGAGGAGGAGAGCAGAAAGGGGGAGAGAGGAGGAGAGAGGAAAGAGGGGGAGAGAGGGGAGAGAGGAGAGCTAGAACAAGAGGACATTCTCTGAAGCTGGAGGGTGAGAGGCTAATGGGAATTGTGAGGAAATAATAGAGTAGGGAATGCACACAAGCTTGGTATAGACATAAGGCTAAATCCTAAATACTGAGTACAAAGAACAGCTCCTGCTCAGCAAAAAATAAGCTCGATGAAGTATAGCTCAAGGTGCATGCAGGGTGTAGCAATAATCAAATGCTAACATTAGCCGGGCTCTGCAATGTTGTACTCCCCTGGATCGGGAGAGCAGCATTGCACAGCCGGTCCCCTTTTTGCATTTGGTAAATACGAAAGAAAGCCCCAAGGATCAAATAGGATGTGAGGTTTTATAGCAGATGGGAAACTTGGCAGGCGAGGGGGGCCAGGTGATGCTTCTCTCTGCTGTCAGATTCTCTTTCTAGGTTTCTGTCTCTTAAAGTAATAAAAACACACCTGTATAAATGGTGATTGTGACAGGACCTTAAACTCCTTCTAAAAAGGCTTCAGAAGAAAGCCTGTATTGGTCTGAGGAATCCAGCAGGGAGCTGGTTAATTGCAGCTACAGACAATTAACCAGTCTCCACCTGGCTCATCAGACAGGTAGGAAAGCCTCGTGCTGGAACTGCAGGGGAGATCTCGGGCACAGAGGGGCTTCGCTGCCAGAAGAGATCACCAGGAACCAGATCTCTATTCCAGAGCACAGCGGACCCTGTAACTGCCAGAGGGCGCCCCCCCAACGGACACCAACCCGGACCCAGAGACTGACACAAAGGGCCTCCTGCTTACAGGTGCCTCTTTGGAGTCGTAGGTTGGAAAGAGGCTTATCCTCCCAGCCCTGCAGGGAGGGACCGGGACAGTGAGTTAGCTCTTACACCTCACAGGTGGCCCAATCAGTGGCTCAGTCTTTGACTGATTGAGCCACCTGTGCTGAAGCAGGGTTATCCTGCACACCTGACCGGTTGGTGGCCCTTCAGGGCTGGAGTTGGCCACCCCTGTCTTAGCACCCCCCAGAGGAAGAACAAGGGTGCTTTACTAAAGCCGGCTGCCAGACTGAGGCAAAGCCATGTACATACCCACCTTCAATATCTGAAGCAGCACCATTCACTTACAAAACGCCCCTGTCCTCCGGCCGCCCCTGTCCTCCTGCCTTCCATCTCTGGCTATAGAACACAGGGCTCCGTGTATAACATGCTGTATCAGTCTAACCCCCCCTCCCCCTCACACAGACAGTGTTCTCCAGGGCTGAGTGACCCAGGAAAGTACAGGGCGCTGGAGTACTCTGCGAACGGGACGAGCCATTTCAAAGGGTTCTGAACATTAAAAACATGTTTTTAAAATCTATTTGGGAGAGGAGCTGGGCAAGCGAAAAGAACACCGGGTGATCAATGTACAATACTATCTGGTACATGCTGCTCCTATAGTCTCCCAGGGGCCCCCGGGGGTTTCACACGCTCCCGGCCTATGGGAAGAACCATCGGGTCACTGTTTTTCAGTACCCAGGTGTTCTGGTATTTGTACTATGTCAGGGGTGGCTTTATAGTGAAACAGCCCTTTGTGTTTATAATTCACATTTATTAATCATTAAAAACAGGGCACACAAGCACGGCACTGTGAGAAGGGAACACCAAGCCCAGATTACTCTCACCCCTTCGGGGCTGGGGGGGAAGGGGGGTGGGGTGGGTAATGGTCCCATCCGGCACTAAAGGGGTTAACACGAATATGCTGCTATTAGAAGCTACTCCTGCTGTCAGGGAGGAGGTTAACCCTTTCAAGGACAGGAAGACAGATACGGCACTAGTCTCTCACTATACAAAACAGTGACTCTCCCCCAGTTTCTCTCTGTACATGGGAGTAACTCTCTCTCTCTCAGTATCTCTGTATAGAAAGGTAACTCTTCCACAGTCTCTATAGACTATAAGTACCCCCCAGTCTCTCACTATCCAGAGCTGTTACCCCAGTCTCTGCAATACAAAGCAGTGACTCGCCCTCTATACAGAGCTGTGACTATCCCCAGTCACTCTATATAGAGCTTTGACGCTCTCCCTTTCTATACAGAGCTGGGACTCTCCCTCTTTATAAAAACCTGTGACTCTCCCCAGTCACTCTACGCAGAGCAATGAATCTCCCTCTCTATACAGAGCTGTCACGCTCCCTCTTTATACAGACCTGTGACTCTCCATCTCTGACTGCCCATTCTGTGTATACGAGCAGTATACAGTTAGGTCCGGAAATAATTGGACACTGACACAATTTTCATAATTTTGGCTCTGTACGCCACCACAATGGATTTGAAATGAAACAACCGAGATGCAATAGCAGTGCAGACTTTCAGCTTTAATTCAAGGGGTTGAACAAAAACATCGTATGAAACGTTTAGGAATTGCAGCCATTTTTATACACAGTCCCCTTATTTCAGGGGCTCAAATGTAATTGGACAAATGAATACAATCATAAATAAAATGTTAATTTTTAATACTTTGTCAATAATCCTTTGCATGCAATGACTGCTTGAAGTCTGGAACGCATGGACATCTCCAAACGCTGGGTTTCCTCCTTTGTGATGCTTTGCCAGGCCTTTACTGCAGCTGTCTTCAGTTGTTGTTTGTTCGTGGGTCTTTCTGCCTTAAGTTTTGTCTTCAGCAAGTGAAATGCATGCTCGATCGGGTTGAGATCAGGTGATTGACTCGGCCATTGCAGAATATTCCACTTCTTTGCCTTAAAAAAACTCCTGGGTTGCTTTCGCAGTATGTTTTGGGTCATTGTCCATCTGTAAAGTGAAGCGCCTTCCAATCAACTTCGCTGAATTTGGCTGAATCTGAGCAGACAATATATCCCTATACACTTCAGAATTCATTCGGCTGCTTCTGTCTTCTGTCACATCATCAATAAACACTAGTGACCCAGTGCCATTGTAAGCCATGCATGCCCATTCCATCACACTGCCTTCACCGTGTTTTACAGATGTGGTATGCTTGGGATCATGAGCCGTTCCAAGCCTTCTCCATACATTTTTCTTCCCATCATTCTGGTACAGGTTGATCTTAGTTTCATCTGTCCAAAGATTACTGTTCCAGAACTGGGCTGGCTTTTTTAGATATTGTTTGGCAAAGTCTAATCTGTCCTTTCTATTCTTGAGGCTTATGAATGTTTTTCACCTTGTGGTGAACCCTCTGTATTTGCTCTCGTGAAGTCTTCTCTTTATGGTAGATTTGGATAATGATATGCCTACCTCCTGGAGAATGTTCTTCACTTGGCTGGATGTTGTAAAGGGGTTGTTCTTTACCATGGAAAGGAACCACTGTTGTTTTCCGTGGACATCCAGACCTTTTTGTGTTGCAGAGCACACCAGTGCGTTCTTTTTTTCTCAGAATGTACCAAACTGTTGATTTGGCCACTCCTAATGTTCCTGCTATCTCTCTGATGGATTTTCTTTTCTTTCTTTTGCAGCCTAAGGATGCCCAGTTTCACTTGCATTGAGAGTTCCTTTGACCGCATGTTGTGGGTTCACAGCAACAGCTTCCAAATGGGAATGCCACACCTTGAATCAACTCCAGACCTTTTACCTGCTTAATTGATGATGAAATAACGAAGGAATAGCCCACACCTGTCCATGAAAAAGCTTTTGGGTCAATTGTCCAATTACTTTTGGTCCATTGAAAAAGAGGGGGCTACATATTAAAGAGATGTCATTCCTAAACCATTCCTCCAATTTGGATGTGAATACCCTCACATTAAAGCTGATAGCCTGCACTTTAAGCCCATATTCATTATTTAACTGTAACTTGAATATATTTTGGTACACAGCCAAAATAACAAAACTTGTATCAGTGCCCAATTATTTCCGGACCTAACTGTATCTCTCTCTGTCTATCTATAGCTAGCAGTGACTCCTAGCGCTCTCTCCCTGTCTCTCTATAGATAGCAGTGACTCGCCCCCAGCTCTCTCTCTCTATAGCTAGCAGTGGCTCTCCCCCAGCTCTCTGCCTCTATCTCCTTATAGCTAGCAGTGACTCCTAGCTCTCTCTCCCTGTCTCTCTATAGCTAGCAGTGACTCTCTCCCAGCTCTCTCTCTCTATAGCTAGCAGTGACTCTCCCCCAGCCATCTCGCTCTGTCTCTCTATAGCTAGCAGTGACTCTCTCCCAGCCCTCTCCCTCTGTCTCCCTATAGCTAGCAGTGACTCTCTCCCAGCTCTCTCTCTCTGTATCTCTCCCAGCTCTCTCTCTCTCTGTATCTCTCCCAGCTCTCTCTCTCTGTATCTCTCCCAGCTCTCTCTCTCTCTGTATCTCTCCCTATGCCTCTCTATAGCTACCAGTGACTCTCCCCCAGCTCTCTCCCTCTGCTGTGTCACTGCTGGAACGCATCATGCAAAGAGGGAGAGAACGATTACGTGGGCCTGTGTCACCATCGTCACTCTGCACAGGTACATAGATCCCACGTTTCTCAATGCCACCCTGTGGGTGCAGCCACATTCATTCATTAAAGCAGGGGCGGCCAACTCCAGTCCTCAAGGGCCACCACAGGTCAGGTTTTCACGATATCTTCGACTGAGCCAGTTGTGCTGAAGCAGGGATATCCTGGAAACCTGACCTGTTGGTGGCCCTTGAGGCCTAGAGTTGGCCACCTCTGCATTAGATCACGTGCACCTTCCTTCTCTGTGTCACTATGGTGCCGTGCAGGGGGCCGAGCAGTCGTGGTATAAACATGGCAGTGAGACAGACAAATTAAATAGGATTATTAGTGCGTTATCGGTCCTCGGTTAATGAAACCAGGTTTTAGTGGGAGAAACAGAATCAGTGGGTCATATGTCCCTCCTGTCATTATGTTACAATGTGCTGAGTAGAACCGGCCCGATGACTCCCGGGTTCCCAGTGTCTGCATCACAATGTATAGAAAGATCTAAACTTACTGTTACTTCCCTCTCGGACGCTGCGTCTCCCTCCCCCGCCTTCTTGCTGACCGTGTGCTCATACTCGTGGGAGGGGTCCCCGATAAAGCGGCCTTTTACCACCTGGGTCTGGGCAATGATACGCTCACTCGCTGGTGGCAGGAGACACCAGTCCATGCAGTTCAGGCTGTGCGGGTAGAGAAAAGCTGTTTTAGCGCACTGTGAATACACCCTCCGAGCCTAAAGATCTCTGCTTCACCTGCAGAGTCTTCCTGTCTTACTGAGCGCCACGTACGGCACACCTGTGAGCAGGTGACCTGCATATGGGACAAGGGTTAATACACAGCTCTCTAGCTGGCCCACTTTTCAACTTCGCAAAAGGTCCCTCAAATTAACAATATCTCCCCTCAATCCATCCACATATACCGTCACGAACAGCACACAAGTGAGCACGTGACTTAGATATGCAAGCAGGGTTAATACACACGGTGTCGCTAGCCAACTCACCTTTCTCCTCCGCAAGATACTTTCAATGAGTTAATATTAACCCCTAATTTGATCGCAATCATATCTATCCACTGCCACCACCCAAGAAATATCAAATACATTTGCAGAGTCTCAGGTCCCTGTTTATTATTGAGAAAAAAAAAACCCCATGCACTTAACACAAAAATCTGTCGTAGCAAAATGGGTCCAAAAATGTAAATACTTTCTATAAAGCGTGCAACAGTACATTCAGAACCCTAAATCATTACATATATATACACACACACACACACACACACACACACACACACACACACACACGTGTTAGACAGGTCTGCAACCCTGCCTTCCACCATTATCAAGATATGAAGGTAGTGGGTGCTCCAACAGTTCTGGAATTTGTTATTAATTCTTTCCCATGAATGAAGCGTAAAGGTATAGCTCTACTATGGAGTGGGTGTAATACTAGGTGAGTGACCAGAGCAGAACACTTCTCAATTCTCCTGCAGGTGACAGAAAAAATGATATTCTCACTTCGCCGTAACCTCATTAGAGACAAATGTATAATGAAAGTCCAAGACTCACCAAATCTTTGTAGAAAATCTTGAATGATAATGTTTCCTCAGTAGATCTTACCCACTCCTAGAGCCAGCTAGATTCTTTGGAAGTGTGTCCAGCCACTGATCGGGATCCAAACAGCAACAACAAATGCAAAAAGCAGCACACTGCCCAGGGAGACAGGTGGTATAAAAATGAAAAATGTACTGTCTATCCAACATTACAAAAAGGAGGTGTAGAGCCTCCTACGCGTTTCACACGACAAGGTGCTTTATCAAGTGTAATACACAGCACCATATTCCTTGATAAAGCACCTTGTCGTGTGAAACGCGTAGGAGGCTCTACACCTCCTTCTTGTAATGTTGGATAGACAATACATTTTTTCATTTTTATACCACCTGTCTCCCTGGACAGTGTGCTGCTTTTTGCTGCTTTCACCATTATCAACTAGCATACCTTGCTTCCACTGCAGTAAGGGATTCTGGGAAATGACATGCAAATGACCACACCGTGTCACCTTTTGCCTGAAAACCATTTTTACATGGAACCCTCATAAGCTAATGCTCGCTATTAACGCAGCTTTTAAGCACAACATGGGATTATATGCAAAGCCAGAGAACCCATTCACAGACACACACACACAGACACACACACTCACAGACACATATACACACACACACACAGACAGACACACAGACACACACACTTACAGACACATATACACACACACACGCTGCTTTAGATTACAGAAAAAGATTACAAGAACATACAGTTACAATACAATGCAGAACAGTTTCTTAAAATACAAGGATACAAACAGAAATTCCTATACAGTACATTACCATATGTCATAGGTTCCCCCTGGAGGTCAGTGGAGTAGAAGATGAAAATTCACGTAACTGATCCCAAAACACACCTCTTGTTGAATTCTGCTTTATAATTAAAAAGTAAAACTTTTGATTGTAACTTCCCTTCATTCAGAACAGCATAAGCCCGCTCCTGTCGTAAATCAGCTACTGGGATGACAGGTTTAGAACTTAGAAAAAAAACTCCATAAAAATAGGTTTTAAAATCTGCCTAAATATATGAAAGACCTCATATCCTAACTTCTCTAACACTTCTCAATAGATTCAGGCGAGTTTGTTGAATGTAACGAGATTTTGACAGACTTGCCCCCGAGTTTGAGTCTCTCCTTTATCACCTCCTAGATATGAAGGGTTTGGCCTCATTTGATTGGTTTAATTGCCACATTTACAAATATCTATCCGAGGTACTTCAGAATAGATGTCATCACAAGATATTCACATTTTTAATAAAGTCCTCCAGCTAAGTGGTGACCTGTTTGTCACCTCTCTCTGGGATGCACAAGTGATCATTGAAGAATGTCATAGTTTCCTTTGAGGCTGACAGCGTAAGATCTGGTCATAGTTTATAGCCTTCTAAACTACACTTCACTTTTAGTGGTCCATCAGTGATAAACTCCTCCCCCTCCCAATTAAGCCCTCTTTGTAAAGCACAGACCAAGGAAGGGTCTTGAGTTGTCATAAACCCAAGTTCTTTTATTTTTTAAGACAAACGGTAACCACATTTACCCCTGAAGCACCAGATTGATTAAAATACTTAATGTCTCATGATATTATCATGATCCTGACCTTTAGTGTTCAACAAGTATTTCACCTGCAGAAAGTCTCTGTACAACAGTATCTGTTGCCTTTCCGTACCCTGCAGAGCATCCCACCTCTTTGCCTTGCAGATAGATCTTCTACGTGTGAGACTTCCTGCCCTGACGGTTATCCAACTCCCTATGCTGTTTAGAGTACCTGACCCCCTGCATAAGATCTCTCCTATAGCAGGTCATCCTTTGTTGAGCATATTTCCTCTTATCTGCAACAGGCTTTCCTACTTTGTTACTCGTATCTTACCCCTCAGCAGAGCATCTCATACCCTGCATCCTGCAGAAGCCACACATTCCCCCTCTGATCTTCCCATATAACGCACGTTATCTTAATCGTCTGTGTACTGCAGGTTATATCACCTGCAGAAGTTCTCCTTGCCCGTCAGTGTATCTCACCTTTCTGCCCTGCAGAGCATCCCACCTTTACTTGCCCTTAACACACCCATTTGCTTTACCATTACACTGATAAAAGTCTGGCAGCACCTGGGTTCCACCAGACTCCCAGGATCGCGACATCTCTTGGGGAAGCAAACACGTGGTCTCGGCCAAAAACAAGCCGCTGAGGTACATACAGAATAAAAGAACCTAATTATCAGCGTAATTGGCTTCCTATTGGCAAGCTCTTCGAGAGAGATTTGGGATGAAAATGCAGTTCGTGTCTAAAAGTTATACAAAGCAAAAGAATTGCCTTGCAAAGAGGCAAGTCAGAGTCTTTCTGTAAATAGTGCACATCTATGTTAAAAATGAGCTTTTAATAAGTCACTTAAAAGGAAGGTAGATCAAGCAAAAATATTTACAGCGATAAGAGAGAGGCACTTTTACTAGATCTGGCTACGTATAGCCATTTTCTATTCAAGTGGATACTGTGTATCTAATGGAAGGTACGGATTCTTAGAAGTTATAGTCGGAGAGCCAAAGAACTACTTAGACGTCCTCCCTGTAATTAGTATCAGCTGCTGGAGGATAATAGATGGAAGGTACATAGGATTTCTATTCATGCAGAAAGTGACCAGGACAAGGCAGGGATTAGCAGGAACACAGCGGACGGGTCAGAGGGAACAAAAGACACATTCCCCGCCTCAATAACCCAATGGATATATTTCTCTCTCAGGCTCTCACGTGGGGTTTCGGGGGGAGTCAGACCCCCCGAGTCCTCTCGCTTTGTGTACACAGAATGCGGGTTCCAATTGGTTTGGGGGATTTGGCCTTTAGAAAGGTTGGGAACCCCCTGATTTCCCCTATTACCATCGGAATGGGACATTTGGTGGGGTCGTCACGCCGGGACCAACTCCCCGCCGGCGTTTAGCCGCAAGGGGATCCTCTGCCGCCAACCACTTCGACGTGAAGGTAGTTTTAGGGTAGGGGTTAACTTTAGGGGTTTTCGTGGTTAGGGTAGGGGCTTAGGGTAAAGGGGTTACGGTTTTGGGGGTAGTGTTAGTATTAGGGGGTTTTAGGGTAAGGTTAGTGACTTACTTTAGCGGCGAAGCGGCCGGTGGCTGAGTAGCGGCTAAACGTTGGCGGTCATTTGGTCACGGCAAAACAGCTGCGACCAAATGTGCTACACCGTATTACACAGGCCATGGCCCCTCGGTCACTTTCGCGCTAGGATGGACTGAACCTTTTATCTGGGACTTGCATATTGTACACCAGGGGTCTTTAACATGCGGCCCGTGGGGCAAATCTGTCCCACAATGGCCCTTGGACAGCCTGCCCCTCTTACTTGCCTTGCAGTAATCAGGCAGCAGTGTCCACTCACTTTTAAGCAAATGTAATGGCAATACTTACAGTATGGTACAGTTGTGATAGATGCTCACAATATGCAAGTATAATCCATTCCAAACATATCTACATTACTTTATCTTACTTCAGTGGACTTCAGTAGTTGACCGAGCCAACCTGTCCTGAAGCAGGGGGTATCCTGAAAACCAGACCTGTTGGTGGTCCTTGAGGACCGGGCTGACCCTTGAGAAAGATGGCCCTTGATCACCTGTGATGAAGCAGGGATATCCTGCAAACCTGCCCTGTTGGTTGGGCCCTTGAGGGCAGGAGTTGCCCCCCCCCCCTGGACTAGCTTAAGGTACCTCCATATTGCACCCTCCCCCCACTTGCAGGTACAATGCCATGGTCCCACCTGTAGAAGTTCCTCCTGCCCCGCAGCTCCTCGTCCCCCTCGGTCCCCTGCGCGATGAAGTAGTCCCCCCGCACCCCCAGGATCTTGCCCCAGAAGTAGACCCGGCGGAGGCGCATGTCCCTGCGCAGGAGCAGCAGGGCGGTGCGCAGGCCGGCGCTCTGCTCCGGGCTCAGCACCTGCCCGGAGCCGGACACCAGCTCCATGCACAGCGGCAAGCTCTCCGCGTCCATCCCGGATACCCCCGAGACTGCGGCCGGCCCTCCTCCCCGACACTGCGGGACACACTGCGGCCGGCCCTACTCCAGGCGCGGTGCTGTAACCAGGGTCAACAGCAACCGTCTCCAGGGCAACGCGGCGCCACGCGCCTCCCCCAGCAACTGGAGGCGCGTCCATGGCAACGGGAGGCGCGCGAGACGCGTCACTCTCACGCGCCTCCCCATTCTTTATCGCCTGGACGCGCTCCAAACACGTCGCCCCGTATCACCCGGGTTTTTTTTTTATCAACCCATTCGCTGCCAGAGGGGGGCAATTTGCTAGGCAACGCCGGCAGCTGAAGGGTTAACGAACATAAGGCGTTCATACATTCGTTGTTAATCCCGGGCATGCGTTGTTTGGGAGTAGGCCGCACGTTGTTATGGCAACGGCTGGGGAGATCTCATGAGGTAGTTGTCACAGCAACGGCAGCGGGTGTGGCGTAAAGCCGGCGGAGTGAGGGAGGTGGGTGTCTCTATAGCAACTGGGTGGGCGTGGTCTGGTGATGTCTGGCGGTGGGTGGGGCTGCCGGTTGCCATGGAGACCGGGGTGCTGGAGTAAGCTACAATAGTGACTGGCAGATACAGGGATAATAGTGACAGTGCTATGCACCTCACAGGGATAATAGGGCTGTGCTATGCACCTCACAGGGATAATAGTGCTGTGCTATGCACCTCACAGGGATAATAGTGCTGTGCTATGCACCTAACAGGGATAATAGTGCTGTGCTATGCACCTCACAGGGATAATAGGGCTGTGCTATGCACCTCACAGGGATAATAGTGACAGTGCTATGCACCTCACATGGATAATAGTGACAGTGCTATGCACCTCACAGGGATAATAGTGCTGTACTATGCACCTCACAGGGATAATAGGGCTGTGCTATGCACCTCACAGGGATAATAGGGCTGTGCTATGCACCTCACAGGGATAATAGTGACAGTGCTATGCACCTCACAGGGATAATAGTGACAGTGCTATGCACCTCACAGGGATAATAGTGCTGTGCTATGCACCTCACATGGATAATAGTGACAGTGCTATGCACCTCACAGGGATAATAGTGCTGTGCTATGCACCTCACATGGATTGTAGTGCTGTGCTATGCACCTCACATGGATAATAGTGACAGTGCTATGCACCTCACAGGGATAATAGTGCTGTGCTATGCACCTCACAGGGATAATAGTGCTGTGCTATGCACCTCACATGGATAATAGTGACAGTGCTATGCACCTCACAGGGATAATAGTGCTGTGCAGACACCTCACAGGGATAATAGTGTTGTGCACACACCTCACAGGGATAATAGTGCTGTGCACGCACCTCACAGGGATAATAGTGCTGTGCATGCACCTCACAAGGATAATAGTGCTGTGTACACACCTCACAGTGATAATAGTGCTGTGCACGCACCTCACAGGGATAATAGTGCAATGCACACACCTTACAGGGATAATAGTGCTGTGCACACACCTCACCGGGATAATAGTGCTGTGCACGCACCTCACAGGGATAATAATGCTGTGCACGCACCTCACCAGGATAATAGTGCTGTGCATGCACCTCACAAGGACAATAGTGCTATGCACGCGCCTCACACGGTTAATAGTGATGTGCACAGACCTCACACGGTGATTGCAGCCAATCGGGAGCAGAGATTCCAAGCGCCAAACCATCAGCGGCAAATTCAAACATGCTCTGTACTGAATAGACGCGAGCCGGCTTCAAGGATTTTGACTCAAGAATTCTTCTGCGTCTTCTAAAGAACGTAGCGGTCGCCGTGCATTGCATGACGAAATCAGTTGCAGGACTTTCGTGAGTACATCCCGGTCATTTTGAAAGGGCTCTTACAGAGGTCATTTTTGTGAATTTCGTTTAAAGGACAAGTTTATTCGTTAGCCCCGTTCCCAGTAAGTGTGTTAACCATGTAAATTGTGTTACATTGTGTGTATGTATTTTCCCGAAATAAATTACAATTTATTTTACCTCATTGAGCAAAGCAATCAATGATCCCTGTATATAAAGGTGTTGATAAACCTGATCTCCCGTGACACCATGTAACTCTCTCCAACTCCTCCGACTGACTCTCCCCAAGGTGCAAACTGGGTCAGAGAGATGTGCAATGTGACACATATTATTATAATCTGTGCATCAAGTAACAACTCCTCCTACTGATTCTCTCCAAGGTGCAAGCTGGGACAAAGACGCAGAATGTGATGCATCTCATTATAATCTGTGCACCATGTAACCCTCCCCCCAACTCCTCCTCCTGACTCTCCCCAAGGTGCAAGCTGGGGTAGAGATGCAGGATGTGATACATCCGATTATAATCGGTGCCCCATGTAACTCCCCCCCAACTCCTCCTACTGACTCTCCCCAAGGTCCAAGTATGGGCAGACAGGAAAAAATACTTAGATACAAGGGGCAGAATGCAAATAAACCAGTTTTGCATGAAAATTGCTTTGATACAGAGACTCCTTAGCAATTGGGAATCTATTCACTAGAGTCTCCAGGTGAAAGACTAAGGTGTGTGCGTGTGTGCGTGTGTGCGTGCGTGCGTGCGTGCGTGCGTGCGTGCATGTGTGCATCCGTGCACCTTCGTACTAACCTGACATTTCTCAGTCTGCTCCCACCTGTTTCAACATTTAGTTGTTACCTAATTTTTCTGGCTCACAGAAAAGGCCTGCTCTTGGCGTACAGATGGTAATGGGATGTACTAAAATAAGAATGTCTCTGTGCTCCCAATAAGAAATAGGGACATCAAAATAGTCTGCCAAGTTCAACATGGCATAAACCCTAAAGACACAGTTCATATTGTTAGCGTACAATTATGTTGCTACTTTATGTATCAACCCAAAATGTATTTGACGCATGTTTCATTATCAATATATATATATATGTAGCTCGTGTTTCTCACCTGCGGTCTTACAGGAGGTATGAGGGCTCTGCGGGTGGTGTATGGGTGCAGCAACGGGACAGGCTTTTCCTCCTTAGGGTGCAGAGCCTCCATCCAATGAGGATCCTGGCAGAGGCAGGATTGGTCCCCACAGGCACATTCTCTCTCACGGATAGACATGGAGACTCATTGTAAGGATCCGCGCTGCGGGCATACCCGCTGCCAGCGCCTCCTTACCTCTCTTACATGCCGCCCAGGTTCCCCGGTGGCATACCTCGCTCTTTGTGGCTTTTTCTCCCGCTGCCCCCACACTTCCGGGGCGCGCGTGTCACCCCTACGGGCGCGCGTGGACCCAGGCTGCCATTTTCTGCTGCCGGGCGCCTGGCCCCGCCCCCGATGATGCGGCGCACACTCCGCGCGCTTCCCTGTCTCTTCCCCTTCGGGTCCGCCCTCCGGGCCCTTCTCTCCCATCGGGCTCTTCCCCGGGCCGCTCCTCTGCTCCTCCCCTTGCTATGACAGGCCCCAGCTACCCAGGCACCTTTCCCCTATCAGGTCCTCCCTTGGGCCGCTCCTCCCCTTGCTCCGATAGGCCCCAGCTTTCCAAACACTTCCCTCCTATCAGGTCTTCCCTCATTACCTCCTTGCTCTGCATAGCTTCTGTACCTTGGTGCTGTCTGCTGTTGCCTGGCCCTTTTGTCTTTCAGTCCCTGTTCCTGTCCCTGGATATACTGCTGACCTTCCTGGATATTGACCTTTGGCTTTGGACTTCGTTTATGCTGCTCTCTGGTACCCCTGGACTTGGCGTTGGACTCTTTACCTTGCAGACTTCTATATCCCTTGGACACGGCTTATGGACAATCTACTACGCTGGTCTCTCCACTCCACGGCCCAGGCTTACGGACACTCAACTACGCTGCTCTCTCCATTCCACAACCATTGGCTTACGGACTATACCTACCACCGCTGGAGTTGGCAAGTACGGTACTCTTTCTATTGTTGTTACCTGGACCATCTACGCTGCTTCCACACTCCGGCCGTGCCCCCGTTTACTGTTAGGTGTGTGGTATTATCCCTGCCCACCTCAGTCCCGGGGTTGTCTGGCTTGTGGGCAGGCCGAGCGTTACACTCATGATAGTACAACTGGTCTTTATTCCTCCTTTATTCCTCCTTCTCTTCCCTGGAGGAGTTTGAGGCCCCAAGAGTCCCTCCTCAGCTCCTTCACCCCCTGACGGGGCAAATGGAATCACTCCCACTCCACTAATGGAGGGAAGACACACACAGCTTTTATACCCAGGGGAGGGGCTTGTAACCCCACCTCATAGCAGGGCAGGTCCAGGTACTGACAGCCATCACACCATCTGCATGTGACCCAATCAATACCCTCCCCAGATATGACACTCCAATCTGCCGGTAGAGCTGCCCCTGGATATGGCAACATTGTAACCATCCAGGCTGCAACTGCCGGCTAGGCCCTGTGCAGGAGGTTAACCCCAACACTGCCTGGTCCTATCAGGACTTATAGTGTTGAGGCCAGTGGAAAGGCTATAGCCAGGGGCACTAGGCTACATATAGGTTCACAAAATGTATTCTTTTCATAGTATGGCTATTATAAATAATATCCCAGTAATCCTTTATACTTTGTAATATTATTTATAAATGTTATAACATGCACATATAACCCCCTTTTCCTACGCCTAAGGGAAACCGCGGGCGATCACGCGTGCTGCTGTTACCTGTGAGGCTCACAGGAGGCCAAAGCCTCCGCTCCTGGGGAGCCTGGGATGCTATCTCTCTTTGTGCAGCGCCTCCACCTAAGAGGATCCCAGCGTAGGCGGGAGTGACTCCTCATAGGAAACAATTCTCACTAATAATAATACAACCAAGGTATATAAACATACTTTACTCATACATAATATAATGACACCAACATAACAATACACAGTAATACATTCCAATAATAATGGTGGTTCCCCAAAAAGTACTGAGGGTGCTCTGGGCACCTGTAACCTTGGCCACTACCTTCCTCCTGGCTGGCTCCATCAGGACTGAAGGTCACCCTCCATCCCCGTGGAGGATATCCTGGGTTCCTCCCTGCTTCCGTCCTTCCTTTTCCAGCAGTGCCCCATCTAAGATGGCCGCCGCGCTCTCCATTTCCCTTGTCTTCCATTGCGGTGCCACATCCAATATGGCCACCGCCAGTACCCGATTTCTTAGAAGCGCCGCGGAGCAGCGGAACAGTTCCCCACACCAGAGGTAGGGTAGGGGACTCCGCTACACATGTCATTCTTCTTGTATTTAAATTGTGTCAAGTGTGACTGAGCCGCTGATTGAGCCACCTGTGCTGAAGCTGGGATATCCTGAAAAACTGACCATTTGGGGGGCTTGAGGGCTGGAGTTGAGCGGCCTGCTGTAACATGTCTGTGTGTCTCGGTGCCACTTTCCAGCAGGGCTCACAGCCTATATAGACCCTTACATGCTCATTCTCCCTGGGGTTATACTGTGGAGGGATAGACGGTCTCCACAATTAGGAATTGCCCTGTGTTACTCTGTTGAGATGATTTTGAGAGATGCACCAGAATATAAATTGTTTCTTTGTTAGCTCTACTTAAAAAAAAACAAATAAGTAATAAATATAATCTGATCACAGAGCAGTGTGGCTATTCATTACAATGAGGTGCCCTGCAGGACACGTACTTCAAATCAGATTTTCCGTGGCTTGAAAACTGGATTTCCCAAAACAAACTGTTTCTAAACACTGACAAGACTGTAACAATGGTATTTGGGTCAAGGCTAAATTTATAAAGCTTCCAATGATGGAGCTACAGATCAGAACGAACGCTAACACCACCCTAACTCCTGTTATTAGTTATAAATACTTGGGCATATGGTTTAACTCCCACTTAACATTCGGGATGCACATTGATACCCTGACATCCCAAACCTATGCCAAACTAGGGGTACTTTACAGGAACAAATCCTCCCTAAGTCTGCTGGTCAGAAAGCGTATCGCACAGCAGATGTTAATGCCAATTATCGACTATGGTGACATAGTATAAGGCAGGGGTGTGCAAACTGAGGGTCGCATGATTTTTCGGGGGGGTGCGGCGGTTGAAGAGGCCCCGTGCTCTTCCCCAAGATATTTAAATGAATGCCGGGGGGTTGCGTGAGGCCTCTAAAACTATCCTTACCTTGTCTTCGGCAGCGCAGCGTCATATGACGCCACGAGGTCATGTGACCCGTAGAAGGAAAGTATCAGGCGGTTCACAGCTACCGTAGGGGCACAAAAACTGGTTTCCAAGCGCAATCAGATAAAAAGGTTGTTTATTAAGTGCATGCACATAAAATCTTCTGCTACAGAGAAAAACTCTGACGCGTTTCGTCCACCAAAGGGGACTTTGTCAGTTTTTGTGCCCCTACGGTAGCTGTGAACCGCCTGATACTTTCCTTCTACTAATTACAACCGGGTGGAGCACGCTTCTCAGCGCACCTGATCAGCATCACCGCCTGCATTATTCTGAGGATTGAGCTCGGCGAGTCAGGACCGTGAGTCCTCCTCTCTCTGGGGGTTTGTGATTGTGTGTGAGACGCCGGTTTGTGAGGGCAGTGGCGGAGGGCAGTTGCGGTCAGCCGCATCAGAGTCCCACGCAAGGGACACGGCTGTACTGCTTTATCCTGTCCTCCTTGCCACACTCTAGCCCTGTCCCGTTGGTCAGTCTCGAGTACACACTCTCACTCACGTCTCTGTACACTGATGGCATTATTGGGACACTGATCACAAGCGCTTTTAAGGATTTATTTACACACTTTTCTTTGGATACGTTGTGGATATTATACGTGCACGATTTGGAGCATCGGTTTTTCGGAGTTTACCCTCGGATATCTAGGTCATGTGAACCCACTGCATCATTTGACGCCGGACACAAGGTAAGGGAGGGGGGGCGCGATCAGGGAAGGAAGAAGGCAGGGGGGTGCAGCAGGAAAAGATTGCGCACCCCTGGTATATGGTACAGCACCCCAAATTAACCTTGGCAAACTAGACACCCTCTACATCTCAATATGCAGTTTTGTTCTCCAATGCAACTACAACACACATCACTGCGAAATGCTCAAACAACTAGATTTGTCATCACTAGAGTCTAGGCGCAAAGTTCACCTTTCCTGTCTCACCCTCAAATACTTCCTGGGCAAACTACCCGCCTATCTGAACAAGCTCCTCACCCCTACCACATGCAGCACTTATCATCTGAGACCTGACTCCAACAGACTGTTCATGGTCCCAAGGCTCAACAAAGTATCCGGCCGCTCCTCCTTCTCTTACCGTGCACCCCAAAACTGGAACAACCTACCGGAGACTCACAGCCGCCACCAGTCTAAGTTCTTTCAAATCTAAGGCTGTCTCACACTTTAATCTGGTCTGTAAATGTTACATACGCCCATAATATATATGTAGCCAGGTCCCCCTCCTTTGTCCCCCTCGCACACTCACCCCCTCCTTTCCCGTTGCGCGCGTGGTTGTATTGCGGCCGGTTGCTAGGGAAGCGGATCGGGCGGTTGCCGGGGACGCGAGCGGCGAGCAGGCCGGTTGCCGGGGACGCGATCGGGCCGTCGCTAGGGCCGCGATCGCGTTGCCAACGGCCCGGCGGCTAGCGGAGCAGGGCGCCGCCATGACAGTTAGCTCGCGCACGCGCAGGAGGCCAGCTAGCGCAGGAGGCTCCAGATAGCTCGCGCATGCGCGAGAATAGACGGCCAGCCCCCAGGGTGCATAGGGGCAGAGACACCTGATGCCAGGGAGCCAATCAGAAGGCCAGATTCCCCTGCTAGCAAAGAGATACTTTTCGCGGGGTTTTGCAGCCACGCACGGACTCAGGATCCGGACCAGCTAGGGGTAGGAGGTGGATGCAGGGGTGAGTGACCCTCTGCATTAGGCCAGCAGCCCCCAAGGTCCCAGTTAGGTCCTGAGCCATCTATTAGCTTGTGGAGCTTAGGGACAGGCCCTAGATAGGGACACTGCCCCAATTATTGGTTGAATAGACAGGGACACAGTGTTGAAGCCGTGCGGCCCTGTGAGGTGGGTTCTGGGCTCAGAACACCAACCAAGACCCTGCGACAAGGAGTGACATTGTTCGCGCTGGACTTTCAACCCACGCGGTGTGGAGGACCCCGTCGGATCGTGTGGATTTATATCGCGGTACCCGTGGCTGGAGCCCGGGCAGGTAACCTGCAACTCACGTGCACCAACCAGGCCTATCACCAAACATAGTGGCTGCGCAGTCACACACACACATGTACAGTGGTATTTGACTTCGAGAACACGAGACATTTGGGTGGGGGTTACTGGACACAGGGTGGGGTCGCATTGTGGGTGGTTAGCGTCCGCCGTGACGCCTAAAGGTGGTAGCGTCCGCCGTGACGCCAAGTGTGGTTAGCGTCCGCCGTGGCGCATGATGCTGTTATGCTGTTTTGATGTTATGCTGTTACGTGATTTGTGTGTTTCCATGCAGTAAAGCCCGTCCTGTTTTATATTCGGTAGTGTTGTGTGGTTGTTCCTGTGAGGGCCTCCTCCCACTCCGTTGGGATCCCTCCCAGGTGGAGGCGTTGCACCTAGAGATGTATGATAAAGATGTACCCCAGGTTCCCCAAGCGGAGGCTTAGGCTCCTGAGAGCCACACAGGTTGCACAGCAAGTAGTAGCGGCGGTAGTCATAAGGAACACCCGTTACATATATTATCTCTTACTGTGCATACAATGTGTTGTACAGTATATAATGAATAACTGTTAACGTAATGTAAGCATGTATTTGTCATCGTAACTCTGTACCAGGACATACTTGAAAACGAGGTAAATCACAATGTATTACTTCCTGGTAACACATTTTATAAATAAATAGTATCCTCCAGTTGCTAGAAATTAAGGCGTCCGTGCTCTTCACATCCCAGTTTGGTCTTCTCTCCAAGGAAAGCCCAAGGGGTCCCATGGCAGTAACGGAGTTTTCCTTGGCAAAAAAACAGGCTCAGACTCAAGCAGTAGGCGCTTCCAAACGATGTGCTTCCCTGTCTGTCTCCAAACTGAATTATCCTACTGTGTTTTTTAATCATTCTCGTTTGTTTTCCCAACGTGAATATAAACTTGTTTTTGTTATTCTTCTTTGCAGCATCCCCAAACACTACAATTACAGTAATTAGGGGGCGATAGGTCCCATCTAGTCTGGTCTGACAAGGAAAAGAGTCTGGAAAACATTGTGGGTTTTTTTTTAGTGAGGTCTCCCGGCTGCGAAGCTTTAGCAACGCCTGCGCAGAGGAATTGCGCCAAAGGAGAACGTCCTATTACTTTCAATGGGATTCCCTTTCTATGACTCTGTGTTTTGCACTGGTTTTGCACTTGTATTGTCTGCTTTTTGCAGCCAGGAAAGCTTAAGTAAATGTACCCCTGGGAGGTCTGTGTATCACTGCAAAAGTGGTGCAATTCTGGGGCAAACACTCTGCACCGTATAAAATCCTACTGAAATCAATAGGCACATCTAGTCCAATTTTTTTGCCCCAGATTTGCACCATTTTTGCCTCGATACATGGGAGAATAAAGGGTCGATTTACTAAAACTCGGGCAAAACAAGTGCAGAAAACAGTACCAAATTACTCAAAGAAAAGGAACCTGATAGAGAGAAAGCGGTGGTTGTTCCTTTATAAATCTGGTGCAATTCTCTTGCACTGGTTTTGCTCCGGTTGTGCAGCCAGGAATGCCCAGTAAATAACCCCTCGATATAAGGAGTATTACCTCTATATAGGGAGTATTACAACGGGAGCATTGTTCCAAACACAGATACATTAAATAACGTAAATAGCACCCAGTAATGTTGACGCTGTATCACTTTGCACCAATGGGGAGATATATGGGATATCCCAGTGAGATCTCCCATTATGCACGTGAAGAGCACGTACCCAGACATGCAAGACCCGGTGTCCGAGCACAGGGCATCTCCCCCAATGTATCAAGATGCTTTGCTCCAGTTTGGCCCCTTACAGCAGCGAGTATTTTGCAGAGTGATATTTTGGGGATTGGGAGGGGAGGGGGGGATTTGGCACAATTTGGCACAATTTTATGTAACGGATTTTCTGGCCTAGCCTGACCCACCCAATCTCACATTGGCCCCTGTGGTCTAACCAGTCCCCATTACATGGCCATGTCTGGTGGTGCACCTGTTGGCAACAGGACTCCCGAGTCTCCCGCATGATGTTGTGTGGGGATTGTCAACCCAGACAGGCAGCTGAGGTAGTGTGCTTGAGTCCTACCTATATCCAGTGAAGCACCTCCATCTCATCAGGATCCCTGTGTCCGCATGGGGATGATTCTGATGAGGAACTCCTTCTTGGTGCCATCCTCTGTAGAGTAATCCCAGACTCACACATGAGAATGTCTTTTATCAAGGTCATCTTTATTGCTTGTGATGGTATGGGCCAGCTGCCCCTAACAGCTAGCAGCTCAGCCGCACATCTTTCTGCGCTATCCCTTAGAAAGGTACGCCCTCCCAATGGAGTGGGATCCCCTCTCCCCTCAGGGAGATCACCCCTGTGCCAGGTCCCTGGACAAAGTGTGGCTTTGTCAGACTTGATGCTGCTTGAATTAGAATTGGGCCACTAGTTACGGCACTAGTGGACCCCTCACTCGCAAGTCTCAACCCAAACTTATTCCTTTCTCCAACTACTAACTTTTGGCAGTGCTGTGCCTTATATACTTCAGGAACTGGCACAGCTCTGATGTCACTAACGGTGGACTCAGAGTATGCAGCCACTCCCCTCCATGTATATGACACCTCACCAGGGTGTGAGGGCAAACCTCCATGATTACTGCTGGCAACCCTGTAACTTACCAGGCTTACTGCCAGCAGGAGAGGAAACTGCAGACCATTTTACAGCATGACTACATTCTCCCCCTGGTGAATCCCAACGACCCCTCTGGGACCTACATTTGTTGTACCTTTGTCCAGGAAGCACTGTAAAATACAAACATAATTAGTTAGAACATCAGTTTCCATAGTACTATCATGGTGCGCACTGACCAGCAGGTGGCACTATCTAGCACACCATCACTATCCTGTCTCCCTAATAATAGTGACGAGGGTCAGGCTTCTTTACTTCCCGACCACCCATATCAGTGACAGTTATGCTGTACTCCCGTGGTAAACCATTCTCGGGTCTATATACGGCCTTATGCATATAGATGCTACGACCTATGCTCCACACCCGCATCAGTTGGGAGATCCTCTCCTCCGCCTTATGCCCAGTAATCGCACCCCCTTTGTTCACCATGTATTGCTCTATGGTTTTTCGTAGCCACCCATCCCTCTGATCCTCTATCTCCTGCATGAGGGGCTCGGGAACATAGGGATACTCCAATCCATGTGAAGTTTTATATTTGGTTATGATGGCCCTTTCTGCCCGGCTAGACCATATCAACCTAGTGTTACCTGCTTTCCCTGGCAACACCCACGATAGTGGTTCATCCGGGTCCACCGGATCCTCCAATTTGCTTGGGCCCAATGGTTCTATCAACCCATGACTAATCTCGTACCAACGGTCCTGTAACGCCTTTAACCGGCCCTCCTTAGTGAACTCCCCCTTAGCCCACCAATGATCCACCACCCCATCTTTCTCCAAAAGGAACCTGGTGCGATCTAGCCAGGCCTCATATCCCTCAAATAAGGGGGCCCACCACCGGGTCTCCCTAATCTCTTCCTGAGCTAGCTCCACTGACTCTCCCTCTTCTGGTTCCCCCCAGGAGGACACCCCGGATGTCCTGGTAGACCGAGACTGAGGCCCTACCCTCTTGGGCCTAGTGGCAAGGGTGACACTGACAACACTTGGGCAGTCACTCGACACGGACACGTGCCAAGAATACCCCCCATCCGCCGACCCATCATCAGTAAAGCAGTCCAGTCTCTCCCCAGTCCGCTCCTCGGAGGTGGCTCGGGACCCCCCAGACATCCCCGGGCTCGAAGATGACTCATGGGAAAAGGTGACAGGGGTCGGGGTTTTAACTAGGGCCTGGGGTTGGGCATAGGGGCGGGCTGTCGGTATCCGCAGGGTTCCGACCCGCTCTCCACCACTACCTGGTCCGGTGCCATCGCAGGGGCTCTCCGCTGCTCCGGTCTCGCTGCTCTCAGGCTTCCGCAGGGCCTGCCAACTCTTCTTCGACTCTGGTGATCGGGAAACACTACTCAATCGGAAGTAAGCGGTCATCTTTCCATCCGCTCCGCCACGGCCACTGGAAGTGACGCCCTTGACCGTACCGGATGCGCCGCCATCTTGGGTTGGGTCCCCAAGCGAGACCTCTTCCTCCACCACGACATCCGGTAACTCAGTTTTCCTCTGCTGCACCGCTTGGGCCTGGCACTGCCCTTCCTCCGCCGTTACCACCCTCGGAGCCTGGTAGAAGCAAGGACTATTCTTACCGCTCCGTGGAGTCGGCGTGGATCTGTCCCCGCCATTGGAACCGCTGGTCCCCATGACCGTGGGACTCCGCCTCTCTGATTTCCGCTGCACGGATGACACTCGGCTCCGCTCACGAACGATACAGGTTAGTGGTATCTTTTTGCCGTTACCGCCACAGGGGTTCGCCGGCTGTCGTGTTGTTACCGCGGGAGACACCACGGGTTCCTCATCGGAGGAATCCAATCCCGACTTAGGGAGGGGCACTCCACTTGGCGACCGCCGGTGGGTCTCTCGCCCAGCGCTGCTGTTGATATTGTCTTTTCCTTCCGGCTCGGTTTTAATAACCGGCCCCGATCCCCATTCTCCGGGATCCGCAGACTCCCTCCAGAACGCACCTGGGAGTTCCGCCGATAACATGGCTATGTCTCCCACTGCCTCTACGTCCTGGACTGACACAAAGGTTGGCATGGGCCACAGATATTGGAGGCCGCATTGCGGGCATCGCGCAGCTGTACTCACTGCGCCCCCCGGTTGTCGGCACTGTAGGCATAGACACGCCACTGTCTCGGTGCCCACCATTCGAAGTACCAGGAAGCCTCCTGGGGCCGAATAGGGCTGGGTGGATATCATGATCCTTCTTCAGGTTTGCAGGCCATGGTCACTACGGGAGGCACTCTCAATAGTGGTCTGCTCTGCTTACTGGTTCGTCGTGACTGAAGAGCAGGGGCTGGTTTGCCAACCCCTCCCTCAGCTAGCTCCACCCACATCTGGCAAAGCTGAAAACCACTCCCACTGGTGGAGATTAGGGGAGGGTCCCACAAATTTATTGGATGTCCTGGTATACGTGCTAAACTTTTCACAGTCCTGGGGGGCGCGGCCTCGGGTTTCGCGCCACCACCCCCTGAGCACCACTCCTTATTTGGCGCCATCCCCGGCCAATTTCTCCCAGCCTCGTTGTCTTTTTTTCCACAGGCAGCACTAATTACAGGAACTATTTTCTGTAGGAGTGCGGCCGGTTCACCAGCTCCTCGCTCAGCCGAATCCGTTCCCACTGGGCATAATTGGAAACCACTCCCTGTTGTGGTCCCTAACCACCCCCCCTGGTTGAGATTAGAGAAATCACGTAGAATGTGATACATCTCATTATAATCTGTGCCCCATGTAACTCCCCCAACTCCTCCTACTGAATCTCCCCAAAGTGCAAGCTGGGGCAGAGACGCAGAATGTGATAAATCTCATTATAATCTGTGCACCATGTAACTCCACCCAACTCCTCCTACTGACTCTCCCCAAGGTGCAAGCTGGAGCAGAGACGCAGAATGTGATACATCTCATTATAATCTGTGCACCATGTAACTCCCCCAACTCCTGCTACTGACTCTCTCCAAGGTGCAAGCTGGGGCAGAGACGCAGAATGTGATACACCTCATTATAATCTGTGCACCATGTAACTCCCCCCGACTCCTCCTACTGACTCTCCCCAAGGTGCAAGCTGGGGCAGAGACGCAGAATGTGATACATCTCATTATAATCTGTGCACCATGTAACTCTCCCCAACTCCTCCTACTGACCCTCCCCAAGGTGCAAGCTGGGGGAGAGACGCAGAATGAGATACATCTCATTATAATCTGTGCCCCATGTAACTCCTCCCCAACTCCTCCTACTGACTCTCCCTAAGGTGCATGCTGGGGCAGAGACGCAGAATGTGATACATCTCATTATAATCTGTGCCACATGTAACTCCCCCAACTCCTCCTACTGACTCTCCCCAAGGTGCAAGTCCCTCATGATGTTGGTGGGGATTGTCACCCAGACAGGCAGCTGAGGTAGTGGTGCTTGAGTCCTACCTATATCCAGTGAAGCACCCTCCATCTCATCGGATCCCGTGTCCGCATGGGGTGATTCTGATGAGGAACTCCTTCTGGTGCCATCCTCTGTAGGTAATCCCAGACTCACACATGAGAATGTCTTTTATCAAGGTTCATCTTTATTGTGTGATGGTATGGGCCAGCTGCCCCCTAACAGCAGCAGCTCAGCCGCACATCTTTCTGCGCTACCTTAGAAAGGTACGCCCTCCCAATGGAGTGGATCCCCTCTCCCCTCAGGAGATCACCCCTGTGCCAGGTCCCTGGACAAAGTGTGGCTTTGTCAGACTTGATGCTGCTTGAATTAGAATTGGGCCATAGTTACGGCACTAGTGGACCCCTCACTCGCAAGTCTCACCCAAAATTATTCCTTTCTCCAACTACTAACTTTTGGCATGCTGGTGCCTTATATACTTCAGGACTGGCACAGCTCTGATGTCACTAACGGTGGACCAGAGTATGCAGCCACTCCCTCCATGTATATGACAACTCACCAGGGTGTGAGGGCAAACCTCCATGATTACTGCTGGCAACCCTGTAACTTAAGCTTACTGCAGCAGGAGAGGAAACTGCAGACCATTTACAGCATGACTACATTCTCCCACCTGGTGAATCCCAAGACCCCTTGGGACCTACATTTGTTGTACTTTGTCCAGGAGCACTGTAAAATACAAACATAATTAGTAGAACACAGTTTCATAGTACTATCATGGTGCGCACTGACCAGCAGGTGGCACTATATAGCACACCATCACTATCCTGTTCCCTAATAATAGTGACGAGGGTCAGGCTTCTTTACTTCCCGACCACCATATCAGTGACAGTTATGCTGTACTCCGTGGTAAACCATTCTCGGGTCTATATACGGCCTTATGCATATAGATGCTAAGACCTATGCTCCACACCCGCATCAGTTGGGAGATCCTCTCCTCCGCCTTATGCCCAGTAATCGCACCCCTTTGTTCACCATGTATTGCCTATGGTTTTGTAGCCAACCATCCTCGTACTCTATATCCTGCATGAGGGGCTCGGGAACATAGGGATACTCCAATCCATGTGAAGTTTTATATTTGGTTATGATGGCCCTTTCTGCCGGCTAGACCATATCAACTAGTGTTACCTGTTCCCTGGCAAACACCCACGATAGTGGTTCATCCGGGTCCACCGGATCCTCCAATTGCTTGGGCCCAATGGTTTATCAACCCATGACTAATCTCGTCCAACGGTCCTGTAACGCCTTTTAACCGGCCCTCTTAGTGAACTCCCCCTTAGCCCACCAATGATCCAACACCCCATCTTTCTCCAAAAGGAACTGGTGCGATCTAGCCAGGCCTCATATCCCTCAAATAAGGGGGCCACCACGGGTCTCCCTAATCTCTTCCTGAGCTAGCTCCACTGACTCTCCTCTTCTGGTTCCCCCCAGTGAGGACACCCGGATGTCCTGGTAGACCGAGAGACTGAGGCCCTACCCTCTTGGGCCTAGTGGCAAGGGTGACACTGACAAACACTTGGGCAGTAATCGACACGGACACGTGCCAAGAATACCCCCCATCCGCCGACCCACATCAGTAAAGGAGTCCAGTCTCTCCCCAGTCCGCTCCCGGATGGGTGGCTCGGGACCCCCAGACATCCCCGGGCTCGAAGATGACTCATGGGAAAAGGGTGACAGGGGTCGGGGGTTTTAAAATAGGGCCTGGGGTTGGGCATAGGGCGGGCTGTCGGATATCCGCAGGGTTCGACCGCTCTCCACCACTACCTGGGCCGGTGCCATCGCAGGGGCTTCCGCTGCTCGGTCTCGCTGCTCTCAGGCTTCCGCAGGGCTGCCAACTCTTCTTCGACTCTGGTGATCGGGAAACACTACTCAATCGGAAGTAAGCGGTCATCTTTCACCGCTCCGCCACGGCCACTGGAAGTGACGCCCTTGACCGTACCGGATGCGCGCGCCATCTTGGGTTGGGTCCCCAAGCGAGACCTCTTCCTCACCACAGACATCCTGTAACTCAGTTTTCCTCTGCTGCACCGCTTGGGCCTGGCACTGCCCTTCCTCCGCCGTTACCACCCTCGGAGCCTGGTGAAAGCAAGGACTATTCTTACCGCTCGCCCTGGAGTCGGCGTGGATCTGTCCCCGCCATTGGAACCGCTGGTCCATGACCGTGGGACTCCGCTCTTTGATTTCCGCTGCAACGGATGACACTCGGCTCCGCTCACGAACGATAAGGTTAGTGTATCTTTTTGCCGTTACCGCCCACAGGGGTTCGCCGGCTGTCGTGTTGTTACCGCGGGAGACACCCGGGTTCCTCACGGAGGAATCCAATCCCGACTTAGGGAGGGGCACTCCACTTGGCGACCGCCGGTGGGTCTCTCGCCCAGCGCTGATGTTGATATTGTCTTTTCTTCCGGCTCGGTTTTAATAACCGGCCCATCACCATTCTCCGGGATCCGCAGACCCCTCCAGAACGCACGGGAGTTCGCCCGATAACAGGCTATGTCTCCACTGCTCTACGTCCTGACTGACACAAAGTTGGCATGGACACAGATATTGGAGGACGCATGCGGGCATCGCGCAGCTGTACTCAATGCGACCCAACGGTTGTCGGCACTGTAGGCATAGACACGCCACTGTCTCGGTGCCACCATTAGAAGTACCAGGAAGCCTCCTGGGCCGAATAGGGCTGGGTGGATATCATGATCCTTCTTCAGGTGCAGGCCCATGGTCACTACGGGAGGCACTCTCAATAGTGGTCTCTGCTTACTGGGTCGTCGTGACTGAAGAGGGGGCTGGTTTGCCAACCCCTCCCTAGCTAGCTCCACCCACATCTGGCAAAGCTGAAAAACCACTCCCACTGGTGGAGTTAGGGAGGGTCCCACAAATTATTGGATGTTGGTATAAGTGCTAAATTTTCACAGTCCTGGGGGGGCGGCCTCGGGTTTCGGCGCACCACCCCCTGAGCACCACTCCTTATTTTGCGCGCCATCCCCGGCCAATTTCTCCAGCCTCGTCTCTGTTTACTTTTGTTCCACAGGCAGCACTAATTACAGGAACTATTTCTGTAGTGAGGCGGCCGGTTCACCACGTCCCGATTCAGCGAATCCAGTTCCTCACTGGGCATAATTGGAAAACACTTCCATGTTGGTCCCTAACCCCGCCCCATGAGTTAATAGTAGACCAGAGAAAAACAACGTATAGAATGTGATACATCTCATTATAATCTGTGCCCCTGTAACTCCCCCAACTCCTCCTAATGAATCTCCCCAAAGTGCAAAGCTGGGGCAGAGACGACAGAATGTGAAATCTCATTATAATCTGTGCCACCATGTAACTCCCCCCAACTCCTCTACGACTCTCCCCAAGGTGCAAGCTGGAGCAGAGACGCAGAATGTGATACATTCATTTAATCTGTGCACCATGTAACTCCCCAAACTATCCTGCTCTGACTCTCTCCAAGGTGCAAGCTGGGGCAGAGACGCCAGATGTGATACACTCATTATAATCTGTGCACCATGTAAATCCCCCCACTCCTCCTACTGACTCTCCCCAAGGTGCAAGTGGGCAGAAGACGCAGATGTGATACATTCATTATAATCTGTGCACCAGTACCTCTCCCCACTCCTCCTACTGACTCTCCCCAAGGTGCAAGGGGGGCAGAGAGCAGAATGAGAACATCTCATTATAATCTGTGCCCCATGTAAATCCTCCCCAACTCTCATACTGACTCCCCAAGGTGCAATGCTGGGGCAGAGACGCAGAATGTGATAATCTCATTAAATCTGTGCACATGAACTCCCCCAAACTCCTCCTACGACTCTCCCCAAGGCAAGCTGGGCAGAGACGCAGAATGTGATACATCTCTATAATCTGTGCCACATGTAACTCCCCCAACTCCTCCTACTGACTCTCCCCAAGGTGCAAGCTGGGGCAGAGACGCAGAATGTGATGACATTCATTAATCGTGACCACATGTAACTCCCCCAACTCCTCCTACTGACTCTCCCCCAAGGTGCAAGACTGGGGCAGAGAAGCAGAATGTGAAACTCATTATAATCTGTGCACCATGTAACTCCCCCCACTCCTCCTACTGGACTCATCCCCAAGGTGCAAAGTCGGGGCAGAGACGCAGAATGTGATACATCTATTATAATCTGTGCACCATGTAACTCCCCCCACCTCCTCCTACTGACCCCTCCCCGTGACACGGTGCAAGCTGGGACGCAGAGAATTTGCAGAATGTGATACATCTCATTATAATCTGTGCACCATGTAACTCCCCCCAACTCCTCCTACTGACTCTCCCTAAGGTGCATGCTGGGGCAGAGACGCAGAATGTGATACATCTCATTATAATCTGTGCACCATGTAACTCCCCCCAACTCCTCCTACTGACTCTCCCCACGGTGCAAGCTGGGGCAGAGACGCAGAATGTGATACATCTCATTATAATCTGTGCCACATGTAACTCCCCCAACTCCTACTGACTCTCCCCAAGGTGCAAGCTGGGGCAGAGACGCAGAATGTGATACATCTCATTATAATCTGCATCATGTAACTCCCCCCAACTCCTCCTACTGACTCTCCCCAAGGTGCAGGCTGGGACAGAGACGCAGAATGTGATACATCTCATTATAATCTGTGCACCATGTAACTCCCCCCAACTCCTCCTACTGACTCTCCCTAAGGTGCATGCTGGGGCAGAGACGCAGAATGTGATACATCTCATTATAATCTGTGCACCATGTAACTCCCCCCCAACTCCTCCTACTGACCCTCCCCAAGGTGCAAACTGGGACAGAGACGCAGAATGTGATACATCTCATTATAATCTGTGCATTATGTAATTTGCTCCTGATACTTCCATAAACACAAAGTGACGCACACTGTGCAAAACATGGACCAATGACCTTGACAAAGACGCAAGATGAAAATGACACAATTTGCATTAATCTTGCTCCAAATTCTCCTTGATCCATCACCCCGATAACTTATAGATTTCAGTATAATTTTCTTTGATCTGTGTTTTTTTGCTTTTGAGACGGTGGTAACATCCATTTGATCTCTCGCTGTCCCCTGAGCACGTTTAAATCAGGTATTGTATTTGTCAATATCCTATGCTGGGGATCTTCGGGAATAAGATAACACCTGTCTTTTCCCTGCCGGGCCTTTGCCATCCCTGGGATTAAAAGGTCACTTGCCTCTTCAGATACACAGTCTGTTATTCTATTAACAGGAACAGACAGAACTCAAGTAAGCTGTGTATTAATGCAATTACAGGGCAAAACTAATAAGGGTCTCTAAGTAATAAAACACATGACAGCTTATTCAAGTGAATATACTGTTAGGGGTGTTACAGCCAGAATGTGACAATAAATCGCGGCTATTTAGTCATTGAGGGATAATTGGCCGTGGCTATTTCACCGCCACCATTTTACCCCTGAGGTAGGGGTTAAGATTAGGGGTTAGGAGTTAGGATTTTTAGGATTAGGACTACCCAAAATGTCCTGCAATCCCCCAGACTCCCTGACCATCTGCGACGGCCAACTGTCCAGTGGTGAAACAGCTGTTGCCAAATGGCCACGGCTAATTGTTTTAGGCGCTGTTATGGCTTAGTATCGCAATTGCTTAGTGTGCTTATGCCAAAGTCATACCAATTAGTATAAAGCTGGTTACTGTAACTGGAGCGCCTCCAACAGGCTAAAGGTGGCATCTTGTTGTTTGACCTTCCATCATTACAGCTGCTGACCACACTCACATCGTCTTAACCTCTCCCAGCGCCAACAGAGGAGGAGCTCCTGCTGTGGGAAACGCCTCTTATTTCCAAGCATTAACAGGTACCAAATACAATCCACATCTCAGGCACATAGACGCTCTGCATGTTTGGGTGTCCACGTCTGTGAGAAAGGCCTGTGGGTGTTTGGATGTGCTCAGCAGGATTATACAATGCACCATGTTCGTTTCTGGGAGGAAGGAGGCGACACTTCGTTCGGCCATGATGGAGCTTTAACTCCTGGAGGGGATTAAACTGCCCCCTGGTAAGAAGTTGGATGAAGAGCCACATGTCTCAGCCAAAAAAGGTTATTCCGAAATGTAACTCCGAGCTGAGAACATCCAAAGTTACTTAGTGTCAGTTACACCCTGCAAGAGAAATAAACCCCAAATCACAATGAATGTGGAAAAGCAAAGGCGGAACTGCTCTGTGAGAAAAGAATTCAATAAAATAACTCGAGAGACTTAATCAGACCCAAAATCTGACCGAACGTTCCCGCTGGGGTCCATGTTTCAAAGCAACAATGGCGCAATTACAGTATGTGTGGGAAAATGCTCCGTACATTACATGCTCCGGGTTTAGACGCACCGCTCCGTGTTTAGTTGCAGCACTCTGTGTTTAGACGCACTGCGCCGTGTTGTAAAGCAGAGCTGCAGGATATGTAAGCACAGGGGGGAAAGAGTGATTCAGAGAAACACTGAATGTGATGCATCTCATTATAATCTGTGCACCATGTAACTCCCCCCAACTCGTCCTACTGACTCTCCCCAAGGTGCAAGCTGGGGCAGAGACACAGAATGTGATACATCTCATTATAATCCCACCCCCTACCACCCCCTACCACCCCACACCACCCCACTCCCCCTACTGACTCTCCCCAATGTGAAAGCTGGATGGAGAGCCTGTAATCCAGGTAGAGAGCCTGGAACCCCTATGCCCATGTGTAGCCAGGTCCCCCTTCCATTGCGGCCCCCCCCCCTCCAGGTATTCATTGCGTCCGGTTGCCGGGGACGCGGTCGCGTTGCGAGGCTCCTGGCGGCGGCTCCTGATGCAGGGCGCCGCCATTGCTCGTTGCCTCGCGCATGTGCAGTAAGACCAAGGCGACGGGAGACACAGTGACAGGTCGCGCATGCGCAGAACAAGCGCGCGAGATGCCGCCAATCACAGGAGGGCTCACAGCAGGGACTACAAATCCCATGAGCCTTAGGGGACCCCACGTGACGTCAAGGAGCCAATAGGGCTACAGTATCTCCCTGCTCACAGATATAGATACATTTTGCGGGGTTTTGCAGCTAGTCAGTCGGCGTCAGGAGCCGTTAGGGGAAGGAGGTAGGGTGCAGGAGTCAGTGACTCCCTGCACTAGGCCAGCAGCCCCCTAATCCCTAGATAGCCCTGAGTCACCAGTAGTATTGAGTTGTTTCAGGGACAGGCCCCAGGTTATGGACCCTGCCCCGTACTATCCAGAGCCAGTTAGGGTCACAGCGGGCGCTGCGCTTCCATCCAGAGGCTTGGGATCAAGCCTGCTCAGCAGAGAGAGCGGAACCGTACCAAGGGTGGACCGCCCTCACAGATCTTCTCACCGCAGGAACCAGACATCACCCTAAAGCTCGTCTGATCCTTTGTGAAGAGTCTTTAACGCGCAGGTGCCGTCGCACTGGGCAGGTAACATTACGCACGTGCACACACGAGAGTACTCTCACATAGTGGCAGCGCTGACCACGGGACAAGGGGGGTTCGTCTGTGGACACTGTGTGGGGGTAAACGGTGGTGGGTGTGGGGATTATGCAATATCCTTATGCAGTGCTAACCATTAATGTGTTTAGTGAATGTTATGTTTATATATATGCAGTAAAGCCAGTTCTGTTTTACAACCGTTTGCTTACCGTGATTGTTTCCTGTGAGGGCCTCCTCCCACTCCGTTGGGATCCCTCCCAGGTGGAGGCGTTGCACCACGAGATCGTATTATATGTATGTACCCCAGGCTCCCCAAGCGGAGGCTTAGGCTCCTGAGAGCCACACAGGTTACACAGCAGGCAGTAGCGTCTGTATTCACAGGGAATACCCGTTACACATGTAAGCCAGAAGGAGAGCCTGGAACCCCCTATGCCCATGTAAGCCAGAAGGAGAGCCTGGAACCCCCTATGCCCATGTAACCAGAAGGAGAGCCTGGAACCCCCTATGCCCATGTAAGCCAGAATGAGAGCCTGGAACCCCCTATGCCCATGTAAGCCAGAAGGAGAGCGGTATCAGAGAACTGTTATCACAGAGAGCAGCAGGAGCCTGGGAGAGACGAGGGCAGGCGAGGATGTGGAGGAGATAATGAGCATGGATCATGCAGAGATGCTTTGTTTGTCCAGGGATGCGGCCAAGATCCATAATGAGAAGCAGACAGCTGGTGATGGACGGATACTCTCTCCCTGTAACAACAAGCTGCGTGTGTAAGAGTGTATGCACGTATATCTTTTATGTCCGTAGCACCAGCAGTGTGCGCATGCTGCTTTGCAAAATGACAATACAGGGAAATAAAGTAGAAACAATGAGGATAAGAGCAGTAAGTAAGTGGTAACATAAAGCAAAGAGAGGCCCTTCTCCGAGGAGCGTGCAAGTTACGTGGGACACTGACAGAGATGCACAGCAAGCGCAAGCTATGTATCATGCAGGGGCAGTAACGCATTGCTGCGCAAAATGGTCACCGCCTCCTCGATGCAAATCTAAACTAGTGCAAAAAAACAGCACCAGATTTAGCAAAGGAAAAAATCCTGTTGCTTTTAAAAGGGTTTCTTTTCAATAAATAAAAACCCCACGTGTGAGCACATTCACATGCCTCTGCCCTGCCCTGCCCCATTATCTCTCTATACAGTGCTTCCACTGCAGCAAGGGATTCTGGGTTATGACCTGCAAATGAGCACACGTGTCACCTTTTGCTTCATAGCTATTTGAACATGGGTCCCCTATAAGCGTATGCTTGCCGCATTAAACAGCTTTTCAGCGCAGCCTGGGTTAAAGAAGTACAGAGCTAGTAACCTACTCACAGACAGTTCTCTCGACATTTTGGGTCTCTCCAGTGTGAGGCTGGTTATGCTGGCTTTGCAATTGGAAGTTGGAATAGTTGGAAAGTTGTGGTGGATAAAAAAAAATTGACAAAAACCCTCCACCCTACCTGTGGCGGTGTAGGGGTTAACCCTGCTTATAATAAAGTTCAGGCCACTTGGTTACCCCTGACCCGTGTTTTGGGGGTTCTCGAGTGTCAGCTCTTGGACCCGGGCATTGTGTATGCATTACTGTGACTGTGTGCAAAATATGAGACAAAAAGCTGAGCATGGTTGCAGTGCTCCCCAGAATAGCAGAGGTACCCACATACATGCCCAGGTATCCTGAGCCTAGAGTAGGGGTTCAGGAAGGAGCGCGAGCTAAGGTTATAAATCTGAGCATGGTGGCAATGTTTTAAAAGTTTCAAAGTATTTTTCTCATGTGTGCCAGGAATGAGGCTAGTGAGGGTATGGGAATAGGTACACTCACTCCATGCAGGACACCAGAATAGGAACACATAACTTCTAGCACACAGAAGAACTCATAACTTGTTGCACGCAGCAGACAGGACACCACATCTTTTATTAAACGGGAATAGTTTACTATGTATAGATATTGCTGACCTGTATATGAGCTGAGGGCTTTCTAAGTTATAGACTCTGGAAGGCACAGATGGTGACCAGGCTTTGCTCCGTTGTGTCTGTCCAGGGGCCATACTTGAAAGGGCTCAGAGATGCCTAGGTATGAGGCCATATGGGCCCTGCCATTATTATAGAGCACCCATATCCTGGCATGAAACAAGGCAACCTAACACCCTTTGCTAAACAGCCAGCCGCTGTGGAGCCTCGCACCGTGGGGGGGCGAAGGGGCAGAGGGGGATATTTCACCTGCCCAGGGAAAAGGCTCAGGGGTGGGAAACCCTGTGTGAGTGTTTTAGATTGGTCGCTAGGGACTTGCTAAGGTTTCTTGATTGGGCTGCAGGTTTTCTGGGACCTGGACACCAGAGGTTTGAAAATCCCTGACACAGGTCAGATTCATCAGTTCTAAGAGTTCCATCTAAGAGTTCCATCAGTTCCACCTTGTGTGATTCACCTGAGATTCAGTCCCATTGGAGAAGTTCCAGCTCTGAGTAAATCGTCTACATTTCTCAGAGGATAAGTGACCCGAATTCAACAGCCAGAGGCTACAGGATGGGTAGCCTGGAATATTTGGCTGTGTGTTTGCAATTAAGAAAGATTAGTTTTGTTATCCCAGTTTCCAAAGTAAGTGTGTCTTTTTACTGTATTTTTGTGTAACATAGTTGTGTGTGTTCATTAGGCGAATAAACGCAATTTATTTTTATCTCTCTGCTTGCTCAATCAATGATCCCGGTAATTAAAAGTCTTAATAAGCTTGGTTCCATCGTGACACTACCATGTACAGAGAATAAAAATATCCCTTGTGAGCACTTCAGAGACTTTGAACAAGGGAACGCTAAGAAGGGAGGTCATTGAGACAGCGAGGGTCAGACATGTCACTGTTACACCCAGACTCCCGGCTGCAAAACGTGGTCAGTTACCTTTATTGATATTTTTCTCTTTGATACATCTGGTGCTGTGTTTTGCCCTTGCAGTCTGTACTATTTGGGGTAGATACACAGAAAGCCGTCACTTTTGCGCTATTCTCGATCGTTACCTTTTCAAAGCTAATGAGATGCAAAAATGACGTCCATTAATAAAACGACCATCGTGGCATTTGCAGTATCGACGGGCATTATCATAGCGCTGAGACGCATTAATCAATACATTGCACATGCGCATTGGGGAAAAGTATAATGTGCGTTCCAATTAGCACGCATGCGTTAGTGATGCGTTACACATGTGTGTTCCCTAACCCTCATGAGCATGTTGCAATTTCCAAATAAATACACATTGCTAACAGAATTACTCAGCAATATCAGCTAAACTGTTAAACTGTTGACTTTGCTGAGCAGGCTTCTAGAGCTACTTCTGCTCTTCACGCAGCCTCAAATGTATAGAAGAAGAGGTGTAGATCTTAATCAACGGAGTGGTCACTAACCACTCCAAACTTTTAGGGTCTGTCTGCTCTCGCACCAGCACCGCGGAGAAGCAGGACATTTGTTGGCCATACTCACCCCGTCAATGCCCTTGGGAACGCCGTACGCAGCATAGAAATACTGAAGAAGCGCTGGGCGGACAGCAAGAGATAAGTGAAGCGGAAGCTGGCTGACCACGCTGCCCATGCAAGGTAAAACAGATGGGAACTTCCTGTTCCCCTGCATCTCACCCTGGTTGAGAAGCGGCTGAGTGAGGTGACTGCCACTTCACAGGTGGTGGGGCTTCTGGGAACGGTGGACATGGAGGATGCAGAGAGACCTGATATGTGAAAATATGGTACATATATAATACACTAGTTATCAATCTCATGTTTACATGCCACTTAAGACACAACCTTGAACATCAGAACATACATTGCTGTCATATTTGCAGTGCACTCACACATACCACTACCTTCGAGGGGAACTGGAGAACATTATATATAATATAATGTATATGTCGATGGTACATCTCGAGTAGATGTACTTATGTGAACATATATAGTATATTGTTATAGACCCACTAAGGAAATGTATGATATATATGTGTATATATATATTATCATTATTATCATCATCATCATTATTTCTGAACTTTTGATATTGTCATGTTATTTGGTTATAGAGCATACAAGAACCGTTTTTAAAACAATTTACATTTTAATTTGTTTTTAATTATAGTGTTATTCCTTAATTTGTGTCAGGTTTCACAATTGAGATGATAAATTAGATTAACACAAAGTATGTGCATATCTCATTGCCACCATTGATATTCTTGTGATATTGACTACAAATTGATTTTTCAAGGGTATTTACATTGTTCACGGGTGAATATATTTGTTGTTTTGTGTGTGTGTACAGATCTAGATACAGGTCATGGTAATCTTGACCGGAGTGGCCGCCACTTGGTTTCTGTGACGGTAAGAGGGTAACCAAGCTCTCAAATAAAGGTTTAAGTCCATTTAGTTATCCCTGATCCGTAAAAAGCATTCAAGAAGAGTCAGCTCTTGAGCCCAGTGCCTGTAAATGCATGATCTGTAAAATGCGATAATAAAGAATTTGTGTGTTTGAACCTTTCTAATGAGGCCAGCAAGCAGGGTTTGCTAGGGAATGAGTTTCAGGGGGGAAGGGGGGATGCAGAGAAATTGTCAGAATGTGTCTACAGTAGGTAGTTGGGGTCCGGAGTTGTCCGTTCCCCTAAAAATGTACCCAGGAATCATGTCTGATACATGTAGGCACATTGTCCCAGCAATATCTCCCCTTGAACATGCTTGCGTAGCTCACCGCTAGGGTTCCCTGCTTCAGCACAGCCCAGAAAGGTAAATGGGGCAAAGGGATGCAAAGTGTCCCTGTAACTACGAGGGGTCCCTAGTTTAAGGGGGGGTGTCCCAGTTAATGCCCAGGTACCCAGAACCTATATTGGGTTTCATAGGTTCTTCAACCATAGATAAGGGTGTGAGGGGACTTTTAAAGTCCTGTCCAAATCTATTTGATTGTGTGTGGGGAATATAGGATAGTAGAAAATAAAGTGCAGCTTTCTATTCTATTCCCCATACCCAGAGACTGAGGAGATATAAAAGTATATTTTATTAACATTGTGTTTTAAATATAAAATGTACTGTTGTGTACGGTAAATGAGCTGGGACTTTCAGAACCAAGGTTCTGACAGGCTACAGGGGCTACCAACTTGGTGCCAGTAAGTCTGCTCAGACATCGGTGATGAAAGCCACCAGAGGATGCCAGGTGAGAGAGCCATTTGGGTGGGAGGGAAGTGCTCAAGTACCCACGTCCTGAGATAAATGGAAGTCGTCCGGACTACTATTTGCCCCATCAGACTTGGAGGAGCCTGACCCAGCTGGTGGCTTCTGAATAGCAAGTGACAAACATGCGCATGTCCCTTTGCAGATTCATATTCCCCACTTACCCGGCTTCAGAGACCGGCATCGCTCTGATTGGCTGGTAAGAAAGTTCCCACACTGTGATTCACTGTAGTATTTTGTGAATGAGTTCCAAAATACTATAAGAAACCCCTGAGCCAATCAGTTCAGGAGATTCTCAGCGCGAGAAGTCAAGCGGGATTTTTGAAAAGACTAAAAGATGCTCTTCTGCGAATAGCAAGGCACCGGCTTCAGAAAAACAAACCCGGAATATTTTCTAAGTTCAGCTTTTAGGGACCAAGTTCTCAGAAAGGAACGTAGCGGTCTCGGCTGGGAATTCAAACCGATTTTAGGTCCCGGACGTTTGGAGCTACGTCCCGGTCACGGTAAAACTCTGTTTTAGAGAGCACAGCAGCTAGGAAAGTCTAGTTTTTTTTGCCCCAGGTCCCAAGTAAGTGTGTCTTTTCTTATGTAGTTTGTGTTCCATTGTGTGTATGCCTTTTTCTGCAATTTATTTCACTTTACCTGTTTTGCTCAATGTATTATCCTGGTAAAAATGTGTAAATGCCTGGTCTCCCGTGACACCCCCACAACCTTATCTACAGTGGAGGACACCCACAAACTCAATACAGGTTCTGGGTCACCTGGGCACTAACTGGGGTTCCCCCCTTAACCTAGGGATCCCCTCAGCTATAGGGACACTTATTCGTCCCTGTGCCCTATTCACCTTTCCAGGCTGTGCTGAAGCAGGGCGCCCTAGCGGTGAGTCGCACTTGCATTTTCAAGGGGAGATATTGCCGGGACAATGTGCCTACATGTATCCAGGAATCAGGCCTGATTCCCGGGTACATTATTAGGGGAACCGACAACTCCGGACCCCGACCACCTAGACACATTCTGTCAACGGTCCCTCCACAAAACCCCCCTTGAAACTCACCCCCTGGCAATCCCTGCTCGCTGACATGCCCGGAAAGGGAAAAACACATCAAACATTTTTATTACATGTCATACATTGGAAAGTTGCAGTGTTACTGGGCCCAAGAGCTAACTCTCTTGAACCCTTATACACGGATCAGGGGTAAGAGAAAACGTAAAATCCCCGTAACGGAGCAGTAGAAATTCTCTTTGGTATAGAGATATTTTGACCATATAGGTTTTAGCTCAATTTCTACTTCGACATCCAAATAGGTAATACATCCAATTGTATATAATTTGTTAACTGTTTGTGACACTAGGTATATGACTCCTTGTCTATAGTTATTAGTCCATATACTGTAATTAGACCATAAATATTCAATTTTGACACAAATAGACTGTTTTCACAGTCACAGTATGTTAACACTTAAATTAGTGTCTTGCTTGTGTGTCTGAATATATAGTGGGTATAAAGACATATATAGTACCCAGTGTTTCGGCAGATTATGTAAAGATTCTGCCGCAATAGGTCAGGATAGTAAATCAAATACATATAAGCCTTATAGCAATAATTAGCATCTTCCATATAAAGATTCTTGCCTATAAGTGATATTTATTTATTTATAACATATTTTACCAGGAAGTAATACATTGAGAGTTACCTCTCGTTTTCTGTATGTCCTGGGCACAGAGTAAAACAAATAATACATTTTTACAAGTACAGTTACATAAATGAACAGGGTATACATTATATACAAGACATTGCGTGCACAGTTAAAGAAAATATATATTATGAGCGTTTGAAACAGTTACAGACCAGGTTAAAATGTGAGACAGCCTTAGATTTGAAAGAACTTAAACTGGTGGTGGATGTGAGAGTCTCTGGTAGGTTGTTCCAGTTTTGGGGTGCACGGAAGGAGAAGGAGGAACGTCCGGATACTTTGTTGAGCCTTGGGACCATGAATAGTCTTTTGGAGTCTGATCTCAGGTGATAAGTGCTGCAAGTGGTAGGGGTGAGGAGCTTGTTCAGGTAGCTGGGTAGCTTGCCCATGAAGAATTTAAAGGCAAGACAGGAAAGGTGAACTTTGCGCCTAGACTCTAGTGTTGACCAATCTAGTTCTTTGAGCATTTCGCAGTGATGTGTGTTGTAGTTGCATTGGAGAACAAAACGACAAATTGAATTGTAGAGGGTGTCAAGTTTGCTAAGGTGGGTTTGAGGAGCCGAGCCATATACTATGTCTCCATAGTCAATAATTGGCATTAGCATCTGCTGTGCGATGCGCTTTCTGACCAGGAGACTTAGGGAGGATTTGTTCCTGTAAAGTACCCCTAGTTTGGCATAGGTCTTTTTTGTCAGGGTATCAATGTGCATCCCGAATGTTAAGTGGGAGTCAAACCATAAGCCCAGGTATTTAAAACTAGTGACAGGGGTTAGGGTGGTGTTAGCGTTGGTTCTAATCAGGAGCTCAGTCACTGGAAGCTTTACAAATTTAGTCTTGGTCCCAACTACCATCGTTACAGTCTTGTCAGTGTTTAAAAACAGTTTGTTTTGGGAAATCCAGTTTTCGAGTCTCAAAAAGTCAGACTGAAGTATGTGTTGAAGGTCAGAGAGGCTATGGCTGTGTGCATATAGGATTGTGTCATCTGCATACATGTGTATTGAGGCTTCCTTACAAGCTGTGGGAAGATCATTAATGAACACTGAGAAGAGTTGGGGCTGCAGAACAGAGCCTTGCGGTACACCACAGGTGATATCCAGGGGGTTGGGGTTAGAGCCAGAGATGGACACATGTTGGGATCTTCCTGATAGGTAGGAATGAAACCAGTTTAAAGCATGTTTCCCTATTCCAGAGCTCTGGAGTTTGTTAAGCAGGATAACATGATCAACTGTGTCAAAAGCCTTTGCAAGATCTAGGAATACTGCACCAGTGAGTTGTCCCCGTTCCATTCCACACTGGATTTCATTGCAATATAACATTGCAATATAACATTGTTTTCATAGATGGATATTCATCTGTGGCTCTTAATATATTCGGAGCACATTTAATCACAGTGTAGACATCCACATTTATATTGTGTTGTAATACCACAGTAAGAAAGTGTGATTCTGCCTCGGCGGGTCAGAATAAACCGTGGCTGTTTATGCAATGTATTAGTCACTTGTTCTCTCTTAATCTCTCGGTAGTTTATACATGCACTTCATCACAGTAGTCATAGTAAAATCAAATGGTGAATACACACAGTAAATAACATCTCAAATCAGTGTCTCAAGAGATACCATAATAGGCTCTAACAATGTTTCTGGTTCACCCATAAAATGCTCTACTGTCAGATTCTATGCAAGACACTTGCAAGGCATATAGCTATGTGTCTGAATGTAAAGTATCTATTAATTGCATGCTATAGGGGAACGCTATTAAAACAAACAGTTAAACAAGTCTGCCTCAGCGGGTCAGAAGCTTCATGATACAAGCCGTGTTTCCGGGTATTGGTGTCGCTCTCCGATTACGTCATGACGCACGTTTCACGAGATCAACTCGCTTCTTCAGGTGGGGAGGAGTCTGGCATTCAGACCCTACGTAGGGGATATTTATACTCCCTTAGTTGGGGGCGTGACTATGTCTCATGTTAAAATGAATGACTGGATTTGTACCTATCAGATCCTCTGCATTGCGAACTCAATGTATTAATGTCACGATTGTGCTCGCCACAAACCGGGACCGGACCACGGGGCTGAGGTGGGGTTATATAATCACTGAACTTAGTCCACGCAGACTGATCCGGAGTGCGAAATCAATAGTCGTACATAGCAGGGTCAGGATTGGAGAAGGCAGCATCGTCGTTATTCAAGCAGAAGTTCGGCAACAGGTAGACAGGAGTTCCCCGCTTCAGCTTAGGAGCGTGAGTGCAGGAGTGGCCTCTGTGCGAGGAGTGGCCTCGGCCCATGACGCCGGTCTCAGCAGGGGGAGACAGCAGGCTGGCCGAAGTACACTGCAGGGCAGCGTCGGGGAAAACCAACGCTTCAGCACCGACGACCAAAGCAGGCCTCTGCGTGGAGTAAAGCAGCAGGCCTCAGGATACTCAGGAAGTCAGGCCTCTGCGTAGAAGCGTAGCAGCAGGCTTCAGGATACTCAGGAAGTCAGGCCTCTGCGTAGCAGCATAGCAGCAGGCCTCAGGAAACTCAGGAAGTCAGGCCTCTGCATAGCAGCAGGCCTCAGGATACTCAGGAAGTCAGGCCTCTGCGTAGCAGCATAGCAGCAGGCCTCAGGAAACTCAGGAAGTCAGGCCTCTGCGTAGAAGCGTAGCAGCAGGCCTCAGATACTGAGGAAGTTCAGGCCTCTGCATAGCAGCAGGTTTCAGGTACTCAGAAGTCAGGCTCTGTCTAGACATAGCAGCAGGCCTCAGGAAACTCAGGAAGTCAGGCCTCTGCGTAGAAGCGTAGCAGCAGGCCTCAGGATACTCAGGAAGTCAGGCCTCTGCATAGCAGCAGGCGTCAGGATACTCAGGAAGTCAGGCCTCTGCGTAGAAGCATAGCAGCAGGCTCAGATACTCAGGAAGTCAGGCCTCTGCTTAGAAGCGTAGCAGCAGGCCTCAGGATACTCGAAGTCCAGGCCTCTGCGTAGATCGTATGCAGCAGCGCTCAGGATACTCAGGAAGTCAGGCCTCTCGCTTAGAAGCTAGCAGCAGCTCAGGAACTCAGGAAGTCAAGCCTCTTGCGTCGAACGTAGCAGCAGGCCTCATGATACTCAGGAACTAACAAAGACCAGAGTAGTTAGTACACAAGGAGACAAGCCAAGGGCTTGTGGCAGAACACGTAACGTCCAGGGAAGGAATTATGCTTGGCTCTGATTCAGTGCCAAAGCCCAGCATATAAAGGGCGGATATCTAATCACAGGGGGAGGGTGTGTGAGCATTCCTCCAATGATGGAGCACAGGGCAGAAGCTGCAATGAGAGGCAGCACATGTGCCATTGATTGCCAAAGGAAGCCTTTGTAACTGCAGAGGTCTGCAAGGCTAGAATCAAAGCCAGGAGCGGATTCCTTACAATTAAGCTCTGTAATGAGTTTTTGAAGGTTTGGAAGATAGTGACCATATGATAATTCTCACTTCTCAGTATATTTGCAGGAGTAATAATAGAAAAACGTGGATTTTATTTGGAACGGTATAGTTAATATATCAAACAGAGATAATGGGTGGTTTCATTATATTCGTGAAAAATATACATTGTGAATATTCAATAGATATCCTCAATTGATACCTTAAAATTGTAGTGTAAGAATGTGATTAAACTTGTGATCTGCCCTTTATTGGTCAATACAGATCATTTATAAAAAAACTAAATTACATTCAGTGAATAAAAGGATAATTAATTATTAATTACGTGACTAATAATTAAAATAAAATTATTTGTGAAGTGATACATTAAATATTATAACAACCACTAGTGTATTAGTTTAGGAATGTGACTAGTGAACTAGGTGATCTGCCCTTAATGGTCAATACAGATCATTGCTAATACTAAACTATATACCGGATCCTCAATCTAAACCTTGGTGATTTGTGGTTGTTATAAATAAGACGAATAAATAGGCAAGAATCTTTATATGGAAGATGCTAATTATTGCTATAAGACTTATATGCATTTGATTTACTATCCTGATCTATTGCGGCAGAATCTTTACATAATCTGCCGAGACACTGGGTACTATATATGTCTTTATAACCACTATATATTCAGACACACAAGCAAGACACTAATTTAAGTGTTAACATACTGTGACTGTGAAAACAGTCTATTTGTGTAAAAATTGAATATTTATGGTCTAATTACAGTATATGGACTAATAACTATAGACAAGGAGTCATATACCTAGTGTCACAAACAGTTAACAAATTATATACAATTGGATGTATTACCTATTTGGATGTCGAAGTAGAAATTGAGCTAAAACCTATATGGTCAAAATATCTCTATACCAAAGAGAATTTCTACTGCTCCGTTACGGGGATTTTAAGATTTTTATATATTTTTTTTTCACAATGTCACACAATTATTTTGGATGTAATAAAATGTTGTTTTGTGATTTTAAAACGGACCCTACTCTAGAGAGAACATAAGCTGGCTGAATAAGTCACATATCAGCGCACTATTATCATAGAGTGCATCTTTGGAGGGTCTTTTCTTGATCTTTCTGATCAATCTGTTAATATATGCTGTTTACCTCTATTGCACCGTGATTTATTCATTACATTAATAGGAAACCAGAATAGAACACAATTTTTTGTAAGAAAAAACGGTCTTAACCTTTATTTGAGAACCTGGTTACCCCCTACCATCACAGTGACGAAAGCGGTTAACAACTTTGGGTCGCGTCACCCCTGGTTTTCGGTTCTGCTGCAAAGTTTCGTGCTGTCTGGCCCGAAGCTGAATATAGCTTGTAAGGTGTCTTGGTGTCCCGGGTGTTGCTAACACTATTGCCGATGCTTTGTCCTATGCGGCAGCTTGCCACAAATATCAGGAGCTTAGCAGGTCAGCTGGGCCTAGACTTATCAGAGGTGGGGGCCCTAATAACATACGTGTTTACCCTGAAGCTTCCTTCTTCTATCTCCGCGCAACTCTTCCATACTGGTGGACACCCATAGGGATTAATACAGCAGGAGTCCCATTTAGAAGCAGGGACTCCCACTGTGTTAATCCTTATGTGAAATTCCCCCTGCACCTGATGTGATCCGGACCCACTTGGGCCGCGCTCCAGCCGCTCCAAGTGCAGGGCAGGGTGGAGATAAATCATATACCATCTGTATGTGTGCATGAAGAAGACAGGTCCGAGGCTCACAGCCTGAGATAACGCCATCCAACCTGCATGAAGAAGACAGGTCCGAGACTCACAGCCTGAGATAACGCCCATCGCAACAGGCAAAAAGACAGGTCCGAGACCTCAGAGCCTGAGATAACGCCATCCAACCTGCATGAAGAAGACAGGTCCGAGACTCGAGCCTGAAGATAAACCATCCAACCTGCATGAAGAAGACAGGTCCGAGTAACGCAGAGCCGAGATAAACGCCATCCAACCTGCATGAAGAAGACAGGTTCCGGAGACTCACACCTGAGATAACGCCATCCAACCTGCATGAAGAAGACAGTTCCAGACTCAGAGCCTGAGATAACCCATCCACCCTGTATGAAAAGACAGTTCCGAGGCTCACAGCCTGAGATAACGCCATCCACCGCATGAAGAAGACAGTTCCGAGGCTCACATGCCTGAATAACGCCATCCACCCTGCCTGAAGAAGACAGTTCCGAGGGCTCACAGCCTGAGATAACGTCCAACCACGCAACTGCAGGAAGACAGGTCCGAGACTCAAGCCTGAGATAACGCCACACCCCCCTGCATGAAGAAGACAGTGTCCAGACTCTACCAGCCTGAGATAACGCCATCCACCCTGCATGAGAGAGACAGTCCAGTACTCACACCTGAGATTAAACGCCATCCACCCTGCATGAAGAAGACAGTTCCGAGGCTCACAGCCTGAGATAACGCCATCCAACCTGCATGAAGAAGACAGGTCCGAGACTCAAAGCCTGAGATAACGCCACCCACCCTGCATGAAGAAGACAGGTCCGAGACTCACAGCCTGAGATAACGCCATCCACCCTGCATGAAGAAGACAGGTCCAAGACTCACAGCCTGAGATAACGCCATCCACCCTGCATGAAGAAGACAGTTCCGAGGCTCACAGCCTGAGATAACGCCATCCACCCTGCATGAAGAAGACAGTTCCGAGGCTCACAGCCTGAGATAACGCCATCCAATCTGCATGAAGAAGACAGGTCCGAGACTCAAAGCCTGAGATAACGCCATCCACCCTGCATGAAGAAGACAGGTCCGAGACTCACAGCCTGAGATAACGCCATCCACCCTGCATGAAGAAGACAGGTCCGAGACTCAGAGCCTGAGATAACGCCATCCACCCTGCATGAAGAAGACAGGTCCGAGGCTCACAGCCTGAGATAACGCCATCCACGCTGCATGAAGAAGACAGTTCAGAGGCTCACAGCCTCAGATAACGCCATCCAACCTGCATGAAGAAGACAGTTCCGAGGCTCACAGCCTCAGATAACGCCATCCACCCTGCATGAAGAAGACTGATCCGAGACTCACAGCCTGAGATAACGCCATCCACCCTGCATGAAGAAGACAGTTCCGAGGCTCAGAGAAAAGTGTTGTATGTATTATTGCATCACACGCTTCCTGCACACACCAGAATCGCTTCCTTCCCTCACACATGCTCCATTAATTCATGCACTTCTATGTACTCCTTTTGTCTAGGCTCCCTAAATACATTGTTTCTGTGCTTTGGAGAAAGTTCTAACTTGCTGAGTATAATGTTCAGTACATACTTGGTTTGTACAGTATATATTAAATGATTGAAGAACTCTCACAGCCAGAGATAACGCCATCCACCCTGCATGAGAATCATGGAGCGATGGGGACACCCAATGGACAGTGGAGATCTTACATATACACATCTTTTCCCAAGTGTGATCCCAAGTTACGGGACCTTCCTCAGCCCCACCCGTATCCCCCAGTATTTGTATTGATTGCACCCCCTTCTCCCTGTAGCTTGGGTTTGAGGTGATTTCTTAAATGTGTCTCTTTCACATGGAGGATAAAAAGGGCAAAAGAGACTTCATGCACACGAGGGTATCTGCACTTTAAAAAAGCCAGGTATGGTCACAGATTGCAAGTTGCAAACACCATGACACATCTGCACAGTTATTCATTTCAATAGTGTCAACACAAGACACAAAGCATCATTCCGATAGATAAGATAACAGCATTATTCTTCGGCCCAGGTATTCATTCCACGAGGGCCAACACGAGACACAAAGCATCATTCCGATAGATAAGATAACAGCATTATTCATCTGCCCAGGTATTCATTAAATGAGTGCCAACAGCAGACACAAAGCATATTTCCAGTGTTATCTATTAGAAGTATGAGTGGTGTCTAGGTTTGACACTATTGGAATAAATACCCATGCATACAGTATGTGTCATGCTGTTTGTAATGTGCAATCTGTGAAGATCCCGTGAGTAAATAAACCTGTTACTGTATGTAACCCTCCCTTCCCGGCTCTAAGGGAGTTTATGTCAGTGTAGGTGTTAGGGCTGCTCAGGATGCGTTACCTTGTTAGGGTGCAGGGTGGGCGTTGGTACACATTGATGGGCGACAGTACCTTTATTCATTCAAACAGCAGCTTTGTGATCTTGTAGGTACAGTCTCACATTTATATATAGAATGCTCATCTTGTTTATCCAAGTGACTGTCCTTGGCCTATACAGTTTGCGTGGCTTCCCCAGCTGCCCTCATCGCGTGGCCTTCTGGGTGAGAGGCAGCGACGGACCCTACGGAGGGGCTGGTCCAACTGTGCCTATGGGCTGCGGCTTGTGAAGCCCCCTCTGGGTATAGTCTGTCTCTCTCTATACCTTGGTAATAGTTTAAGACCATCTTGTTTGGACTCTATATTACCAGGGTACTTTCCCTAACTGAAAACAATACAAGGAATACTGAACCTATCCTATAAATAGGAACTTACATAACTATTAACGTCTTCAACGCCTCCTGAGATCTGAGTGCCAGAAGCTTCCCCCTTACTATTTATAGCCCAGTCTGAAACCTAGCCAATTGACCTATGGTTAACAGGTGGTTCCTAAGTAGTGTCTTCTCTGACTCACTTCCCTTTTCAAGCTTCAATCTGTATGGCTCTGCAATTGTTTTAGCTGGGCTATTACTACATAGCGCTCGGGTTTCTAGCGATCTGCAGTTTTGTGTTTGCCAGGTATACCCAGGTTCCGGATAAGCACCCTATCATCTTTTTGTAACTCTTGGTCACTCACCCTCCTGTCATATCGGCCCTTATTCCCTTCATTCTTGGTATCGGCTGTAGTGGTAGTCAGCCGGTACACTTCGTGTAGTTATTCCCTATAATTCAGTACGTATTTCATGTAAGTGGTGGGGGGTGAGGCATCCACTGCAACCCCAAAGCAAAGGTCAATGGGTAATCAAGCTTCTCGTCCAAACATCAAGTAGTAAGGAGAGTAGCCTGTGGCATCGTTTCGAGTACAATTATATGCATGTACCAACTAATGTATGTGCTGGCTCCATTGTGTCTTTCCCTGGGAGTTTAAGGTGCCCATCATGTTCAACAAGGTTCTATTAAACCTCTCTGGCTGCGGATCCACCTGGTGATGATAAGGTGTTCGGTATTTCTTTATTCCACATAGACATAACATCTCTTTAATAAGACGGCTTTGAAAGTCCCGTCCTTGGTCCGAGTTTATCCTTGTTGGCAGTCCATAATGAATAAAGTACTTGTCCCAGAGCACCTTAGTGACAGTAGTGGCTCGCTGACCCTTTGATGGGAATGCTTGGACATACCGGGTGAAATGGTCCGTGACCACTAGGATATTACTGGTGTTCTTCTTCTCCAGTTCTAATGATACAAAGTCCATGCAGACTAAATCCAAGGGCACACTACTAGTGATATTTATTAGAGGTCTTGCCTTTCTTGGCATGGTTTTTCTGAGCATGCACCTCCCCCAGTTGTTGCAGTATTCTTCCAGATCGTGGGCCATTTGGGGCCAATAGAACTGGTTTTATACTAATCCTAGAGTCTTTTCAGCACCCAGGTGGCCATGATTGTCATGGAGAGAACTGAGCACCACGTGCCAATACTTATGGGGAGTACCAACTGCTTGGTCACTAGGTGTGTGGACTTTTCTGCAACTCTAAACATTACTCCACTTTTGATCACAAAACTGTTCCATTGCTTTACCAGTAACCAGCTGTTGGGGTTCGTTCCGGTGATAGGTCCGGCTGACTTTCTATGTTTTAAGGCTAGCCACACTTTGATGCCTGGGTCTGTCTGTGGCACTTTCTGGAGATCTTGACGATTTAACATGGGCAATCCTTCCATGGTTAATTCCGCAAGGTGAGAATACACCAAGGGAACGGCTGTGGGGCAGATTCCCATACTATCTGCCACTTGGTCCGGGGAATTACAGACCTGTAAGCCTGACTTCAATAGTGGGGAAACTACTTGAAGGTTTAATACGAGATAATATTCAGGAATACCTAATGGAAAACAAAATTATTAGTAATAGTCTGCATGGATTTATGAAGGATAAATCATGCCAAATTAACCTTATTTTTTTCTTTGAGGAGGTAAGTAGGAATTTAGACCAGGGTAATGCAGTTGATGTGGTCTACTTAGATTTTACAAAGGTTTTTGATACGGTTTCACACAAGAGGTTGGTGAACAAAATAAAGCAAATTGGACTCAGTTAAAATATATGCACCTGGATTGAAAACTGTTTGAAGGACAGACAACCGAGGGTTGTCATAAATGGAACTTTTTCAGGTTGGGCTAAAGTTGTGAGTGGAGTACCTCAGGGATTAGTACTGGGACCCCTGCTTTTTAACTTGTTTATTAATGACCTTGAGGTTAACATAGAGACCAAAGTCTCCATCTTTGCTGATGATACTAAATTGTGTAATGTAGTTGAATCAGAGCAGGATGTAATTTCTCTCCAGAAGGACTTGGAGAGACTTGAAACTTTGGCTGGTAAATGGCAGATGAGGTTTAATACAGATAAATGTAAGGTTATGCATTTTGGAAGCAAGAATAAACATGCGACTTACAAGCTAAATGGGGACATATTAAGGGAATCCTTCATGGAGAAGGATTTAGGAGTGCTTGTAGACAGCAGGCTTAGCAATAGTGCCCAAAGTCATGCAGTATCTGCAAAGGCAAACAAGATCTTATCTTGCATTAAAATGGCAATCAATGAAAGGGAAGTAAACATAATTATGCCCCTTTACAAAGCATTAGTAAGACCACACCTTGAATATGGAGTACAATTTTGGGCACCACTCCTTAGAAAATACATTATGGAACTAGAGAGAATGCAGAGTGCACCAAATTAATTAAGGGGATGGACAATCTAACTTATGAGGAGAGGCTAGCTAAATTAGATGTATTTACATTAGAAAAGATGTCTAAAAGGGGATATGATAACTATATACAAATATATCCGGGGACAGTACAAGGAGCTTTCAAAAGAACTATTAAACCCGCGGGCAGTACAAAGGACTCTGGGGTATCCCTTTAGGTTGGAGGAAAGGAAATTTCACCAGCAACAAAGGAAAGGTTTCTGTACAGTAAGGGTAGTTAAAATGTGGAATTCATTACCCATGGAGACTGTGATGGCAGATACAATAGATTTGTTCAAAAAAAGTTTGGACATCTTTTTAGATGGGAAAGGTATACAGGGATATACCAAATAAGTATACATGGGAAGGATGTTGATCCAGGGAGTTATCTGATTTGCCAATTCTTGGAGTCAGGAAGGATTTATTTCCCCCTTATGAGATATCATTGGATAATGTGTCATTGGGGTTTTTTGTTTGCCTTCCTCTGGATCAATATACTGTAAGTATAGATATAGGATAAAGTATATGTCATCTAAATTTAGCATAGGTTGAACTTGAGCTAGCACTGGTGTGTGCGTTGGGCAAGTCGTGGTTTCTGGCGAAGTGGACCCAGTTCACGGCGTTGGTGCCGCACCGACCCTCTTACCCCCTCCCAGAACCCGGCGCTCGAGCAACTCTACTCTGGACTCAGCAGCCCCTTGCGGGGGGTAGTCCACCGGCGGCGGAGAAGCTCCGGCAGGCGCCGCGGCACTGCCAACAAACGGGCCACAATAATGCCCGGTGCCCGGACCGTGCACGGTCGGGCGAAGAAGCCCCTCAGGGCCAGTACTCACGAGCTGCGGAAAAGATGACCCAGTTAGCGGCATCCTCTGATGGCTCCCGCCCAGCCGGGGCGACAACCCTTCACGGGACATCCCCTGGAGAACCCGGCCGGGCTGCATCGGCAGCAGCGGCTGAGAGCGGTGGCCATCCATCTGATCCCGGTTGAGAACCGGCGGCGGCGGAAGAGAAGAAGCCGCTATTCCGGCATCCTGCCGGCGGCAATTTTATTTGGGGGAGAGTTGGGGTATGCGGGAGGTGGGTGTTTCACATTGTTTGGCGGAGTCGGCGATTCCCAGCGATGACCAAAGCCCCACAATCCACGCCGGCGACCCTGCACCAAAGCCGGGTACTGTTGCGGCAGCTACCTGGGGCTCGCCCGCGGCGGCGGCGGTGGAAGAGCCGCGATTCCGGCAAAGTACCGGAGCCCTTTCTGAGTGGGGGGAGGGACAGGGATTGCGGGAGGGGGTTATTTTACCTGGTTTGGCGGGAGCCGTGTTAATTCACAAAGACCTGGGACCCGTGTCCTGCACCGTTTTACCCGTACCAAGCCCGGGCGCTGTTGCGGCAGTGGCCCGTTGCTGCCCAGCCCAGATGATGCTGGCGGCGGCCACTCCAGTCCCCCTGCAATCGGGACCAACGAAGGCGGCGGTCTCTGCGGGGACCAGCGAGGTAAGCCAGACCAAGTCGCAGACTGACCCTGACTTATTTTTTCCCATGACTGTACCCTGTTGTTTCACTATAGGGGTGACCGGGGTGTGGCAGGAGATAGGAGTACCAGGGGAGGGGAAGGAAGGGCAGCTTGTAGGGCAGCTAGACTTCCTCATTACCCTGGCGGAGCAGTAAGGGGACTCTCAGTTAAGAGCCCCACTGTTGCAGCCTTGCTATGGGCTGGAGGTATCCGGGGCAGTGGCACAGTTAGACCACCCCAGGATCACCTACCAGCCAGGAGCTAAGGTGGGTGCACCTGCACCAGCAACCCTGAACTCCTCTCCGGTAATGGGGCGGCAGTGTCAGGGAGATGTCCTCACTCAGGTGTCCCTAGGATCCAGGTTAGGATTAGCTTGGGAGAAGCGGAGTGAGGGAAGGCTGCAGGTAGGTAGCCAGCATCAGATCTCAGTGGAAGAAGGGCTAGTGGTAGCCCGGGAGGGAAAGCAGCAGGTATGGCAGCTAGAGTTTCCCATTACCCTGGCAGAGCCTCAGGGGGTCTCTCAGATCAGCAACCCCCTGTTGAAGCCTGGCTATGGGCTGGGGGTATCATGGGCAGTGGCAAGCTTGTGCCACCCCAAGGGATACCTGCCAGCCAAGAGCTAAGGCGGTTGCATCTGGAGAGATGCCCCTGAGCTCATCCCTGGTAAGGGGGAGACAAGGTCAGGGTAGGTGCACTCAGGTAGTTCCAGGGTCTGGGTTAGGATTGCCCAGGGAGGAGAGGAGTGCAGGTGGGCTGCAGGGAGGTAAGCAGCAGGAGTCATCAGCAGGGGCTGAGGTGCTGGGCCTAGGAGAGGCTAGGCAGGGAGACACTGTGGAGCAGGGGGAGAAAGGAGGTCAGTGGGGTGTCAGGCAGCAGGCAGAAGCTAGGGATGGGCTAGGTAGGCAGGAGGTCCCTTGTTCTGACTGGCCAGGAGTGACCCCCCTGACAGATTCCCCAGGGTTCCCAGAGGAGGGGCTGTGGGTAGATAGGCAGTCAAGGGTATAGCGGAGCAGCTACAGGTGGGCACAGGGCTAGGGCAGGTAGGGTCCCTACAGGATAGTGACATAGCTCTTTCCCAGACTTGGTTGACAGGAAAGCGACGGTCTGTGCTTGATAGCTGGTCTCTCGCTGGTGCAGAGACATGCCAGTCTCTGGGCAGTATGCAGCCTGGTCTGCAGCGGGGCCCCTTCACAATGGTCTTGGTTCACCAGGCACGGGGTGGGGGGCAGAGGGAGGAAAAGGAGAATGCCCGGCGGCCACAGTGGAGCCCTGCTCAGCAGGATCTGGACTTCACTGTCCACTGTGGCCAGGACAATGTACTGGACAATACCGGAGGACAATTTTGCCAGGCCAACCCCTCAGGACTTATTGAGTGCTGCAAGGGTGCCAGTGGTGTCCCAGTGCCAGGGGAGGCAGCTGGGGCACCAGGCACCCATTGAGCAGGGGAGGTGTCATGATAGAGGGGGTTTGGCCCGGGATTAAAAGGGTTACACCCCATTTGGCCACCCCCTACTCTCACTCGGGAAGCAAGGGCTTAACTGGACTGAGGTCCAGTAATGTGCTTTTATCTTGCTTCAGTATACAAATGTTTATTCCCCTGTATAAATGTAATGTCTCATCCTGGTGTTTACACTCACACATACACTAGGGTTGATGCGGGAGGGAAGGGGTTAATGTTTATTTAGTGATTATAGTCCTTTGTTCCCTTTTACCGCCTTTTCAGGCTCCATTTTGCAGCCTTCCATAGGTCACCATTGAGACTCCATGCATTCTAATGGCAGAAGTAGCGGTTTTGGACCTGTTTTCCAGCGACGACCAGCAGGTGGCGTCCGAGAGGAGGAGCGGCGGTTTCCCATTGTAAATCAATGGGCTCATTGACTTCAATGGAGATTCCTCGACGCCGGCCTCGAGGAACATGGTTGGCAGCCATCCAAACCGCAGACCGCAAAAGCGGATACAATGTCTTTGAAAAGAGTTTAATCACTTCGGTCAAGTTCAAAGACAATTGGCGTGGGAATCTTGGGTTCTAGGGCCCCTGGGAATAAAGTTATTTTTGTCCCTAGCTCCTAGGAACCTCCACACACGACCTCCACTGGGTCCAGGAATGAGAGACCCCCGTAAGGGGTCAAGATGAGAAGGAGGGTCGCACCATTGAATCCAATGGCGGCGGGCGCCATGCATTGTCAATGGCGGCGCCGGCCATTGATTCCAATGGGGAAAAGCCGCGTGGCGTAAAAACAACTAAGTGTAAAATATTGAAATATGTAAGTCCATATCTCCGGTTCTGGAATAACCAGGGGGATGGGATTTGGGTGGCATGTAGCCAAGGTTTCGGCTTTATTGCCTGACCCTTCCCAGCCCCCTCCGACCAACCAGATGGAGTGTGGGCGAATGTAAAGTTTGTTGGTTTTTCCTATAGACTTCAATGGCGGCGGTTTCTCCATTGAAAGCCTATGGCGGGAAACCCCATTGACGGCAACGGCGGAGCCCGCCATTCAACGCTCTGGCGGCGGACCCCGTTGATTTCAATTGGGATTTAGTGAAAAACTGAGATTTCTTTTTAGCGGAGATTTTTATAATAAAATAAGAAACGGTTTGTGTGGTATTTGTATATCTCCGGTTTCGAAGGTCGCAGCGAGCTGAAACTTGGACCCTATAGTGTACCACTCCCGGCATTAAGGTCTGGAAAGTTTGGACCCGCTGGACCTACCAGAACTGGGTATTTTAATATGTGTAGGTATTAAAGTTTATATGGGATTTTGGATCTGCTCTGAAAATGCAGACTCGATCTGCTATGCTAAATAGGGCAGGAAGGGCATCCTGAGGAATTAGCATAGCCCGGTGATCAAAAGTTAACTGTCCTGATTGTTTATACTAAGGGCAGGAACAAAGGAACTGAGTGTTTTTAAGTGTCGGTCCTCACACTTACAAGGGAAGCTAAAATCTCCTTCAAAGAGATTTTTCTAGCCAGCTCGGCGCCTAGGTTGTAAGTGAGGGGGTTGAAATGGCATTTAAACCAGAGTCAGCCCTTACTCAAATGTCTTCATGTCCCTCATTTTCTTCAATGGTCTTCATGCATGATCTTCATGTATTGTCGTGATGTCTACATCTGAACCTGAATTATGGAAGAAATGGCCCATCCTGTATCCTGATGGCTTTTCTTGTCCAAACCTTTAAGTAAGCAAATATTTTGCCTGTTATTTGTATAATCTGTTGTGTTCATCTTTGTCAAGGAATAAATTATATTTTATCATATCTAAGCTTCGTTCAGTTCAACCCAGTTATATTTGGTGTGTATTATTAATAGCCTGTCACAAAGTTACCGTCACACTATCTCAGTTACCCACAGGGATGTGGGGGTTCGTGGGCATCTCTCAGCCTGTGACAGGTGCTGATATAGTGTGTAGTCAGTTCTGCTGGGGTTTCATCTTCTCCTAGGAGGATCGCTATATTTGGTTCTCTTCTATATTATTACATTTCTAGATAAGAGCTGTGAGCTTCTCCAGGTGGGCACTCCTCACATCAGAGTATTGTGTGCAGCGCAGCAGGAAGTGTGTGTTTCAACTTCTACATCTCCTAGCTCACATCGCTGGCACAGTGTAATCTCCCAAGGCTTCCAGCTCACGCTCTCTCTCTCTCTCTCTCTCTCTCTCTCTCTCCCTCTCTTTTCCTCTCTTTCCTCCACCAGCCTTGCTACTGGCTTACCACAGTCACATGTCCTATAGAGAGGAACCTGCTGGGGAGCAATATCCTGTGTTGCTGGCACACACGGGGGTACAATCAGATATCATTTTAAAAAGGTAAAATAAGCACCCGGGATATTAGGGTGGCAACCTCTTCCCCATTATTTAACCCCCCCTCTAGCATTAAGGTTCCAGTAGATGGATTCTGGGATTGAGTCCTTAGTTGCCCCCCTAGACTGGGTTAAGCTGAAACTCTTTCGGGTACCTGCGGGAGGGAGGGAGGGGGGTGTCTTATCCCAGGGCCATGGAGGCTGGTGAGTAGTGACGGTCTCTCCATCTGTATTCCGCAGCGAATAACTGTTGGGGTGGTAGCCGGGCCGGGGCCTGAGTCTGATCACCCGGTGATTTGGGTTGCTGCCATCGGGCGCAGGAGTTGGTGAGATAGTGACTCTGCTTAGCGGTTTCTTGTACACTGTGGAAAACCGCCTAAGGTGGCTTAATGTGGTCCAAGAGGGCAGCTTGACACCTGTGTACACTCCAGGCCTTGGGACCTTCGCTGCTCCCACCCAGCCCTCAGCATGGCAGCTGTAGGGTTCTTTGCCTGTGCTTGCATGGGGTCACCGGGTGGGCACAGGGTGGTTGTTGGAGCTGTTCCTGCCTCTTAAGGTGAGTCAATGGTGGTGTTACCAGGTCCCGCAGCGGGCCCGGCAGAGGCGGGTTACATCGAGGCATGGTCCCTGCTGCCGGACTACAGAGAGGCATTAGCGAGGTCCGGTAAGAGGGGGGAAGCTAGGAAGGAGGATATTGAAAAAAGGTTATTTCCCCAGACCATTTTCTAATTGACTTCAAGCGTTTCCCATCCTAGCTATTGTGATTGGCAAAAAGTCGCCCCATTTCTATTCCGCTATGATGTGGTGGGGTTTGCGAGTAGGAATTATACTGGATATCTTGGTGGCTTTATGATGAGCAGTTCAGGCAAAAGATGGCTGTACACAAAAAATTATTGTGGGATGCTAAGGATATGGACTTATGGTTGAACTGATGATGACGCAGAATTCGGATCCTTCCAAGGGTCGGCCAGCAGAGGGTTTCCTTTCGGGCTGGACGTCAGAAGCAAAAGAAGGTTATTGCTCGGACTTTAAAGAAGGACAGTGCATTTTCAGTGGGTGCAGATTTCGGCCAAATCGGCGCGAAGTCCCACACGCCACTCTGCTCCCTTCTCTTCTGAGAATTTGGACTTTCTTGACCGCGACTTACAGTAGTACCAAACTCCTGGAACTAAAATCGACATGAGATCCCAGCAGTGACCGCTACCTTCGATTTTGAGGGCGCAAAAAGCGGGACGTAGAATATTTCGGGCAGACTTTTCAAGCTTGAAATCAAAGCCGGTTGCTCTGCTATTTGCGCAAGAGCAACTTTGAAAAGCCCGCCCCGCGCTCTTACTATTGGGGATCTCCAATCTGATTGGCTCACTGGTTCCTATAGTATTTCTGAGCTTCATTCACAAAACTCAGCAGCCAATCATCACGTGGGAACTTTCTCAGCAGCCAATCGGAGCTAAACCGCTATGGAAAGCCGGTTCAGCGGGAAATATGAAATTGCCAAGAGACATGCGCGAGTTTGCCACATCCGTCCCTGGCTATCTCAATACCACCCGCTGGGTCAGGCTCCACTAGGTCTGGCAGAGCAAATGGCAGCCTGGACGACTGCCATTGTTCCCCGACCTTGGTACTTCAGCCCTTCCCTGCCAACCAATTACTCTTCACATCTCTGGCATTCTCTGGCTACTTTGAACTTAAGCATACACAGTACATACATTACAATAGATGTATTAATACAATATACTTTAATACATTCCTAAGTCTCTGGGGAATAGAATAGAAATACTTTTATTCCTATCAGCCTTTATTACCCACACACTATCTTTTGGACTTAGCTTGGACTCTGAGATTCCCCCCACAACCTTATCTACGGTTGGGGACACCCACAAACCCAATACAGGTTCTGGGCTGCCTGGGCACTAACTGGGGTACCCCCCTGAACCTAGGGATGCCCTCAGGTACAGGGGCACTTTTCATCCCTGTGCCCCATTTACCTTTCTGGACTATGCTGGAGCAGGGAACCCTAGCAGTGAGATGCATAAGCGTTTTCAAGGGGAGATATTGCCAGGACACTGTGCCTACATGTATCCGAGAGTCAGGCACGATTCCCGGGTACATTTATAAGGGAAACGACAACTCCGGACCCCAACTACCTACTGCTGCGGCTGCTTTTATTCTAACAAATCACCGGTTTGTCCCTGGCTTGTTCCTGGAATGCGACGCTTTTCAGCTGGCGCATGCCGCGTTTATTTTGCGTTCCCAGCCACGGGTCATGCCCGGCTGCCGCGCGGTTGATGCGTTTATTGATAATGGTTCAGGATTTAATAGGCTGCAATGCTTCGCGTGTCCGCCAGATGGCAGAAATTCATGAATTGTAATGCGCATGCGGAAAGAAAAGGATGTTCAGCGCTCGTGCTGCAGGTATTAGATAGTGGAAAATCCCTTTGCTGCACGTGCATGGAGCGTCTCCCCAAATGCTCCCACCTCAAGGTGATCCCCCCTAAAAAGGGGGGAGGACACCCTGAAAAACAAAAAAGAGAAAAATGCACAAATGCGCACCAGGGGTTAAGTAAATGTCATTTATTGATAAAAATACACAAAAATTACTGAGAGGATCCAACCCCACCTCAGCACAAATGTTAAACCGCTAAGATCCAGTGACCATATATATGAGCTCTGAAATATCTAAACCCTAAGCAGTATAACACATACAATACACTAAAAAACAGATATAATTAATCAATGTAAAAGAGTAACAAGAAAAACAACAATCCAAAGTGGTTTAAAATAAAACCGCCATAGAGGACTATCAAAAAACTGACAGGGGGAGACGGACACTCACACTGACAGGGGGAGACGGACACTCACACTGACAGGGGGAGACGGACACTCACACCGAGGCAGAATGCGGGTCCACGGCGACCGTAAGAGTATCCGGATCGCGGCACCGCAGAGTTGGAAAACGCCGCTTGTGCCTCTCGCAGGCTCCGTCTCAGCCTGTCAGCAAACACGCGCAGGATGGCCTGTCGTGACCTCTACGCGTTTTGCACCACGTGCTTCGTCAGGAGGTCACGCACAGCGTCATCCGCGCGTATTTGTAGGCGGCAGGTGATCAAATGGGATGGCCCAAAACTGACACCCTTTACATGCCATGTATTTGCAATGTCGTGCCATATATCACGGCATTCATAAACTACAAGCTACAATTTGTGTTTAATCAAAGCTAAGAAAACAATACTTCGTATATACATGGCCACATGACATAGAACCATCACATATAATACAAATAATATATATAAGAGAAATACACAATTATAATAAAAATACCAATTATAAAAAGGACTTCTATAATAACGTCATAAAAATGGACAGCAGGCAGTCAGAGCAGACACCCTTTGCCACATAAATGTGAACTAATATTCTATGCTACTGCCTTTATAAACTTCATGCAATGATCAATAATCAAAGCAGGGCAGATGATATAAATGGCTACATAACATAGAACCATCACATATAATCAATACAAAAAAAATATATATAAAGAAAAACACAATATTAATACAAATACCATAAAATATCAATAGTAAAAAAGACTTCTGTGATACCAAATTGGGATTACTCAAAACATTTATCACCATAAAAATGGAGTTAATTCAATAAGTTCATTGAAACCAGTAGGATATCTAGTTTGCATTTCATAAATCCAATACTGTTCACGTTTTAATAAATGATTCTCTCTATTTCCCGCTTCAGTAATGTGTCGACTTGCAGGTGTTTCGTTTAAATAAGATACTACAGTGTGCTATTGTAACTTGGCCTTGAGACTGAAGGAAGAGGTTGCAAAAATGTATCAATTTAGGCTTTTCATATTAAAGAAAGACAAAGACCAGTTTCGGTTACAGTATTCTCCAGAGACCCGCCCGCCATGAGTGTTCAAGTGCAGCCCGCTTTCCAAAAACCCGACAGAAGTTACGCGTATTTGATATGGGCCGCGATTAATGCAACAGAGGATAAGATGGCAACAGTTGTTCAAATTTATCAGTATTTTATCGAAAACTATGACTTTTACAAATTTTCGCCAACTCCTCATACGTGGAAGCGTGCAATCAGGAAAAGGTTATGTCGCGATCCCTGTTTTCAGGGTACAGAGTACAGTACTGTAATTTCAAAAGGCAGTTCATCATAATCATAATAATTTGATCAATAAACCCCCAAATACAACCCCCAAATACAACCCCCAAATACAGTACATAAAAAGCAAGTCACTTTAACTCCCTGTGCCTCAGGCACCAAAAACAAACAGTAGATTGTTAGCTCGGCTATGGACAGATTAAGAACACTGTACATAAATAAAGGAGATGTTGTTGTGTGTTTTTTTACTGCCAGACCGCAAAGCCGCAAGATCGGCAACATTGTCAAAAAAGAGCAATGATCGCGCAATTGGCGTGGGAACTAGGGCCTCAGTTAAGTTCACGGCCAATTGGCGTGGGAACTTCTGTTCTAGGGCACCTAGAAATAAAATTCATTTTGCCCATAGATGTTAGGAACCCCCTCACTTGACCCCAACAGGGTCCGACCAGTAATGGCGGCGAGAAAGGGTCACGCCGGCGAGGAGGGTCCTATCATTGACCGTAATGGCGGAGAAAGCCGCGCTGCTTTGAAACGGCTAAGTCAGAATGAGCAGAAACCTGGAACCCCAAAAAATTTTATTTTAAATTTCTTTCTTTCTTTACATTTCTTTTTGGTCGGGTTACTCACTGCAATTTTACTATTACTGCGCGCGCACGCACAGACTGTGTACTGACGTACTGTCGGTTGAACCGCGAAGGTATTAGACTTCAAAGACAACAGCTCGCAAACGCCCCCATGAGTTTTTACACAACATTGCAGTATTGCAGACAGCGAGAATAAAATGCTTAAATCACGGGCGCGAAAATAACGCAATTCACTCCGGGCGAAAACGACATAAAACCGCACTTAACCGGGATAATCTGAAATTCGCGGAGCTAGCCGAGTTAGAATAAAGGTTGTCACCACTGTAGCACATTCTGACAACAATTCCTCTGCAAAACCCCCTCCTGGAAACTCATGCCCTAGCAATCTCTGCTCGCTGGCATGCCCAGAAAGATAAAAACACAAAAAATACTTTTTATTACAGGTGATGCATTGAAAGATACAATGAAAGATAACTGGGTCCAAGAGCTAGCTCTCTTTAACCCTTATATACGGGTCAGGGGTAATCATGAATGGGCTTAACCTTTATTTGAAGCCTGGTTACCCCCTTCCATAACAGGGGGTAATTAAATTGCCCCAGTGGTTGTGACTGTTTCTGGGTTGAGAGCGGGTTAACCTTGGCAGGCGTGGCTCTGGTGGTGCAGTATCGCCATATGGTGGCATTTACTGGTGTATGGGCAGGGCTCACTGCGCGGTGAGTACCCGGAGCTCCTTCTCACAGCGGATTATAATTCATCGGAGCAGCCAGGGCGGCGCCTGGCTTGATTGGTTGCGGACCACAGCTGGAGGGCCGCTGCTGGAGGGCCGCTGGTGGAGGGCCACTGGTGGAGCGCTGGCAGTTTTGGGAGTTGACATTCCTTCCGTTTAATAAGAACCATGGGCGTTGATACCTCCAAACCTTGTATGTGTTATGGGGTATGTTCATGGGGTGTTGGGGGAGTGACATCGCGGGCTCTGAGGTCGTGTTCACGTCAGGGCTCCTGTATTATTTGCGTCTTGATTTAGGCGATCTTGCCCTTTCCAACGCTGTTTTCATTTTTTGCACCAGGTGCTCTGCGCAGGAGATACGCGCATTTCAAACATTACGTTTTTAACACTAAAAAACATTTTTTAAATTTTTTTTAAAGAGCAGGACACGGGGGAAAGATACTAGCATTAAATGAGGTCAACTCATACAGGCTTGTGTGGGTGCATAACAAATATAAATTCACTGCGCGCCTGTGGGTGTATCTCTGCTGTACAGAGTGTTTATTATAGCGTTCCCTGTTTTCCCTGAGGGGGAGGCGTTTTGGCTCAGGTGGTTATTGTCTTTTCTGTGTAACCCAGAGGAGGTGCATTGTGAGTCCCTCCTCTCCCAGTGGTGCACCGGGACAGACCGAGCAGGGAGACGGTGCATCGTGAGTCCCACCTCTCCCAGGGGTGCACCGGGACAGACCGAGCAGGGAGACGGTGCATCGTGAGTCCCTCCTCTCCCAGGGGTGCACCGGGACAGGCTGAGCAGGGAGACGGTGCATCGTGAGTCCCACCTCTCCCAGGGGTGCACCGGGACAGACCGAGCAGGGAGACATGTGGAGACAGATTCTGGAGAATGGCAGGTATAGTGAGATCCTGCAGGGATTATTTATTAAAATCTCCCGGCAGCGAAACATGTCGTGTCGGATTCATCTAAGGGAAACCCCGAACTCAGCAGCAATCCTTGTTTTCTGTATACTTCTGGGGCTGGTTTTGCATGGGTTCTGCACGGGTTCTGCACGGGTTCTGCACAGGATCTGCACGGGATCTGCTCAGATTTACACTTTATTAAATAGACGCCTTTGTGTGTCTGGATTGATAGAGATTAGAGGGGGTTAATCCATCAAAATTTCTCATCTACAGAACGTGTGCAAAGGGCAGCACAGGATTTAGCGATGGGTTGTTTATAAATCTGGTGTATTTGCCCTTGGGCAGTGGTTGAAGTATTAGAGTATTAAAAGAGTAAATTATACCCCTGTTACACATGGGACAAAACTCTCTGCATCTCATTATAGGTTAATTATACTCAGATGTATTATTTATACTTAGATTGTAATCTCTTCGGGGCAGGAACTCCTTTTCCTATTGTTTAATACCTGAAGCGCTTATTCCCATTATGTGTTAGAATATTATGTCACATGTATTACTGCTGTACAGCGCTATGTACCTGGCTGGCGCTATATAAATAAAGATATATGTAACACGCTCCCCCCCCAAGGGAGATCTGGTAGTCCTAGGTAAAGTCCTTGTGTTACCGGTGTGATGGCGCTCACCTGTAGGTTTACAGAAGGCGGAGTCTCCGCTGGTGGTGTTTGGGAGTAAGAACAGGTCAGGCTTTTAGTGACGTTCTCTCTTTGTAGTGCAGCGCCTCCGTCCTGCAGGGACCCTATTAGGAAGAGGGGTAACCCCCACTGGCAATTCTCCTCACATAAAGCACACGATAGGGATGGCACAACTTGGTTCTTTATTGCAGGTGTTCAGAGCTCATCTCCGATAGAAGAGAGGTACAGAGCATAGGCACGTCACTAACCTAAATCTCGCAGCTTGCACGCATCTTTCCTGGGTCAGACCATAGCTCGCAGGACCCTTCCCTGGAATCAGCCCTAGGAGCTGGAGGCCCCAAGAACCTATCCTCAGCTCCCTTAACCCCTGATGGGGTAAGGGGAATCCAGCCACCTCCCTAAGGAGAGGCTATCTGGAACAGAACACACTAACATTTAGATGGATGCCGTGTTTTATACCACAGGGGAGGGTCCTACTCCTTAGGCCCGGTCAGAGGGCAGCACCCCTAAAGAAACCCACCCCCATGGTCACATGCTCCAACGGTCCCAGCTAGCAGCTAGAGGCCACAACAAATTATCTACCCCATGGTGAATACACATGCTGAACCATGTTATTAGGGATTTAACCCCAACACTGCCTGGACTTCCTGGTTATGGTTATCCAAGATGGCCGCTTGCACCTAGAGCTCCATGTGGGCCTTTGCAGAATCTGCAGCCATCCCAGCACGAATTGGCTTAAAAAGCTAAAAGAATCATAGCGGTGGCTAGCCCAGCCCGGGGGCTCTACAACGAGGGGTGTATTGTCACTGTGACCCCTCGCCCGGGAAGTCCCAGAGAAATATAGTATAAAGAGGCTGAGGCCTGACATCCCATGAGGCCTAACTCCAGGGGTAAGGCAGAAGCTCCCTTACTGCACTAACACATCCCTGACACAGTCAGAGGGTCCATCTCCCCTACCTGCTGCTGGGAGGTGAGTGATTGCGGGGAACAGCGCTGGTCGCGTCCACGCGTGAGCTCCGGTAGCCGTGCCGCGGCGGGAGGAGTGCCAGCAGCGTGGCCTGGGAACAGGGGAGCTGAGAGGAAACATCGCTGGGAGCGTCACTGGCTGCGTGCGGCTGCTGGGAGGTGAGTGAGAGGCCTAATCCCATCACAAGGCCCTGAGAGGCCTGATCCCATCACAAGGCCCTGAGAGACCTGATCCCATCACAGGGCCCTGAGAGGCCTGATCCCATCACAGGCCTTGAGGGCATGATCCCACACAGGGCCCTGAGAGGCCTGATCCCATCACCGGCCTGAAGGCCTGATCCCATCACAGGGCCCTGAGAGGCCGATCCCATCACAGTGGCCCTGAGACCTATCCCATCACAGGGCCTGAGAGGCCTATCCCCATCACAGGCCTCTGAAGCCCTGATCCCAGTCACCGGCCCTGAGATCGCCTATCCAATCACAGGGCCCTGAGAGGCCTGATCCCGTCACAGGGCCCTGAGAGGCCTGATCCCGTCACAGGGCCCTTAGATGCCTCATCCCGTCACAGGGCCCTGAGACGCCTGATCCCATCACAGGGCCCTGAGAGGCCTGCCGCATGTAAAGGGAGCTGCATATATACCACAGAGCACTGCAGGCCAAAGGAGGAGTCCCACTTAAAGGCCCGGACACAACTATAACATTACTCCTATAGTACAATGACTTTCTCACAAAAACACAGCAGGCACAGCTGCATTTTCACTCTTTTCTGACCGGGCAGCTGAACGGTGGCTTAATGGACAGAGAAATTAATATGTAAGGTGAGGGCACATGTCTCCCCCGCTCCCTATTGCCAGCAAAGCACAAATGTAAATTCTCATCTACTCAGAATGTGACAGCTAAACAAGTCACTGCACACATCGTTTGGATTTTTAACCCCTAAAAGGCTTGCTAGTTTACTCTTCACTGTCATATGGAAAGATTTCTTTCCCCGCTGGGCACCAATATGTCGCAAAAGGCTCAAAGTGCAGCGAGAGATACAAATAAAGACACACCAAAACCCAGTGACAACACCTGTACCTCTGAACTGGAACCAGACCAGCTGGACAAATCAAAGTCTGCAGAGACATATGAATCCATCACACAGACCATTGATTCTAATATGAGACAGAACAGCGCTGATATGAGGAGGCTGTTTGCAGAGCTCAGGGAAGAGATGGCCACTAATGCGGCCCAGCATTTTGCGGAGTTCAGGGAACAGACGGTCACTAATATGAAGAGACTGTTCGCAGAGGTCAAGGGTGAGATGACCAGAACTATCAACCAGAGGTTTACAGAGTTTAAAGGAGAGATTGTCACAATAACTAAGGAAATGAATGACCACACATCTAGAATCAATAATGTTGAAACAAGAGTCTCAGGAGCTAAAGAGACAAAACTCCAAATTGACCATCAAGATAGATGACTTGGAGAACAGGTCAAGGAGAAACAACATAAGAATTGTAGGCATCTCTGAGGAGGTCAAAACAACAGATCTCCTGGCATTCGCCTCAGAGGATCTCCCCAGACTTTTAAAGATGGACGACCAACACATCCCACTCAAAATCGAGAGAGCACACAGGTTGGGCCCAGAAAGAGATAACCGCTCCATTACTACAAGGCCCAGACCGGTACTGATTAAGATGCTTGACTTTTAGGATAAGGTGGCCATGCTGACAGCCTATAGAAAAACCCGTGAACTCTTGTTTACCGGAAACAAGATTTTCCTTTCAGGACTTCTCAGTAGACCTCAGTAAGAGAAGAAGGGAGTTCACCCCTATTTGTTCCGCTCTTTTCAAAAGGGGAATCAAGTTTGCCCTAATATACCCGGCGATCCTCAAAGTTTTCCGAGATGATGGGGTTCAATCCTTTGATTCACCAGAGGAGGCGGAGCATTTGATTCATGAAACGCAAAACACGGCTATGGAACCGAATTCTTGAAGGACGCATTGATACCCCTGGGCTCCTGTGGGCTCTGTATACTTCCCTCTTGCTGGTGGGCAGTGGTCACACTGCCTGATGTTCTTGAATTTAACCCTTATGTAGCCTTAGATTAAGAACGTATATTAACGATGTGTAGACCTATTGAGTAGATTTGTTCTGACTTGCGTTAAGATGGCTGGGATAGGCGGGGAGACTCCCAGGTCTCCAGGTAGCAGCCACAGTCTGAGTTAACATGCTTAGTATACGACATGGTTTGCTATCTAAATTTGTTCTCTTTATTGTTTTGCTGCAGATCCACATCTCTATATCTCAATTAATCACAGGAAGGTTACTATCGCGAGATATTCTTCTGTAACAGATAAGATGACAAAGATAACTTCCTGGAACGTGGGTGGTATTAACTCCCCGATGAAACGAAGACAGATACTTAATCCCCTAAAGAGGTTAGGTACAGACATAGCCTTGTTACAGGAAACACACCTGACACAGACGGAACATGACAAACTGAAACAGGGCTGGGTCCAGTCGTGTTTTTCCTCACACTACAACAGTAAAAAGAGCGGGGTCGCCATCCTCATTGGGAAGGGGCTCCCATTCCAACTGGAAAATCAGCTGTATGACCCTGAGGGTAGATTCATAATTATTTCGGGAAAATTAGGGAGGGATTAAGACTTCTCTGACAAACATATATGCGCCAACTGTTCATGACAGAACCTTTTTCACTTCCCTCTTAGGTAACCTAGCACCCCTAGCCACGGATCACCAAATCATACCAGGGGGAGATTTTAATATAGTAGAAGACCCAATATTGGATAGGTCAGCATCTTCTTCAACCAAATCTAAAAGGACACAATATAAAATCAAAAGCCAGTCAGACATTACATTTCTTAAAAAAAGAAATTGAATCTTGTAGACCCCTGGAGACTGCTTTATCCATTAGAGAGGGATTATACCTGTGTTTCGCGTGCACATAATTCAATGTCACGCATTGATTACCTGTTGGACTCGTCCCCTCTTTTCCAGAAAATATCCAAAGCTAAGATATATAATGCCTGTATTTCAGACCACTCCCCCATAGGGCTCCAAATACAGTTGGACCCTGATACGATGGTCCAGGGAACATGGTCGTTCCCCTCCAAATTGTTAGCTCAGGACAGCTTTGGAGCTGCAGTCCATAATAAATAGGCACAAATCAAAGAAAATAACGCAGAACATATAGGAGACCCCTTTTTGTTTTGGGAAACAGCTAAAGTAGTCCAAAGAGGGGACATAATATCGTACGTCTCTTACCAGAGAAAAAACACAACGAAAAATATCTTTATTGTAACCAAAAATTAACTGAAACATACTCTAAATTCAAAGAATCACCAACTCCTCAAAACAAGGAGGAGTATTTGGTGAAAAAAGGGAGCTGGAGGTATTACTACATGAAAGAGAACTGCTGAATCAAAATGATAGAAATGCAAGATTCATGCGTTACGGAAATAAAGCTGGGAAAATGCCAGCTAACTTAGTAGCAAATAATCGCTCCACATGTCTTATACTGTAGCACCTTGAGAGACCAGACTGGGACTAGGCACACTTGTACCAAAAAAATAGCAGATATCTTGCATAAATTCTATACAGACCTATATAATCATCCAGATATTAACCTAGATCAGCAGGATAGATTCTGGAGAGATTTGAGGATCCCTCAGCTGTCGGAGAGCTCAAAACAATATTCTAAACAGCCCCATCACCACAGAAGAAGTCGCTAGAGCCATTAAACAGCTTAAAACACTTAAAGCACTGGGACCTGATGGTTACTCGGCCGAATATTTTAAACATATGACTGTAGAAATAACACTACCTCTGGTAGAGGTATATGATAGAATAATGTCACTAGGAGAAAGTCCCCTGAGTTTTGGTTCAGTGGTAATCAAACTAATCCCCAAAAAAGATAAAGACCTGGAAGAGCCGGCTTCCTACCGACCAATTTCCCTCCTTAATCTTGACTACAAAATATTCACCAAAATTCCAGCAAACAGAATTAAACAGTTTCTCCCTGACCTTTCTCTGCCACAGACGACCACGGACCGGCCTGTGTTCTAAGTCTGGATGCGGAGAAAGTGTTCGATATGATAACATGGCCTCACCTGTTTCAGAACCTAGAGAGGTTTGGGCTCAGAGGGAACATTACAGAATCCCTTAAAACTATCTATGCCCAATCAAGTGCCTCAATCTCTTTCAGCGGTAAATCATCGGACCATTCAAACTCTATAGAGGGACCAGACAGGGTTGACCACTTTCACCATTGCTATTTTATATGGCTATTTAACCTCTGGCTATCGCTTTGAGAGAATTAATTAAAGGGTTACAAATTGGGAACCAAATAATAAAATTGGCTTTATATGCAGACGATTTGCTTTTTTTCTGTGCAGATCCAGCTAATCAGTTACCGCTAATAATGCAAATTATTGACAACTATCAAACTTTTTCAGACTATAAAATACATTTTACAAAATCTGAGGTTCTCTGGCTGTGGAAGGGAACTCTAGATTTCATAGGCCCACCAACACCATTTAAAGTCGCTAAGGATTCCAGTAAGTATCTGGGTATTCAGTTTCCCCTGAACCTACAAAAGCTATATGAGCTGAATTATATTCCCATCATAAACAAAATTGACAGAGTTGGCAGGATGGATGAATCCACCATTAACTATGTCTGGTAGGATTGCTTTAATTAAGATGATTTCTTTTCTGAAACTTCTGTACTTAATTCAGACACTTCCCCTGCTTATAAGGAAAAAAGATATCACAAAGATACTTAGTTTTTTCCAATTTTATTTGGAACAACAAAAAACACAGGATCAGTCTACAAAGGCTACAGACCGATAGAGAACAGGGGGAGCCTGAACCTCCCCGATGTGGTGGCGCTGACTAGGTACATTAGGGATTGGCTACTTGACAAAGCAGAGTTTGTGAATTCTGGAATAGAGGGACAGCTGGCTCTCCCACACTCTCTGGGATTCCTGCCCTTCCTACAGGAGAAGGAAAATGCAAATAACATTCTGAATGGCATTATGTTTGGAGATATTGTAAGAGTCTGGCGTAAAGTAAGAAAATATTTTAAACTACCACTGAGAGTATCCAGGTTGTTACCGATTGTAGGAAACTCAGACTTTGCGGCAGCCCAAGAGACCGCAGTTTTCAGGACTTGGGCCAGTAGAGGACTTGTTCATGTCGCAGACTGTTTTAACACAGGACAACACATTGTCCCAACTTTCCAACAACTCAGAGAAAGATATCAATTACTAAATAAATACTTCTTTGCCTACTTACAGCTGGGACATTATGTGACTTCCTTGATGAGGGAACATCCATCCCTATTAGAACACAATGCCTTGGAGTCCGGTCTTGAGATCCCCATTAAAGCGGGTTTTACATCTAAACGTATCTATACCGCCCTTATAGCGACCCGTACTGTGGTCTCTGGAGTCTTTTATTGGTTAAGTGGCAGGTGGACTTCTCTGATCTGATAGATCAAGAGGTCCTGGTCAAAGGCTTCGAGAGTGTCCGTTCCATTACTCTGGATGCAAATTTGAGGGAACTGCAGATTAAGATATTGAACCGGGCGCATTCCTCACCCCAGCACAACTAAACAAATTTCAACACATTTCTCCAATTGGGTGTAAAAAATCCGGCAGTACCAGCACCAATATCTCACATTGCCTGTGGTACTGCAGAAAAATAAAGACAATCTGGAATAAAACCTTAAGGTTTCTAAATAAACTGCTAAAAACAAAGCTTCCCCGTGACTTTAAACCAATGTTATAGGGATATATGGAAGGCTAGAAGACCTTGACGGTCAGTTTGCCGTAGCTGGCGGGAATGATTCTCCTTTTGGCACGCAAGCCGATTCTGGTCAACTTGCTAAAACCATTCGTTCCAACAACTGGACAATTAGAATCTGATCTGTTCGCAGTTATGATGAGGGAAAAATTTGACTCATTTGGAGACAATATGAAAAGAACAGATAAATTCCTGAGTAAGTGGAAACCCTTTACGGACACACTGCCTCCCGACACACTTAAAGAGGTTATGGGCCCCTTTAGATATTCAGACTGGGTGTCCACTGCACTGTTACACAGGTCTTGGCCTAGGCTAAAAGAACTATAGGGTGCTGGGTGTGGAGGCGTTTTCGGCGAGATGTGAGGACCTGCAGAGCGCGTTCTTTCTTCTTTCTCTCTATCCCCTTCCCCCCCCCCCCTCTCCCCTTCCCCATCATCATTATTTTTTATCATTTAAAGATCAACAGTTTGTAAGAAAATATAAAACGCTGGGAGCTTATGGTTGCCTGAATGTTCACTATGTTTTTCTCATTGTATTGTATGTTGTAACCGTGCTCACAGATAATACAGAAATGTTTTTAAAAATTTTTTAAAAATCACAACACTGCCTGCTCCTTTCCAGGACTTCCAGTGCTGGAGCCAGAGAAATAAGTAGTAAGGGGCACTAAGCTATACATACAGGTGCGCCGACGAGTATTCTAAAACGTATCTGGGGCAAACACCAACAAGAACCAGGAAAATGCTGGGTACATGCTGGGTACATGCTGCAACATTTCTGTGACATTTCTGCAGACAGACTAATGGACCATTGGATTAACAGCGGGGGTCCCTGGCAGTCCCATTCAAGCTGAATGGGACTGTCAGGGACCCCTGCTGTGTAAATCCGATGGGCAATTAGTCTGTCTGCAGAAATGTCACTGAAATGTTTGCAGCATGTACCCAGCATGTACCCAGCATGTACCCAGCATGTACCCAGCATGTACCTGGGTCTTGTTGGTGATTGCCCCAGATTTTCCAAGGCAAGTTTTAGAATACTCAAACGGCACACCTGTACATACATACTCCCCAAAAAAGGAACCCATTAAAGAAATAGATTAAGTGGAATTGTCAGTCTGTAAATGAAAAAAAGTAGTGATACCATTATCTATCGTGTGTGCACTAGGGGCAGCCCCTAAGGATCCTGCCATTTGTACTAGGCGCGTGAAAGCGCCCTCGCACGCGGTATGATCTCAGCCTCAGAGATTTTTGTGTTGGAGAACCCCTTGGAGACACCACACAAACCCCTATGGGTTGCTGAACCCCTTGTTGGCAAGCACTGCTCTAACGTAACTTTGGGGATATAAGTACTGTGTCCAATACGGATGTCTGAACTGCCCTCCTTACCGTTCTCCCAGCCCCCATGTATATAGCCTGTCCCTGCTATCTGTGTGTACTAGGGATATCTGTCCTTTATCCCCCTCCTATTTATATGACCTGATACTGTTGTGTGTACTAGGCATATCTGTCCTCTATACCCTCCCCTCCCCCCCCCCATGTATATGACACGTCTGTGTCTCTCCACAGGTCGGCCTTCAGTGAGCGCTGGCCGGGGGGTGTCCTGGTCCCAGCTGCAGTCGGGGTAGGGGGTGTCCTGGTTTGCTGGATGTTGTGTGGGCGGAAGAGGAAAACCATTGAGATGGGAGATGGATGGTGGGGACACGGAGAGAGACTCCGTCTGCAGAGCGAGGACACGAGATTGCGACCTTTCCACATTGAGGTGTCCGATGCTGACATTCAGGTACCAAGATTTATAACACCCCCACCTGAGAGAGCGGCATTATACTGACCCTATTATAGAGAATGGGTCCTTAATAATGAATACTTGACCCTACTATTTAGGAACGGGATTGTCAGAGCTGGGCCACAGGTTACATGGAATGACCATTTGTAATGTGTTATGGGAGCGCACTATTATAACCTCCGTATAGTGAGCGTGCTGGAGTCGCATTATGCTGCTACAGCATAACGTCATTGCACCATATTGCTGGGACACGGTTACCGTCTGATTTGGGGTTATTTCAGGATCTGTACGAGCGTCTGGATCGTACGCGTTTCTCTTCACCGCTGGAGGACTCCAAGTTCCACTATGGCTTTAACTCAACGCACCTCAGGAAGGTTGTCTCCTACTGGAGGAACCAGTTTGACTGGCCCAAGCAGGTGGAAATCCTCAACAAATACCCCCACTACAAAACCACCATAGAAGGTAATTCCACAGTAGTAACGGGTATTTGGAACGTGTCTTACTTTTTACTTGCACACCTTATATCATGTAAACTCCAATATACAGATTATGGAATGAACAAAAATTAGTCGGATATTCAGGCTAACATTTAATAAACGGTTCTAAGCTTTTAAGTGAATGGGACTAAAGAAGCATCAACGCTGAACACCATTTAGCAACTTCGGGCCAGAAAATAGTGATTTCCTATCTGCGACACATAATTCTAACAAATGGATATCCTCGTTAATCATTTTAAAATAATTACACACAAAAAAAAACTTAAATCGTCCATCTCTTGGCAATCAGAAACTATAATGATATTGTATATAACAACTGTGTAAATTTTTGGCACTATCCCAGCCTATTTTCTTAAGTCTTTAAAATATATATACATATTTAGCCAGAAAGGGAATCCCATTGATAGTAATTGGAGAACAACAGGGGGCGGAGGGAGGAGACACAGACCAAGGGACCAGGAAAAAGAGAGGACAAGGAGAAGAACAACAGGGCGCGGAGGGCGGAGACACAGACCTAGGGACCAGGAAAAAGAGAGGACAAGGGTAAGAACAACAGGGCGCGGAGGGCGGAGACACAGACCAAGGGACCAGGAAAAGAGAGGACAAGGGGGAGAACAACAGGGGGCGGAGGCACAGACCGAGGGACCAGGAAAAAGAGAGGACAAGGATAAAGAACAACAGGGCGCGGAGGGCGGAGACACAAACCGAGGGGAAGAACAAGTGACGGGGGCTCAGAGACCACATGAGAGAGACAGGAGAGTTATAGAAAGAGAGACAGACGAGGGCCAAGTGAAGCACAGCTGCCACCTCACCGTGCTGCATGGGATGGGTCTGTGTGTCTTGGAGCCCAACTCGTGTTGAATCAGTTACGGCTGTGAGGAGTCTCAAGCTTCAATGTAGAGCAGAGCATGGTAAGGAGATGGTCTAAAACAGGAGTGGCCAACTCCAGTCCTCAAGGGCCACCAACAGGTCAGGTTTGAAGGATCAGATTTTTGTTTTTGTTTAAAGAAATGAATAAATAAAAACCAAATATGGGGAACTGCAAAGGCAGGAGAACATGGGAATACAAACCCATGGGATAGTGGGGACACGGGACACGGGGTTTTATGTCACATTACCCAACACAGAATATTAGAAACGTATAGCACATATAGCATAATACATCAGCACATATAGCAGAATACATCAGCACATATAGCATAATACTACAGCACATATAGCATAATACATCAGCACATATAGCATAATACTACAGCACATATAGCATAATACATCAGCACATATAGCATAATTACATCAGCCCACTGAAGGGTCTCGTGATGTAGAGAAGCAGAGAGCATAGGCGGAGAGCACAGAGAGGAACAGAGCGCGCAGAGGGGAGAGGAAAGCGTGCGCAAAGGGGAGAACAGAGCGGGCAGAGGGGAGAGCAGAGCGCGCGCAGAGGGGAGAACAGAGCGCACAGAGGGGAGAGCAGAGCGCGCACAGAGGGGAGAGCAGAGCGCACAGAGGGGAGAGCAGAGCGCACAGAGGGGAGAGCAGAGTGCGCACAGTTTAAGGGAGGTAGTGAGTGGGAGGGCCTCTTACCCCAGGCCCCTCCAAAGTGTAACATGCCTCCCCCCTGTATTTTGATTTGATGTATTGTGATGATTACTTTTTATGTTGTGTTGTATTTTATACAATAATACTGTATATAGCTATAGTAACAGTTTGGTTATTGAGGTCGGGGTGTGGTTGCCACAGCTGGCTGTGGAGTGGGTCTGCAGGGCTGGGAGCCCAGGAATAAGGAGGTGGGTTAGCGTGCGCTCTCTGTTGGGGCTGGTTGGCAATTCTGCTATCAGGTTATGGCAGTAGCGGGAGTCCTGATTAGCCACGGCTACGCCGTTAGGCTCTTAATTATGGACAAGGAGCCTGAAAGGGGGCTTTTATTAAGGAATTGAATATCTTCAGGTTAATAAAATCAATACAAGTCTTGTTCATCCAAACTAAAGCAAGCGCCTGGTGTTGTTATTTGGTGGGGACAGGGGGGAGTACAGGTGTTGTTATTGGGTGAGGACGGGGGAGAGTGCAGGTGCTGTTATTGGGTGGGGATGAGAGGGAGTGCAGGTGTTATAGGGTGGGGACGGGGGAGAGTGCAGGTGTTGTTATTGGGTGGGGACGGGGGAGAGTGCAGGTGTTGTTATTGGGTGAGGACAGGGGAGAGTGCAAGTGTTGTTATTGGGTGGGGACGGGGGAGAGTGCAGGTGTTGTTATTGGTTGGGGACAGGGGAGAGTGCAGGTGTTGTTATTGGGTGGGGACGGGGGAGAGTGCAGGTGTTGTTATTGGTTGGGGACAGGGGAGAGTGCAGGTGTTGTTATTGGGTGTGGACGGGGGAGAGTGCAGGTGTTGTTATTGGGTGGGGACGGGGGCAGAGTGCAGGTGTTGTTATTGGGGGGGACGGGGGAGAGTGCAGGTTGATTGATTGGGTGGGGATGGGAGGGAGAGTGCAGGTGTTGTTTAGGTGGAGACGGGGGAGGAGTGCAGGTGTTGTTATTGGTTGAGGACAGGGGGCAATGCAGATGTTGTTATTGGGTGAGGACAGGGGGGGGAATGCAGGTGTTGTTATTGGGTGAGGACAGGGGGGGAGTGCAGGTGTTGTTAATGGTTGAGGGGGGGAGGGTGCAGGTGGTGTTATTGGGTGGGGAGGGGGAGGGAGAGTGCAGGTGTGTTATTGGTTGGAGAGGGTGAGTGCAGTTGTTGTTATTGGTTGGAGACGGGGGAGAGCGGGAAGTGGTCAATGACGTGAAAACTATGGTGAACTTAGAATCCCACAAGAAAGCCTTTCAATTAAGCAGGCTAACTCGCGAACGGAGAAAGCCAGCACTCTAATTTTGAAGTGCATGTCCAAGTAAAGAAACAACCACACACATAAACATTTACAGTAGTGGCACCCCAGAAAATACTGTTTTAATAAAGTGTAAAGTACTGTGAGTTTAAAATGTACAGGCAGAACAGTTTTTCTGTATAGCCAGGAAAAATCCTTTGACAGTAAATATGCTGAGGGAATGCTGAAGTATTTTCCTTCTGCACTTCAAAGAGCCCCTGCTAAGTGGGAGACTGAGTCTAGGATGTACAGGGATGAAAAGCCTCAGAGATCCAAAGGTGGAAAATAGCCGGGAGTTGCTGAGTGCCAGATCCTCCGGTACTCTGCATGAGCCATTCACACCTTGGTGCCAAACCCCAGACGAAGGGTCGCACGATAAGGGGGTGTACACTCGTATGTGTAAAACGCATAGGTGTCAAGCTGACACATGCGCGTTACACAAATCGGAAAGCTTTTTGCCGTTTTGCAAAAATCAGGGATTGGGGGTTAAATGTTCCCAGGAGGGGATTGGGCACCATATGTTAGAGATAGGACTGTGAACCCTATAACCATGCCTGCCGAGCTATCCCTGGTGTGGTTCATGACTTAACCAAGCTCTACGCAAGATTTCGTTTCAAGCACAGCGGTAGCGGTCCAGGCCAGCAAGGGGTAACAACATCGAACTAAGGATTTACCCTGTTTCAGGAATTCGTTAGCCTGGTGACCTGAAAGAATGCTAATGAACCAGAACGAAACTCCATAAGCTGGCGGATATATTAGGTTGGCAACTTGCGACCTAGCCAAACGGACTTGAATCAGAGAGCTTGTTCTTGCGCTTTCATTCAAAGGACATTTTATTCCGTCTACACCAACCACGTAAGTGTATATACGTGTATTTGAGGCTGCTGTGTGTTTGTCTTAAGGAAATAAGGTAAGGAGATGGTCTAAACAGGAGTGGCCAACTCCAGTCTCAGGGCCACCAACAGGTCAGGTTTGAAGGATCAGATTTTTTTTTGTTTAAAGAAATGAATAAATAAAAAACAAATATGGGGAACTGCAAAGGCAGGAGAACATGGGAATACAAACCCATGGATAGTGGGGACAGGGACACGGGTTTTATGTCACATTACCCAACACAGAATATTAGAAACGTATAGCACAATAGCATTACATCAGCACATATAGAGAATACATCAGCACATATAGCATAATACTACAGCACATATAGCATAATACATCAGCACATATAGCATAATACTACAGCACATTAGCATAATATATCAGCACTATAGCATAATACATCAGCCCACTGAAGGGTCTCGTGATGTAGAGAAGCAGAGAGCATAGGCGGGAGAGCACAGAGAGGAACAGAGCGCGCAGAGGGGAGGAGGAAAGCGTGCGCAAAGGGGAGAACAGGAGGCGGGCAGAGGGGAGAGCAGAGCGCGCGCAGAGGGGAGAACAGAGCGCACAGAGGGAGAGCAGAGCGCACAGAGGGGAGAAGCAGAGCGCACAGAGGGGAGAGCAGAGCGCACAGAGGGGAGAGCAGAGTGCGCACAGTTTAAGGGAGGTAGTGAGTGGGGGGCCTTACCCAGGCCCCTCCAAAGTGTAACATGCCTCCCCCTGTATTTTGATTTGATGTATTGTGATGATTACTTTTTATGTTGTGTTGTTATTTTATACAATAATACTGGATATAGCTATAGTAACAGTTTGGTTATTGAGGTCGGGGTGTGGTTGCCACAGTGGCTGTGGAGTGGGTCTGCAGGGCTGGGAGCCCAGGAATAAGGAGGTGGGTTAGCGTGCGCTCTGTTGGGGCTGGTTGGCAATTCTGCATCAGGTTTGGCAGGTAGCGGGAGTCCTGATTAGCCACGGCTACGCCGTTAGGCTCTTAATTATGGACAAGGAGCCTGAAAGGGGGCTTTTATTAAGGAATTGAATATCTTCAGGTTAATAAATCAATACAAGTCTTGTTCATCCAAACTAAAGCAAGCGCCTGGTGTTGTTATTGGTGGGGACAGGGGGGAGTACAGGTTGTTATTGGGTGAGGAAGGGGGAGAGTGCAGGTGCTGTTATTGGGTGGGGATGAGGGGAGTGCAGGTGTTATAGGGTGGGGACGGGGGAGAGTGCAGGTGTTGTTATTGGGTGGGGACGGGGGAGAGTGCAGGTGTTGTTATTGGGTGAGGACAGGGGGAGAGTGCAGGTGTTGTTATTGGGTGGGGATGGGGGAGGGAGAGTGCAGGTGTTGTTTATTGGGGAGGACAGGGGAGAGTGCAAGTGCTGTTATGTTGTTATTGGGTGGGGACGGGGGAGAGTGCAGGTGTTGTTATTGGTTGGGGACAGGGGAGAGTGCAGGTGTTGTTATTGGGTGTGGACGGGGGAGAGTGCAGGTGTTGTTATTGGGTGGGGACGGGGGAGAGTGCAGGTGTTGTTATTGGGTGAGGACAAGGGGGAGTGCAGGTGTTGTTATTGGGTGGGGACGGGGGAGAGTGCAGGTGTTGTTATTGGGTGGGGACGGGGGAGAGTGCAGGTGCTGTTATTGGGTGGGGATGGGAGGGAGAGTGCAGGTGTTGTTATTAGGTGGAGACGGGGGAGAGTGCAGGTGTTGTTATTGGTTGAGGACAGGGGGCAATGCAGATGTTGTTATTGGGTGAGGACAGGGGGGGGAATGCAGGTGTTGTTATTGGGTGAGGACAGGGGGGAGTGCAGGTGTTGTTAATGGTTGAGGACGGGGGAGGGTGCAGGTGGTGTTATTGGGTGGGGACGGGGGAGAGTGCAGGTGTTATTGGTTGGAGACGGGTGAGTGCAGTTGTTGTTATTGGTTGGAGACGGGGGAGAGCGGGAAGTCGGTCAATTGACGTGAAAACTAGGTGAACTTAGAATCCCACAAGAAAGCCTTTCAATTAAGCAGGCTAACTCGCGAACGGAGAAAGCCAGCACTCTAATTTTTGAAGTGCATGTCCAAGTAAAGAAACCAACCACACACATATAACATTTACAGTAGTGGCACCCCCAGAAAATACTGTTTTAATAAAGTGTAAAGTACTGTGAGTTTTAAAATGTACAGGCAGGAACAGTTTTTTCTGTAAGCCCAGGAAAAATCCTTTGACATGTAAATATGCTGAGGGTGAATGAGCTGAAGGTATTTTCCTTCCTGCACTTCAAAGAGCCCCTGCTAAGTGGGAGACTCTGAGTCTAGTGATGTACAGGGATGAAAAGCCTCAGAGATCCAAAGTGTGAAAATAGCCGGGATGTTGCTGAGTGCCAGATCCCGGTACTCTGCATGAGCCATTCACACCTTGGTGCCAAACCCCAGACGAAGGGTCGCCAGATAAGGGGTGTACACTCGGTATGGTAAACCGCATAGGTGTCAAGCTGACACATGCGCGTTACAAATCGGAAAGCCTTTTTTGCCCGTTTTGCAAAAATCAGGGATTGGTGGGTTAAATGTTCCCACGGAGGGGATTGGGCACATATGTTAGAGATAGGACTGTGAACCCTATAACCATGCCTGCCGAGCTATCCCTGGTGTGGTTCATGACTTAACCAAGCTCTACGCAAGATTTCGTTCAAGCACAGCGGTAGCGGTTCCAGGACGCAAGGGGTTAACAACATCGTAACTAAGGATTTACCCCTGTTTCAGGAATTCGTTAGCCCTGGTGACTCCTGAAAGAATGCTAATGAACCAGAACGAAACTCCATAAGCTGGCGGATATATTAGGTTGGCAACTTGCGACCTAGCCAAACGGACTTGAATCCAGAGACTTTGTTTCTTGCGCTTTCATTCAAAGGACATTTTATTCCGTTACACCAACCCAGTAAGTGTTATATTACGTGTATTCTGAGGCTGCTGTGTGTTTGTCTATTAAGGAAATAAATTACCATTTATTTTGCCCTCCTTGTTGTGTTCAATCGAGAATCCCAAAAATATGAAAGTGTTAATAAGTACTGGTCCACCGTGACACCGTAGCTTTTTGGTGTAGCTCTGCACATTTTGCAGACTCCATTTTGTTTCCCCAGTCTTGTTTCCTTTAGTGTAACATTAAACCCGATCCGTTTTTACTTATTTCGGTCTCCGGTCTTTTGTGGGTCTCCATGTTACCCCCGAGCGCTCCATACATCCTGATACAGGAAAGAGAGGGAGGCTGCCAGCAGAGCCTAGCACCGAGATACCCGGACAGAGTAGCAGTATATCCCTGCAGTGTTTTCTTTGCCCAGGGGCCCGTTCCAGAACAGTGCCACTACTTTTTAATTACTATCGACCAATGCTTATAGGAAAATGTGTGATTAGTTGGGTAATCATAATACATGATGGGCCGGGATGGACCCCAAGGAAAGGGTTAAGAAAACACGATTTATTGGCGGTTATGTAATAAAGTGTCCCAGCTGCAAAACCTGCACAAAGGAACAGCACCAGATTTATCCCGGTAATAATCCCCGGTGGTGTAACACTGCACCTGTGTCTTGATACATTCGGAGCGCTTTGTTGCACTGGGGCTATCAGCTTTGATACATTCTGAGCGCTTTGTTGCACTGGGGCTATCAGCTTTGCACCCAGGAGAAGTTAGTACATCGATCCCATTGTCTTGGTAAAAAGAAGCGGATTTATTAAATAACCCTTTCGCTGCCGGCAGACTGGTGCCCCCCCCCCCCCCCCCAGGGGCCGATGGTCATCCTGGATTACAACCACGTGACCACACAGGGTTGAGATCACGTGATCCCGATCAGCCCCCCCCCAGTCACGTGGACGGGAGAAAAGGGGGATCCACTTCGGTTTTGCTCACGTCCATCGCTTCCTCGGAATAACGGGCAATAATGGCGTGGGATTCGCTGAATGTCATACAGGCCCCTACAAGGACGGGTTTCATGATGTTTAGGGAGCGTTGTAATGGGACCTAATGGGTTAAAGATAACAAAACCCATTGAAAGCAACAGAGTTGTATTCTTTTTAGGAATGGTTTTTTTTTTTCATGCAGATGGGAGGCATCCCCCAAACCCCCGCTCAGATCTCTCGCTGATCCCGTACACTGGCATATACAGGCATACCCCGCATTAACGTACGCAATGGGACCGGAGCATGTATGTAAAGCGAAAATGTACTTAAAGTGAAGCACTACCTTTTCCCCACTTATCGATGCATGTACTGTACTGCAATCATCATATACGCGCATAACTGATGTAAATAACACATGTGTAACAGTCTCTATAGTCTCCCCGCTGGCGCACAGCTTCGGTACAGGTAGGGAGTCGGTATTGCTGTTCAGGACGTGCTGACAGGCGCATGCGTGAGCTGCCGTTTGCCTATTGGGCGATATGTACTTACTCGCGAGTGTACTTAAACTGAGTGTCCTTAAACCGGGGTATGCCTGTTTAGGGGAGCAGTAACGCAGCAGGTAGTATGTTAGGGGTGCGTCGGTGGCGGTGAGTGACAGCACACTTGTTACTTGTTCTGATCCAACATCAGTGTGACCGCGACCCGACATCTCGTCCCAATGCTCGCATCCGATTTTCTCGTTTCCCCTTTACCTGCCTGCGGCCCCATTAGCTGATAAGCCCCGTCTCCTGCTTTTCTCGTGATAACGCAGATACGTTTATACGTGTACAATAAGAGGCGAGTTATCGGGATATTCATCAAAAAATAAAGTGGCAAAGGACTATACACAAATGACTCGCCCTGTCACCCCCCAGAACCCTTTATGAGTTTGACTCGTATAATGTTATTGTCTCGCCCCTCGGGCAGCTCCGGCTTTTTAAAAATATTTAAAAATCACGACTTAACGAACCTCTGGTTTGTGAGGTTACCATGGTAACCATCAGACTGTGCTCTGGGAGAGAGCTCCATTTTAATCTCCCAGACTTTTTTTTTCAAACGCTATGTCCTCGGCGAAGCATCAGATTTAAAACATAAACACAGCATTATACATGGCAAGAAAGATCACTTAAAGAAAGTTTAGACAGGGCAAAGAGTGTGGGCAGCCGGTTTAAAGGGCCAATCTCACTTAGCTCATAAAAAATGTACACAACTTCACAATGGAACAGGTTTTAAAAGCAACACGCAGCAAATGTTTGCTTTAAACTGGTTTAAGGAAGACAATGAGATTGTTAAATTGTTTACAAAATGTGCTTTGTTCAACTACCACCTTTAAAGAGTTAATCCCATAAAATCTCCTATTCTGAAACGGCAGGGAACTGAAAGCCCTCGGCAGCAACAAAATGCTCAGTGTGTAATGTGCGGGGTGTGCGCGGAGTGTGCGGGGTGTGCGGGGTGTGCGGAGCTGCCTGGCTGACATTATTAGTTTAGTTTGAAGGCCTCTAACGCTGGGATGACCAAGTCCAGTCCTCAAGGGCCATCAAAAGGTCAGGTTTTAAGGATGTCCCTGCTTCAGCACAGGTGGGTCAATCAGTGGCTCAGTCAAAGATCGAGCGACTGATTGAGCCACCTGTGCTGAAGCAGGGATATCCTTAAAACCTGAGTTGTTGGTGGCCCTTGAGGACTGGAGTTGCCCGCCCCTGCTCTAACGTATATACAGAGAAAGATACGACAGGGGCACTGCCATGCTATACACACACACACCACTTAAGTGGCAAACACCATGGGCACACGAAATAGAAGCGGAGCGGGCAGTGTCAGCGCAGACGTCCTCGTGATCGTCACACACGCACATCACCGGCGCAGCGTGGAGAGTATGAGAGGATTCTCACATCAGTGCTACTAAATCCCCAGCATTCTGGCTTTACATTAGGAACTGAAGACTTCAGCCAGACATTAATGCAGGGGCCCAGGTAATGGCTGCAGTCCAGCAGTTATCCTGCTGGTAGGCCTACTCCCCCCCCTTTTTTTGTTAACCCCTAAATCCTTCACCCTGCTCAGCTGGTAGGACTGCTGACACCCCTGTCTCCGCTATACATTCTACGGCTGTATTACTGGGGCCCGGCCATATCCTGTTGACAGGCATAATTACACCCCTTTGTTGTGATGATATCATGAGATATTAAGTATTTTAATCAATCTGGTGCTTCAGGGGTTAATGTGGTTACCGTTGTCTTAAAAATACAAGATATTGGGTTTATGACCGGTCAAGACCTTCCTGGGTCTGTGCTGATCTACAAAAATGGCTTGAGTAGGAGTGGCAGGGGGGGGGGGGGGGTGTATCACTGATGGCCTACTGAAAGGGAAGTGTAGTTTAGAAGGCTATAAACGATGACCAGATACTGGGCTTTCAGCCTCAAAGGAAACTACAATTCCTGAGAGAACCCATGTGCATCACAGAGAGAGGTGAAAGACATTTCACCACTTAGTTGGAGACCTTTATTAAAAATGAGGATATCATGCGACGCCATCTATTCTGAATACTAACAGGTTCATATTTTGGCATCGTTGCAATAAGACTAATCAAATCGTACCACACACTGCATGGGTAAGTGGTGCCTAAGACCGATAACTGTTTCTCCCGCGAAAATAGACGTTAGGCTGTTACATTTTAGGTGCAAGTGTGCATGTAGAGAACACAGACGCACCCGTGAAGCTAGCGTCTGTCTAAGTATGAGAGATATGAAATTATGAGGCATTTTATATATTCAGTCAAGATTTTAAACTTCTTTTTTGAGGAGCTTTTTTTCCCAAGTCGCAAAACTGTCGTAGCTGATTTACGACAGGCGTGGGCTTATAGTGTTCCTAACGAAGGGAAGTCAGAATAAAAGGCCCCACTTTTTAATTAAAGTATAAAGCAGAATTCAACAAGAGGTGTGTTTTGGGATCAGACACGTGAGTTGTCATCTTCTACTCCAGTGACCTCTCTGGGAAAGACACATGGTAACTTACTGTATAGGGATTTCTGTGGTATGTTTTATCCTTTTATTTTAAGGAACTGTTCTGCATTTATTGTAACTGTATGTACTTGTAATAATCTTTTTTTCTGTAATCTAAGCACTGTATTTTAAAATATATTAAACAATTCTTAATGAGTAATGCTTTGGGCTCTAAATGTACTGTTGCACGCTCTGGAGAGAGTAATTTACATTTTCTGCCACATTTTGCTGCAACAGATTTTTGTGTGTTAAGTGCATAGTATTTTCTATAATAAACAGGGACCTGGGACTCTGAAAATGTTTTTGATATTTCTTGGGTGGTGGCAGCGGATAAATATGATTGTAATTGAATACAACAAAAGACGGGGGTGCCCAATGCTACATCCAATTGACAAAACATATATGGTATGTAGCCAGGTTGGCCCCCTCTGCCCCGCGACCCCCCCTCGTTACCTCCGCTGCCGGGGGGTCACTCGACAGACCCGCCGCCACTTCTGGAGGGTGGAGGCCGAGCAGGGAGCGATCCGGTGCTCTGGAGGTCCCCGGCGGCTCCCGAGTAGGGCGCCGCCATCTTGCGCGAGTTCGCGCATGCGCAGTAGAGCCGGAGTTGCGGCAGCCAGCAGAGACATTGCGCATGCGCAGTGATATACGCGTGCGAACCCTAGCCTACCAGGGAGGCTCTTGAAAGGGACTACAAGTCCCAGGAGCCAGCAGCGACCCACGTGATGCCAGGGAGCCAATAGGGCGGTAGTATCTCCCTGCAGACAGGGATTGATACATTTCGCGCGCTGAGCCCACGCTGACAGTCAAGACCAGGAAGAGCTAGGGGAAGGAGGTGAGTGCAGGGGTCTGTGACCCACTGCATTAGGCCAGCAGCCCCCTAGGCACCAGATAGGTCCTGAGCCACCTTATAGCTTGTGGTGCTGTAGGGACAGGCCCTAGGTTAGGGACCCTGCCCCATTAGCTGTTTGCTAGTTAGGGACACAGCGGACGCTGCGCTTTCCCCAAGAGGCTTGGACGCAAGCCTAAGCTAGTAAGAGATCTGGACTATCTTCAGGGTGGGATCACCCCTGACGGATCACCGCGCGGGTGGATCCTGGATGTCGTGCAGGAACTCGCCGGATCCTTTGTGAAGATCCTTTAAAGCCCGGTGCCACAGCACCAGGCAGGTATAAGGTATAAGTGCACCAACAAAGTACTCACACATAGTGGCAGCGCTGACCACAGGACAAGGGGTTATACTGTGGACACGGTGTGGGGGTACACGGTGGTGGGCACGGGGTATACGCTCCTAAGCGGGAGTTACTGACACTTGAGACTTTGGTACAGGTACTGAGTTGCTAATATATATGGTTAATGTGTTGTGTTGTGTTGTGTTGTGTTATGTTGATGCTGCATATAGTAAATGGTTATACCTATACTCCAGTGTATGTGATTACTATATGCGGGTCCTGTGTAGGGGACATTCTATACGCCTAGAATCCTGCACAGGTGGAGGCGCTGATCAAGAAACGTTCCAGAGAGCACCCCAGGTTCCCAGTAAGCGGAGGCTCAGGCCTCTTGTGAACCTGCAGGTATACGCACCACACCTGGTAACACATAGGTTCCCCCTCACATACACTCTGTATGCGGTTGGGTGGGGGAAAACCCGTTACAGGTAATAAGGACAAAGTTTAAATACTTCAATAATAATATTTTCTTGGTTATTTAGTTAAACCCTTTGGCCAAAGCGTCATAAGCCTGCATACCAACGTCAAGGCATAACCAAACTTTGCAGGTCTTAAAAGCACCCCTGTCTTTTGTTGTATACATTTGCCATTCTCAGTAGCACTCCTTTTGACATAAATATATATATATATATGATGTGGTGAGTGTTGGAGTTTGAGCTAACTGGGAATGTGTGTTAATATGATTGCAATGGAGTATGATGTTAATATTAACTAATTGAAAGTACCTTGCGGAGGAGAAAGGTGAGTTGGCTAGAGTGCCCGTGTGTATTAACCCTCGTTGCATATCTAAGTCACGTGTTCACTTGTGTGCTGTTTGTGACGAATGGTATATGGGGACGGATTGAGGGGAGATATTACTAATTTGAGTGACATTTGACAAGGTGAAACGTGGGGCAGCTTGCGAGCTGTGTATTAACCATTGTCCCATATGCAGGTCATCTGCTCACAGGTGTGCCGTGTGTGACACACTTCTTACCCTCAACTCTCCCACCCTGCTTATCTGACAACACTATCCGCCCCACTGCTCAACACTTCAATTAGCCCTTCTTGTTAACTCTGGACTCTATCAAGGCATGTTATCTCCAGGAATAAGCCTTTTGGCTATGATCAAGTGCATGGATCTGACTGCACTTGGTCCTCTGGACTGGCGAGAGGTGGATTCATGGAGCCCAGAGTACTTTCCAAGGCTCAGCATCCCAGGAGTGGTCCACCTGGGGAGCTCCAATGCACCAGACTTTGCACAAGCCGGGATCGGGTTCAGCACCACATGACCCGGCAGCAGAACAGAACTATGCAGAAGTGTGCAACACAGACTTTTTATTTTTCAACTCAATTTATTGGCATTGCTCTGACCTTTTAGCCAGGTTGTAATGCTTGCGCTCACCACGAACAAGGCGGGACCCCGGTACTGAGGTGGGAGAGTATAGGACACGTTTTTTCATGGTGTGCAGCATTATATCTCTCATGCAGAGTATAGAACACGCCACCCACAGAAGCGGAGGCACGTCTGGAGAGTGGATAGTCAAGGGTTGTTGGGTTAGGGTTAGAGAGAGTAGAATGGTCTTGCTACTTGCCGAGGTCAGAGGTTGGAGCCGGGAGAGTAGTAAGTAGCCATGTGCCGTAGTCAAGAGGTTGGAGAGATGTGGAAGGGCAGAGGCAAGCCGGGGTCGGTACCCAGAGAAGGGTCCAAAGTCTAGCCGGGTCGGTACACAGGAGATCAAACACAGAGACAGGCAAAGCAAGGCAATACAGCAGGGACAGGGACGTGGGAACAGCAAGGCAACAATGAACTATGCTCAGCCAAAGAATGAGTGAGACAGCTGAGCATATATGGCAACAGGCGTCCAATGAGACGGGGGGGTGGAGCGGAGGAGCGGCTACTGCGGAGACAGGGATAGGCTGTGAGGTGCAGGAGACAGGTTGAAGAGATCAGGCGTGTTGACACGCAGATGGGGAGTGGTGTGCGCGCCGCGCTGGGCGGCTACGCGTCGCAAGCGTGGGGGCGGAGCCAGTCTCCGTGGAAGCATTGAAAGCCCTCCGTGGGCGTGTGCGCTCTGTAAGCTGCGCAGGAGTATGCAAAGCATCAGGTAAGGAGGAAGCACGCCGTGTGGGACGTGCTCCCCGATTCCTTACACAGGTAGAGCGCAGGCGTTTCTTTAAATGTCCCGACCTTTGCTGTTAGTGAGCATGGGTTGAGCCCTGAGCACAATGCGCAGAGCACAGACACCTACAGATTGTGTTACCCGATGGTGTGCGATGCACTCTGATCAAGAAGCCTTCAGGCCAAGGGGGCCGGGGGGCAGAGCAGTGCCACAGGGGGGAGCCTGGTGTTAGGGGGGAGGGCAGGGGGACCTGGGACATGGCGGGGGAGGGGGGTGATACAAGTGGAGGTCACATGGGGTGTGGTGACATGAGGGGCATGGCCCAGTGACACGTGGGGGGGGGAGGGGTGGTGAGACAGGAGAGGGGCAGGGAGCGGTGAAATTGTAGTCCTGAGCCCCGGGAAAGCTGTTGGTGACCCTGTTTATGTCCTTTCTATTTTCTGCATTATTTACTGATGTTAATTCCATACCTTACATTATATCCTATATTCATTACATTCTCCAACATTATATCTTGTGTTAATTCAAATTTACTGCATTATATATTCCGTTCAATCTCTTATCTTTAATATTTACTGATGCACATTCCACGTCCTACAACATATCTTGCAGTATATTCATTCAATTTCATAAATGATACTCTTATGTTTGTTCCATTGTTCTCCATGATAGTGTCATGGCCAAATGTCCAACTATGTACAGTATATATAATTACTAGATACAGTCATGTACAGTTAGATTAAAAAAACTTAACTGGAGCAACTCCTAAGTTCTCTATACTCTTTAATATTTCTATTTTTAATACATTCTTCGAGATATTTAATATATAGTTTGGTCATCAAATTGGTGTTTATTCATGATCTAGTGATTAAATGTAGCGATGTAATCATCTGCCACACTGCGCTTCTTCTCCATGCCAGGGAAGCTGTGAGCTCCATTCATTGTTAGCATTATGGTGCATGAATTGTATCCAGGCAATTAAATGCATTTAATGCTGTATAAAATATGTTAATATTGTGGGAGGGGGGTCCTTAGTGTTACGCCGGTGCTGCCCGCAGACCAGACTCGTCCTCAGCTCTCACAGAACGATTCTCACAGAACATCTTTTTGGAGAAGGCAAAGGAAAGAAGGGAGTCGGTTCTGCGAAATCATTGGTGCTCTTAAATCTGGGAGCAAAGGGGGCTGCGAGAAGAGCCCAGCGGCTGTGAGAAGTGCCCAGTGGCTGCGAGAAGTGCCCAGCGGCTGCGAGAAGTGCCCAGCGGCTGCGAGAAGAGCCCAGCAGCTGTGAGAAGAGCCCAGATGCTGAGAGAAGAGCCCAGAGGCTGTGAGAAGAGCCCAGAGGCTGTGAGAAGAGCCCAGATGCTGAGAGAAGAGCCCAGAGGCTGCGAGAAGAGCCCAGATGTATGGGGTTTCAGTGCCCAGTGCGGGCCCCTTAGAGTGTGGAGCCCTGTGTAACAGCACCTGTTTCACCTGCCTAAATCCGGCTCTTCCTTCAATGAACACTAGAGGGCAGCATGACATAGAAAACAAGTACAGGTACATGGGAATATTCCCAGGTACTTGTTTTCTATGTCATACTGCCCTCTAGTGTTCATTGAATGAATACGTTTATAATCTTTATATCTGTTTCCTACTGTATAGCAAATAAAAATACCACTTGTGAGCACATTCACGTCTCAGACATGCCATAACCCTGCCTTTCCCCATTATCTCTTAGCATACAATGCTTCCACTGTAGCTAGGGATTCTGGGAAATAACATTCAAATGAGCACTCAATAACCTTGTGCTTCTTATCCATTCCTATTGAATAGACTGTAAGCTCTACGGGGCAGGCACCCATGCCTGCAAAAGTTCTATGTATAGTGCTGCACAGGCAATATTAGGATCCTCCTATTAAGGGGAGGATTTAGTTAGGGATATTAGCAGGCTTGCAGGAAGGAAGTCACTCAGGGTGGGGACGAGGTAGGTGTGCAGGGCAGGGACCAATGCACGAGGCCAGAGTACCCTCTCCAAGCCCCAGATAGCCCTGAGTCACCAGTGTCAGCCCTGAGTCACCAGTGTCAGCCCTATGCCCAGTGTCTTTCGTGATGTCTTCATTTGTATCCTGTATGGCTGAATGAATTGCCAATCCTGTACCTGATTGCTTCATTGTCCAACCCCTAAGTAAGTACTATATTTTGTCTGTTATTTGTACCATCTTGTGTGTTCTCCTTCTTTAAAGAATAAACTATATTTATTATATTTAAGTCGTGTTCAATTCAACCCAGATATTTGGTGCATATTATAACCTATCACTAGCTACCGTGACATGGAGCCGCACGTGGCAGCCACAAGTAAGACCCTCTGGCTGGAGGCAGCACCGGGTGCTCGGCCTGGGTGTAAGGTGTGAGGGGATTTATGTTGGAGGCCTCGCTACATGGGACCTGATCCAATTCTGCCTCCCAAGTGTTCCCTGGTCAGGACTGTGGTGTGTGTATTTAGTTGGTGCACTTAAAGATATAGGTACCTGCCGGGTGCTCCAGCATGCGGGCGCACCGATTGGAAGACAGAGGGGATCTGCTGATCCAGGGATGTCATCCGCGACGAGTCCGCCTCCGCGTGGGGTGGTATCCTGCTGGAGTGTCCCACACGAAGACAGTCTCTAATCCTTGCAGGGTGATCTGGTCCCACACCCCAATTGTCAGGGCCGCGCAGCTTGCAGTTGTGTCCCTAACTTATAAAATAGCTAATGGGGCAGGGTCCCTCCCTAATGACTTGTCCCTGTAGCAACCGCAATCTTATTACATGAGTCGGGGCCTAGCTGGGGCCTAGGGGGAATCTGGCTCAATGCAGAGGGTCACAGACCCCTGCACCTACCTCCTACCCTGTCTTTGTCCCAGCACCGACTAACGTGGTCTCCAGCGCGCGCAATGAATCAATCCTGGTCCAGGGAGGATCCTGCTGCGCGATTGGCTGCTTGCCTGCACCTGACTCATAGCCCCCCAGTGTCTTATAGGGCTTGGTAGTCCTGCACCCCTAATCCTCTATAGGCCGCTGTTCGCGCGCTTTGTTACTATGCGCAAGATGGCGGCGCCCTGCTACGCGAGCCACCGGCGACGCGATCGACCTGCCTCTACCCCCGCAGCAACCGGCACTTGTCCCTGTCTTCCCCGCAACCTCCGGACGCATCCAGCACCGCAGTAGAGGTAAGGGGGGAGGGGGGAAACGGAGAAACGGGAGACCAGGGGAGCGGGTTACATCTGTGTTATGGGGTATGTTCAGGGGGTGTTGGGGGAGTGACATCGCGGGCTCTAAGGTCGTGTTCACGTCAGGGCTCCCGTATTATTTGCGTCTTGTTTTAGGCGATTTTTTTGACACCTGGTGCTCTGCGCAGGAGATACGCGCGTGTCAAACATTACGTTTTTAACACTAAAAAACATTTTTTTTTTGTTTTTATAAAAAGAGCAGGACATGGGGGAAAGAAACGAACATTAAATGAGGTCAACTCATACCGGCTTCTGTGGGTGCATAACACATGGGTGCATTCCCCGGGCGCCTGTGGGTGTATCTCTGCTGTACAGAGTGTTTATTATAGCGTTCCCCTGTTTCCCCTGGGGGGGGAGGAGTTTTGGCTCAGGTGGTTATTGTCTTCTCTGCGTAACTCGATCCTTGTTACTTTGTACACAAGGTCAGAGGAGAGAGGAGTTGCTGTGTGAGTCCCTCCTCTCCCACGGGTGCCCCAGGACAGACCGAGCAGGGAGACGGGGCACAGAGGCTGACATGTGGACGCAGATACTGGAGAATGGCAGGTGCGGTGAGATCCTGCGGGGATTAGGCCTGTAATATACTGTAGTCAGTTAGAATTGGCTGTGTTAGCCAGGCGTTTCTATGCCAGCGACGCGCGCGTGGCCGCGAGCGGTGGCGCGGCGGACCAGGAAAAGTACAAGAGAATTGTATTTTTGCGCTATCGCCTTGCGACGCTGTGAACCAATCACAGCGCGGCCTAGCACTGTGACGCCCCCTAGCCGTGCGCGTTACCACTCGCCCTCTAAACACGAAACGCCCGCACCACGTACACGCGCAACACCGTGTGCGCGCCCCGTACCAGCGCGCACTATATTACAAGCCTAAATTATTACAATCTCCCGGCAGCGAAACATGTCGGATTTATCTAAGGGAAACCCCAACTCCGCAGCAATCCTTGTGTTCTGTATACTTCTGGGGCTGGTTCTGCACGGGTTCTGCACGGGTTCTGCACGGGTTCTGCACGGGTTCTGCACGGGTTCTGCACGGGTTCTGCGCGGGTTCTGCGCGGGTGCTGCACGGGTTCTGCACGGGTGCTGCCCAGATTTACACTTTATTAAATAGACGCCTTTGTGTGTCTGGATTGATAGAGATTAGAGGGGGTTAATCCATCAAAATCTCTCATCTGCAGAACGTGTGCAAAGGGCAGCACAGGATCTAGCAAAGTGCTGTGTATAACACAGGATCTAGCAATGGGCTGTGTATAACACAGGATCTAGCAAAGGGCTGTGTATAACACAGGATCTAGCAATGGGCTGTGTATAACACAGGATCTAGCAATGGGCTGTGTATAACACAGGATCTAGCAATGGGCTGTGTATAACACAGGATCTAGCAAAGGGCTGTGTATAACACAGGATCTAGC
>CM071570.1:247428288-247501711 GCA_036426205.1 Ascaphus truei | reverse complement strand
AGCAATGGGCGTGTATAACACAGGATCTAGCAAAGGGCTGTGTATACACAGGATCTGCAGCAATGGTGCGTGTATAACACAGGATCTAGCAAGGGCTGGGTATAAACAGGATCTAGCAATGGCTGTGATAACACAGGATACTAGCAATGGGCTGTGTATAACACAGGATCTAGCAATGGGCTGTGTTGAACACCAGGAGCTAGCAGGAGGCGTGTATACACACAGGATCTAGGCAATGGGCTGTGTATAAACACAGGATCAGCAAAGGGCTGTGTATAACACAGGATCTAGCAAAGGCTTGTGGATAACACAGGATCTGCAATGGCTGTGTATAACACAGGATCTAGCAAAGGGCTTGGTGTATAACACAGGATCTAGCAATGGGTGTGTATAACACAGGATCTAGCAAGTTGCCGGTGTAGTAACACAGGATCTAGCAAGGGCTGTGTATAACACAGGATCTAGCAATGGGCTGTGTAGATAACACAGGATCTAGCAAAGGGCTGTGTATAACACAGGATTAGCAATGGGCTGTGTAGTATAACACAGGATCTAGCAATGGGCTGTGTATAACACAGGATCTAGCAATGGGCTGGTGTAAACACAGGATCTAGCAAGGGCTGTGTATAACACAGGATCTAGCAATGGGCTGTGTATAACCACAGGATGAGCATGGGCTGTGTATAACACAGGATCTAGCAAGGGCTGTGTATAACACAGGATCTAGCAATGGCTGGAAACACAGGATAGCAGGCTGTGTATAACAGGATCTACAATGGGTGTGTATAACACAGGATCTAGCAAAGTGCGTGTGTATAACACAGGATTTAGCAATGGGCTGTGTATAACACCGGATCTAGCAATGGGCTGTGTATAACACAGGATCTAGCAAGGGCTGTGTATAACACAGATCTAGCAAAGTGCTGTGTATAAACCGGATCTAGCAAAGCAGGCTGTGTATAACACCGGATTTAGCAATGGGCTGTGTATAAACAGCCGGAGGTGTATCACAGGTAGCATGGGCTGTGTATAACACAGGATACTAGCAAACGGGCGTGTATAAACAGGATCTAGCAAAGGGCTGCGGTATAAACAGGATCTAGCAATGGGCTGTGTATAACACCGGATTTAGCAATGGGCTGTGTATAACACAGGATCTAGCAATGGGCTGTGTATAACACGGATTTAGACAATGGGCTGTGTATAACACGGAATCTAGAAAGGGCTGTGTATAACACCGGATTAGCAATGGGCTGTTATAACACAGGACTAGCAAAGTGGGCTGTGAGTAACACCGGATCTAGCAAAGGGCCGGGTGTATAACACAGGATTAGCAATGGGCTGTGTATTAACACAGGATATAGCAATGGCTGTGTATAACACAGGATCTAGCAATGGGCTGTGTATAAACAGGATCTAGCAATGGGCTGTGTATAACAAGGATCTGCAAGGGCTGTGTATACACAGGATCTAGCAATGGCGGTTGTATAACACGGATTAGCAAGGGCTGTGTATAAACACAAGGATCTAGCAATGGGCTGTGTATAACACCGGATATTAGCACTGGGCTGTGTATAACCAGGACTAGCAAGGGCTGTGTATAACAAGGATCTAGCAAAGCTGTGTATACACAGGATCTAGCAAAGGAGCTGTGTATACACAGGATCTACAGCCTGTGTATAACACGGATTAGCAAGGGCTGTGTATAACACAGGATCTAGCAATGGGCTGTGTATAAACAGGATCTAGCAATGGGCTGTGTATACACAGATCTAGAAATGGGCCTGTGTATAACACAGGATCTAGCAATGGGCTGTGTATAACACAGGATCTAGATTAAGGGCGTGTTATAACACAGGATCTAGCATGGGCTGTGTATAACACAGATCTAGCAATGGGCTGTGTAGAACACCGGATCTAGCAAAGGGCTGTGTATAACACGGATCTAGCAAAGGCTGTGTATAACACAGGATCTAGCAATGGCCGTGGTATAACACAGGATTTAGCAAGGGGGCTGTGATAACACAGGATCTCGCAATCGGGCCTGTGTATAACACAGGATTTAGCAATGGGCTGTGTATAACACATCTGGTGTAATTATACCCCTGTTACACATGGGGCAAAAACTCTCTGCATCTCATTATACGTTATTTATACTTGGATGTATTATTTCTACTTAGATTGTAAGCTCTTCGGGTCAGGGATTCCCTTTCCGACTGTTTTATGTCTGAAGCGCTTATTCCCACTATGTGTTATAATGTCCCGCGTATTACTGCGGTACAGCGCTGTGTACCTGGTTGGTGCTATATAAATAAAGATACACATAAATACTCCCCCAAAAAAGGAAGAAATTAAATAGATTTTTCTCTAAAAAAAAAAGTGAAGATTTTAGTTTTGTAAATTTATAAAAGAAACTAGTGATCCCTTAACCCCTCGATACCAGTACACGTGGATCACTGCCCACGGTGGGAGCCATTGCAAACCACTTTTAAGGCCACAAAGTGTGTGTGTGTGTGTGATGTGATGGTGTGGCCCGGTGTGTGACTGTTTGTTTTTGGGATGTGTAGTGCCGTGTGTGTGTGTGTGTGTGTGTGTGTGTGTGTGTGTGTGTGTGTGATTAGTTTGTTAATTAAGCTTTGGAAATCCTTTAATTATTAGTAGTTTTTTTTTATTTATTTTATTATTATTAAATCAGTGTTTATTCCATTTTTTTTTTTTTTAAATCTGTGTGTATTGTACAAGGGACACAAATTGCCACAGGTTTGGTTTTATTGTTTTATTGTTGCAGTTCTTGTTAGTTTTCTCACTACTCATGTGATGTCTTTGTCTCCTACACGTACCAGCGACTGGGCTGTGATTAGAGGACCTTCTAGGAAATGATCCTTTCTTTCCGGGGTATTTTTTCTTCAGTTTTAACCCACGGTGCCAATTGGTCGGGGTTGTTTTCCGGGTAAAACTAGAATCCCTAATTATTAGTGAAAAGGTAAATAAGGAGGTATCCGGGAAAGTTATAGATAAAGATACATGGGAGAGGTAGTAATGATTTATGGAGGTGTGCAATGTCCTAGCGATCCATAATACGAGGGTCCCGTTATTCCTCTAACTCCCCGCATTACAGACGCTCTCGCGTGCAGCGCAGTGGGAGGAGAATATGTTGATACATTGACACAAAGGGATTGTCCAAAACTGGGCACAGCCAGGGCAACAATAAATAGTACCGGTTCTGTCACATACAAAAGGATCCCATTGTGACAGCGAGGGGTTAACCAGGCTCACAAAGGTTTCAAACACAAAATACAACAGGACTGGCGCTAAGGGAAGTGCTCTAGTAACAGTGGAGACAAAGTAGTGACCCCCCAGTGAGGGAGCAGGGTACCGTTATTTAACCCCCCAAAACAGTAAATTAGTGAGAGAGATTGAAAATCTGCAATGTAGTGAGCCCATCCAACCTTCATATGGGGAGAAGTCTTCTTTATCCTTGGTGGACAGTGCGCTAAGGGGTGAGGGAGCGGGATCACATGTGCATATAAAGAGAAGAAAGGCAAAATAGTACAGCACAGTTTTGGAAAAGATAAGCAGTAATGTGCAGATGTTATACTCACGTGTGAGACAAGTCAGCATGTCACACTCAGTGGTGTATGGCAGTTGAGACTCCGCGTAGTGGACCCTCTATGTGTAGAAATGGATCTGGGTGTACTCGGACAGAAGGTGGAGAGACACCACAGCGTAGACTGTATAGAAATCAATGTAATAAAAGCACTTCACAAGTGCGCACTTACAATTTTAAAAGTTAAAACAAGCAGATATGAATTGACATGCGCAGCGAAGACGTCCTCACCACTCCGCACTCGATGGAAACCGAAAGATGCCTCGCAGTGGGTATTTCCAGATGTGGCCGCAGGAAACACCAACTCCAAGCTCGGCATTGGTCCACCTTGGTATCACCTCGATACCAAGGTGGACCAACGCCAAGCTTGGAGTTGGTGTTTCTCCTTCAAGTATTTCTCCTTCAGAGTCATCAGACCACCCATCTTTTCCCCCAAAACCCCAGTCTCTGAGATCTGTGGACAACCCAGGGGACATATCATCACCGGGAAGCTTGACGGGGTCAGCAGAGGCACTGGGGACAGGAACAGCAGGATCTTTAACAGGGGTGGCAGGGTTAGAAACAATGGTACTAGGGGCCAAAGATCGAGGCCTAAAATAAATCTTTCTGGATTGGGCTTACCCTTACTCCTAGCTGATAGTGTTGGGCAGGACATAGGGGCTGGTGATGGGGCTTTGGCAACTGGGGCCGGTGAACTGGGCCTATCAATGTCCATGACCAGTGCAGTATAGGTAGGCCACGACCTCTAGGGGATGGTACAGAGACCATACCGTATGATCCACGGATCCGACGACCTATTCCATGAAGCGGGGTCTGCAGTGGGGCAGGGGCAACGGTGATCTGTCCTTCACTCACCTCGGTAAGGGAGATTCCGCATCTGGGACGGTGGCCATCTTGACGACATCATCAGATTGCGTGGGCAAGCACAAGTTCATCGGCGATGACGCCACATCCGGCTGTGCCGGAAGTGCATCACCCCGCGGCACACCAAACAGGGATCCGCCTGGCTCCTCGTCTGGGTAGGCTGCAGCAGACTCCTGTTGGACTGAAGATGATGGAGCCTCACCCAGCTGAAGGTAGATGTCATCATCTGGTTCCTCAGTGGACCGATCCTTTACAGCGCCAATGTCTTCCTTGGGCGTGGAGCTCCTCCGGGGCTTCGGCAGCACCACGGCCTTCTGGACGGACATCGCTTGGTTTTGACTCTGCCTCAGGACACAGGTAGGTGAAGATCTTTTCTCCGCAGGTCCCATACGGTTGTCATCTTCGGCAGGGGATGAGGACACCTCCTCTAGGACGCAATGTCGGAGCACTGCAATCTCCCTGGCGGCCATTTGCATGGAGCTTGCCTGCTCCTGAGCTGCCTGGGGAAATGCACCCAACACCCCAGGAGCAGTCCACTCACCCTTTTGGTCATCGGCGGACACAGGTTCCGGTCCTGGAACCATCAGGACCAGGATCACCAGAGACGTCTCGCCACAGGTACTTTGGGGCCGGGTAAAGCTGATAGTTGGGCAACAGGCCCACAGGTGGCCTTGTGAGGTATAGGTTGGCGCAGGCCACATCCCACAAAAGTAGGGCCTGGTCGTAGGTGGAGAGGGTCACCATTGTAGGGGTGACCGCTTGGGCCGCACCGGAAGGTGTGGAGGCTTGATCGTAGACTGGTGTCGGTAAGATCGCAGGGGCTGCTCCAGATGGTGTGGAAGCCCGGTCTATCGGCTGGAACACGGTGAGCGGTGGTACAGGGCTTGCAGGCCGCATATACAGGACCCTGCAGTGCGGACACCGCGCGGTGGCATCGCCCCCTGGATGCTGGCAGTTGGGGCACACACCTCAAATGGTGTTGCCCGTAGATGTTAACCACCAGGTAGCCTCCTGCCAGGTAATAATTTGCGAGTTCCAACTCAGACATTTTTGTTGTGAGGTAGATTAATAGCAGCAAGGTTAGACAGCTCCTCTCTCTCTCAGCTCCGCAGAACTAAAGTCCTGCAGGGTGCGGTCATCTTCTCCCATAGCAGAGACAGAGTCTTGGATTGGTTCTTGGTTGTTTCCCCTCCCCTAGGTGGGATATAGAGCAGGGGCAGGACGGATCAAGGTGTGATCTGGCTCCAGCTGAGCCAGTCGTAGCGATGGGCATGGTCACTGTTTGCCGCCGAAGAGCTTGCAACAATTTCTGCAAAACTTGTAGCTTGCTTTTCGCAAACCCATGCGGTACCTCAGTCCTGGCGGGAGCGCCATTTTGAAAGTTTGGAACATGCAGTAGACTCCATTTTTAAAGTACACGGCACAGTTCATAGAACAAAAGGTACACAGGGTCCCTGGAGATGCCTCAGGGGCCCGTACTCACATTTTGAATTGTAGAACAGTCCATACTGACTAAGGTACACTGGGTCCCCCAGCTCCAACTGAAAGGGGCCCGTCCCTTGGGTGAATAAGATAAGGGGTGAAGGATACACGCTCCCTGGATTTCCCCACTGTTCCGTTTACTAAATGAAGGGTTCACGCTTCCTGGTATCATACCCTCAGGGTGCGCCCCCAACTAGCACAGTTCATCGTGCGCAGGTACACAGGGTCCCCAGCCTACAACTGAAAGGGCCTGCCCCCGCCTCGACTAGTATGAAGGGTTCACGATCCATGGTATCATGCCCTCAGGGTGTGCTCCAACACAGTCTTTTCTTTGGTAAGGGTCTAGGCTCACCCCTCCCCAGTGTTGCATCAGGGAGAGGCTCCCCCCTTCCTTAACGCCAATGGGTGCCCAGGGTCCCTGGGGAAGCATCAGGGGCTTGGCCCCTTACTGGAACTTTTTGGCAAGGGTCTAGGCAACCTCTTCCCTGGATTTACGGTCAGAGAGAGGTTCCCCCCTTCCATAACATGAATGGGTGCCCGAGGTCCCTGGGGAGGCATCAGGGGTCTGGCCTCAGCCTCTCTTACTGCCAGTTGCATGGCTGAAAAGTCCTGAAAGCCTGCCCTGTTGCTGCATCTCAGCAGCGCCTCCAATTGTAGTGCTACTTCCCCCACCCCTTGGGAGATCTTGCCTAGCTACAGATCTGTACATTATGGTGCTTGTACCTGTCAGGTTCCAGGAGAGATGAGCTTCCTCGATGGTATGGGGAACAGGACAGGCTTTTGGTGATCCTCAACCTGAGTTGGTGTCGTCAGCACCTCCAGTCACAGTAGGCTTCAGGAATCCCGAAGACAGTCCCCACCACAACAGTCTTTTCTCTTATACTCCTACCCAATTGACTGATACTCAGGCAGGCGTATATAAAAAGGGATCTTTATTGGTGCAGTCACTGCAGGTGGTGTCTCAGGATTTGCATCATAGTAGAGAATGGGTCCCAGACCCATGGATGGTGCTGGCCAGTAGATGGTATTGGGGCCTTGTGCTTTGCACAGTTTTTGGGCTCCTTCAGCTCCAGGAGGGGTTGGAGTGACGTCTCACTGCCAGCCGGGAGGAAACTGGACTGAAGGTTTCTCCCACTGAGGGGCTGAGCTTCACTCTATAATTTGGATACTCCCTCCCTGAGGATCAGCGGGGAGGGCACAGGATCTGCACCATTATTGGCTGCACACAGATTCCTATGTCGCCTCCACTCCTGCCACTCAGTCAGCATGAGGGGGGCAAACCCCATAGGATAGCCTGTCACTGCCTGTAGCTTCTAGGGTTTACGTGACGGGGAGGCAGAAAGATAGCCTTACCAGCCATAGCTATATATGGATCAAAGAAACAGGTTCCATACGAAACAATTGAATTTGTTTGCTTTAAATTGGTGGTTTTTGCTCCAGTTTTGCAGCCAGAAGATTTTTGGGTAAATAACCCCCTTTGCTGATAACCCTTTTTATTCATCTCAAGATTTGACCTTTTTTGCAGCGCAGCCTTATACCCGTGACGCTAAGGTGCCGTTTAGGGTCTTACTAATTTCGCAGTCCCCACACGGGCTCAGGAACTTGCTACGCTGACTGGGATGCGCCATTAGTCTGAGATTTATACTGTGTGCTTGAGCGTATTTGTGCATGGCATGACGCGCGTCCGACGCTCAAGCGATCTCTCACATGCTGATGCAGGAGATGGGGGGTGGAGGCGTGGCTATGATGTCACGAAGCTGGTTTGCCGTGATTGGCTGGACCGCTCAGGTGACATGGCCGTCTCTTGAAAAAACGTGTGTGTGTGTGTATGTATATGTGTGTATATATATATATATATGTGTGTGTGTGTGTGTGTGTGTGTGTATTGTCTTTTCAAAACGTGGTCGTGCGTGCACTAGGGTCGGCCTCTAAGGATCCTGCAATTTGTACTAGGCGCACGCGTCCTCGCATGCGCTATGATCTCTGCCTTCGAGATTTTTGTGTCGGAGAACCCCTTGGAGACACCACACAAACCCCTATGGGTTGCTGAAACCCCTGTTGGCAAGCACTGCTCTAACGTAACTTTGGGGATATAAGTACCGTGTCTAATACGGATGTCTGAACTGCCCTCCTTACCGTTCTCCCAGCCCCCATGTATATGGCCTGTCCCTGCTATCTGTGTGTACTAAGGATATCTGTCCTCTATAACCTCCCCCCCCCCCCCCATCTAGATGGCCGTGTGATGGTAAGGGGGTAATCAGGCTCTCAAAGGTCAAGCCCATGATGGGTTACCCCTGATCCATATATTGGGGTTCGGGAGTGTCAGCACTTGAGCCCAGCAACTGTAAATGCATAATCTGTAAAATGCATTAATAAAGAATTTGTGTTTTTACCTTTCCAGGAAAGCCAGGGAGCAGGGATTGTTAGGGTATGAGTTTCCAGGAAAGCCAGGGAGCAGGGATTGCTGGGGTATGAGTTTCCAGGAAAGCCAGGGAGCAGGGATTGTTAGGGTATGAGTTTCCAGGAAAGCCAGGGAGCAGGGATTGTTAGGGTATGAGTTTCCAGGAAAGCCAGGGAGCAGGGATTGTTAGGGTATGAGTTTCCAGGAAAGCCAGGGAGCAGGGATTGCTGGGGTATGAGTTTCAAGGGGTGTTTCTGTAGAGAAATTGTTGACAGTTTGTCTATGTAATTGGGGTCCGACGTTGTCGATTCCGCTAAAAATGTACCCAGGAATCGTGCCTTCCAGGGTACTTGTGAGGTTGTGAGGGGACTCGGAGTTCAATCTAAGTCTAAAGATAGTGTGCGGGGAATAAAGGCTAGTGGAAAATAAAGTGCAGATTTCTATTCTATTCCCCATACTCAGAGATGTATTAAAAGTATATTTTTATTAACATTGTGTTTAATATACTGTAGTATATACTGTTGTGCACTCTAAATGAGCTTGGACCTTCAGAACCAATGTTCAGACAGGCTACCAGGGGCTTCCAAGTTGGTGCCAGTGAGTCTGCTCAGACATCGGAGATGAAAGCTACCAGAAGATGCCTCAGGTGAGGGAGCCATTTGGGTAGCAGGGAAGGGCTCAAGTACCCTCATCCTGGGATGAATAGAAGTCGGCCGGACTGCTATTTGTCCCACCAGACCTGGAGGAGCCTGACCCAGCGGGTGGCATGTGAATAGTAAGGGACTAAGTTGGCAAACTTGTGCATGTCCCTTGGCAGATTCTGATTTCCCGCTTACCCGGCTTTCCATACCGGCATCACTCCGATTGGCTGGGGAGAAAGTTCCCACGCTGTGATTGGCTGTAGTATTTTGTGAATGAACTACAAAATACTATAAGAAACCCCTAAGCCAATGAACGTTGAGATTTCCAGCTTTTTTTTACCCCAGTTCCCAAGTAAGTGTGCTTTTTGTCTGTATTTTGTGTGTGCAAATTTATTCGAATACATTTACAATTTATTTCACTTTACATGTTTTGCTCTTTGAATGATCCTGGTAAAAAGGTGTAAATGACTGGTCTCCCCTGACAGGCCTGTCCCTGCTATCTGTGTGTACTAAGGATATCTGTCCTTGTAACGGTGAAGGGGTTAACCAGACTCACTAATAAAGGTTAAGCCCACTTGGTTACCCCTGATCCGTGTGTTGGGGTCCTAGTGTGTCAGCTCTTGGACCCAGATGTCCTAAATACATTACTGAGACTGTGTGCAAATTATGCGACATTAAAGATTTATTTGTCTTTTTCCTTTCCTGGGGTGCTGGCACCGGGATATTTCTAGGCTGTAAGTTTCAGGGTGGGTTTGTCAGAGAAAGTCTTTATGTGTCTATGTATCGGGGTTCTGGAGTTATGGGATACCCCAAAAATTGGATCCGGGAATTGAGTGAGATTCTCGGATGCAGCCAAACACATTGCTCCGGGCAAACTCTGACTCTGAAAACGTTCTTACAACTCACCGCCTGGATTCCTGCTGCAGCATCTTCCAGACAAGGTAAACGGGCATGTAGGGGTTAAACTATACCTACAACCATACCCGGGGTCCCTAGGATAACAGGGGGTCCTTAGTATGAGGGGTACCCATATACATGCCCAGGTACCCTGAACCTGGTATAGGGGTTCAGGGGATGCTGCAGCTAAGTGATAAAGCTGAGCAGGATTTCTTGTGTGAACAAAGTTTTAAAAGTTATTTCTAATGTGTGCCAAGAATGAGGCTAGTGAGTGTAGGTGACTTATACTCTCACTCCATCCCTGACACCAGAACAGGGACTTATACCTTTCATCACAAAACAAACAGGACACAGTATATTTTATTAAAAGAGTTATATTTAATAGTATAAATGTACTATATATGTACTGATAACCTGTGAATGAACTGTGGGATTTCCAAGTCATGGATTCCGAGGGACCAGGTGGCTACCAAGCTTGGTGGCTATGGGTCTGTGCGGAGTCTCAGGGATGCCAAGGAGTTAGAACAGGAGGGGTACTGCAGTTCTGCGTGAGTACCCACATCCTGGGCTAACACAGGGCTATCCGGCCACCATTTGCCAGATCCCAGACTCTGTGGAGCCCGGACAGCGGGTGGGCTCAGTATGCAAAGAGGCAGAGGTGCCAGGTTGGCGCATGCCCCTTCACAGACTGAGAAAAGGTGCCCGCCTGGCTTTACAAGCCCGGCAAATCAGTGATTGGCTGGCATGAGAATTCCCACGCTCTGATAGGCTGTAGATGTTGGTGAATGAGACCCTAAAACCCATACGGGGATTTGCAGCAAATCGGGAGCGGAGATTCCAAACGCAAAACCATCAGCGGGAAATTCAGAGATGCTCTGTGCTGAATAGACGCGAGCCGGCTTCGAGGATTTTGACTTAAGAATTCTTCTAAGTCCCACTTCTGAAGAACATAGCGGTCGCGGCTGGCATTGCATGCAGAAATCAGTTCCAGGACTTTCGTGAATACCTACCGGTCATTGGAAAGGGCTCTTACAGAGGTCATTTTTTGAATTTTGTTTAAAGGATAGATTTATCCGTTAGCCCCGTTCCCAGTAAATATGTTAACCCTGTAAATTGTGTTACATTGTGTGTATGTCTTTTCTTGAAATTACCATTTATTTTACCTCCTTGCTTTGCTCAATCAATGATCCCGGTATAAAAAGGTGTTGATAAACCTGGTCTCCCGTGACAGTCCTCTATTACCCCCCCCCCCATGTATATGACCGTCCCCTATGTATGTACTAGGGATAACTGTCCTCTATACCCCACCCCCCCCCCCCCCCCATGTATATGACCCATCCCTGCTGTGTGTACTAGGGATATCTGTCCTCTATACCCCCGATGTATATGACACATCCCGTCTGTCTCTCCACAGGTCGGCCTTCAGTGAGCGCTGGCCGGGGGGTGTCCTGGTCCCAGCTGCAGTCGGGGTAGGGGGTGTCCTGGTTTGCTGGATGTTGTGTGGGCGGAAGAGGAAAACAATTGAGATGGGAGATGGATGGTGGGGACACGGAGAGAGACCCCGCCTGCAGATCGAGGACACGAGTTTGCGACCTTTCCACATTGAGGTGTCCGATGCTGACCTTCAGGTACCAAGATTTATAACACCCCCACCTGAGAGAGCGGCATTATACTGACCCTATTATAGAGAATGGGTCCTTAATAATGAATACTTGAGCCTACTATTTAGGAACGGAATTGTCAGAGCTGGGCCACAGGTTACGTGGAATAACCGTTTGTAATGTGTTATGGGAGCGCACTATTATAACCTCCGTATAGTGAGCGTGCTGGAGTCGCATTATGCTGCTACAGCATAACGTCATTGCACCATATTGCTGGGACACGGTTACCGTCTGATTTGGGGTTATTTCAGGATCTGTACGAGCGTCTGGATCGTACGCGTTTCTCTTCACCGCTGGAGGACTCCAAATTCCACTATGGCTTTAACTCAACGCACCTCAGGAAGGTCGTCTCCTACTGGAGGAACCAGTTTGACTGGCCCAAGCAGGTGGAAATCCTCAACAAATACCCCCACTACAAAACCACCATAGAAGGTAATTCCACAGTAGTAACGGGTATTTGGAACGTGTCTTACTTTTTACTTGCACACCTTATATCATGTAATCTCCAATATACAGTACAGATTATGAATGAACAAAAATTAGTCGGATATTCAGGCTAACATTTAATAAACGGTTCTAAGCTTTTATGTGAATGGGACTAAAGAAGCATCAACGCTGAACACCATTTAGCAACTTATGGCCAGAAATAGTGATTTCCTATCTGCGACACATAATACTAACACATGGATATCCTTGTTAATCATTTTTAAATAATTACACACAAAAAAAGACTTAAATCGTCCATCTCCTGGCAATCAGAAACTATAATGATATTGTATATAACAACTGTGTAAATTTGTGGCACTATCCCAGCCTATTTACTAAAGTCTTTAAAATATATACATATTTAGCCAGAAAGGGAATCCCATTGATAGTAATTGGAGTTTTCCTCTGATACATATGGTGTATTTCTGTTGCACTGGCTTCTCCCCAGTATACTATATAATAATTGTGGCCCTTTGCAGGGTTGGACGTGCATTTTATCCACGTGAAGCCTCCACATCTAGCCCCAGGGCAGAAGACTCGTCCTCTCCTTATGATTCACGGTTGGCCTGGGTCCTTCTACGAGTTTTACCGCATCCTCCCAATGCTGACCGAGCCGGCCAAGCATGGTCTGAACCCCGACCTTACCTTTGAGGTCATCTGTCCATCTATCCCAGGATACGGCTTCTCTGAGGCACCACACAAAAAGGGTGAGAACTGGAGAAGTCCAACAATTCAGGTTGGAGGGTGTGAAAAGTCTAATAGTGAGAAGGAAGTAAGGGGAGGAGAAGCAAGGAGGCAGGCGGAGAGAATTCAATGAAGTGAGAGAGCAGGAGACACAAACGAGGAGATGTGAGGAAGGATTAATGACTGGGAGGATACTTGGTTGTGAGGTCTTTAGATGGCGGATAATAGGACACCCTTGCTACAGCCTAGAATAAATCGGGTCCTTAAAAGCGTCCTGTGTGACGTGATACATACGTTGGTGCGTAGCGTCTGACGTCACTGGTCAGGCGCCGTTTGGTCACGCGCAACTAGCGCAAAACGCCGGTGTTTTCGATACTAATGGAACACCGTATGTGCCAACCCAGGTGGCCAAATTACAACTCTAGTATATTAGCACAGTCATAAGGGTTATGCAAATGCTCGTGTGTGTATATATAGCAAATAGAAATATTACTGTGTGCTCATTTGCATGTCTTAGGTCTGCAACCCCGCCTTTCACCATTATCACCAGCAAGGGATTCTGGGAAATGTATGCACACACACATGAAAAAGAAAGTACACCCTCTTTGAATTCTATGGTTTTACATATCAGGACATAATAACAATCATCTGTTCCTTAGCAGGTCTTAAAATTAGGTAAATACAACCGCAGATGAACAACAACACATGACATATTACACCGTGTCATGATTTATTTAACAAAAATAAAGCCAAAATGGAGAAGCCATGGGTGAAAAACTAAGTATACCTTATGATTCAATAGCTTGTAGAACCACCTTTTAGCAGCAATAACATGAAGTAATCGTTTTCTGTATGACTATCAGTCTCTCACATCGTTGTGGAGGAATGTTGGCCCACTCTTCTTTACAACGTTGCTTCAGTTCATTGAGGTTTGTGGGCATTTGTTTATGCACAGCTCTCTTAAGGTCCAGCCACAGCATTTCAATCGGGTTGAGGTCTGGACTTGGACTGTGCCATTGCAACATCTTGATTCTTTTCTTTTTCAGCCATTCTGTTGTAGATTTACTGGTGTGCTTGGGATCATTATCCTGTTGCATGACCCAATTTCAGCCAAGCTTTAGCTGTCGGACAGATGGCCTCACATTTGACTCTAGAATACTTTGGTATACAGAGGAGTTCATGGTCGTCTCAATGACTGCAAGGTTCCCAGATCCTATGGCTGCAAAACAAGCCCAAATCATCACCCCTCCACCACCGTGCTTGACAGTGGTATGAGGTGTTTGTGCAGATATGCTGTGTTTGGTTTTCACCAAACGTTGTGCTGTGCATTATAGCCAAACATCTCCACTTTGGTCTCGTCTGTCCAAATGACATTGGTCCAGAAGTCTTGTGGTTTGTTCAGATGCAACTTTGCAAACCTAAGCCGTGTTGCCATGTTCTTTTTAGAGAAGAGGCTTTCTCCTGTCAACCCTTCCAAACAAACCCTACTTGTTCAGTCTTTTTGTAATTGTCCAGGCATACCCTGCATTAACGTACGCAATGGGTCCAGAGCATGTATGTAAAGCGAAAATGTACTTAAAGTGAAGCGCTAACTTTTTTCCACTTATCGATGCATGTACTTTAATGCAATCGTCATACACGTACATAACTGATGTAAATAACGCATTTGTAACAGGCTGTATTTCCTTACTCGCGAGTGTACTTAAAGTGAGTGTCCTTAAACCTGGGTATGCCTGTACTGTCATGAACTTTAACATGCTAACTGAGGCCAGTAGAGTCTGAGATGTACAGTAACTCTTGGGTATTTTGCAATTTCTCTGAGCATTGCACGGTCTGACCTTGGGGTGAATTTGTTGGGACGTCCACTCCTGGGAAGATTGGCAACTGTCTTGAATGTTTTCCACTTTTGAATAATCTTTCTCCCTGTAGAATGATGGACTTTAAATTGTTTGGAAATTGCCTTATAACCCTTCCCAGGTTGATGGGCAGCAACAATTGCTTCTCTAAGATCATTGCTGATGTCTTTCCTCCTTGGCATTGTGTTAACACACACCTGAATTCTCCAGACCAGCAAACTGCTGAAACTTCGGCTTTTATAGAGGTGGTCACACTTGCTTTGATCAATTAATCAAGGGCATTTGATTAGCAGCACCTGTCTGCTACTTAGCATCTTAATTCCAATGGAAGCAGTAAGGGTGTACTTAGTTTTTCACTCATAGCTTCTCCTTTTTGGCTTTATTTTTGTTAAATAAATCATGACACGGTGTAATATGTCATGTGTTGTTGTTCATCTCAGGTTGTATTTACCTAATTTTAAGACCTGCTAAGGAACAGATGATTTGTTATTATGTCCTGATATGTAAAACCATCGAATTCAAAGAGGGTGCACTTTCTTTTTCACACAAGTAATAGTGTGTATGTGTATATATCATGCGCAGAGACAGCAGTCAGAATGTAAGTTTGCAAAAAAACTATATTGCCTTAAACATCACAAAGAACCGACGTTTCGAGCCCACAGAGGGATCTTTTTCAAGGGGATGTGTGTTGAAAAAGATCCCTCTGTGGGTTCGAAACGTCGGTTCTATGTGATGTTTAAGGCAATATCGTTTTTTTTTTGCAAACTTACTTTCTGAGTGCTGTCTCTGCCTTGTTATTCGTCTGGATGGTAATGTGTGTGTGTGTGTGTGTGTGTGTGTGTGTGTGTGTGTGTATATATATATTCACGCTTACGCTTACCCTTCGCTGTCCTCCTGTCTGCCACCAACAGGTCAGGGTTTAAGGATATCCCTGCTTCAGCATTGACTGAGCCACTGATTAAGCCACCTGTGCTGAAGCAGGGATATCCTTAAAACCTGGCCTGTTGGTGGCCCTTGAGGACTAGAGTTGCCCACCCCTGCACTAGCTTCATGTCAGGCCTCAAAGATTGCTAAGTATCCAGTGAGAGATTTATAGACCAATTATCTGTGTTGTAACTTTCGTCACAAAGGGAGCTGGATATAATTATCCCCTAGAGCTCAGTCTTAGACTGCACTTATAGTGCAGGCGACGTGACGTCGCTCCAAAACAATTGACTCCATCGCGAGCGCTTATAGTAAGGGCAACGGAGCGACGTCGCAACCAAAAATTTGGAAGCAAGGGGTAAATTTGATTTTTCAGAGACTGTCGCCACATGACTGTCTCTGAACCAATCAATGACCCTGTCGCTAGCAACGTCGCTGAAAATTCAATTATAAGTTTCTCGGGTGGCGACGGTGACGTCATCGGTCGCGTCGACGTCGCCGGCACTATAAGCGCGACCTTATACTTATACCTCCAGAACACATTTACTGTTAAACTGCAAGAAAAGAGACCACCTCCCCAATGCCACCATTTATCTACCACTTTGCAATAAGGTTAATACTGGAAGTACTCTGGCACACCGGGTTTTAATTCTGTTCCTGGTTTTGTGTTTTCATCTCTTTTTACATTATTTTAATATTGATTATTAAAGTTTGGTTTTTACTTTAAAACATCATTTCAACCTCTATTTTAGCGACAGGGCAGTAAGTGCAATTAGAGAAGTGACCTTGTTCTTTTGTCTAACCCCAGGCCTTTAGTAAGTTCCCATATGAATGGTTTCCGGCTGGCTGATTGGTTGGATGAAAGAATAGTTTATTGGATATATATATATTCTCTTATACTTACCCTTCATTGTCCTCCTGTCCTTCCTCTCTGCTTACAGAATAGAGTTGTAGACAGAAGCAACACTTGCTTATGAGAACTTGGCAAGAAATATCTGTGGTGGGTAAATCCAGTCCTCAAGGGCCACCAACAGGTCAGGTTTTCAGGATATCCCTGCTTCAGCATTGACTGAGCGACCTATGCTGAAGGAAGGATATTATTCTGGACCAAGCGCACCGTGGTAAGTCAGTAGGATCATCTCCTTTAAATGCACACAGAGTCATGCTATTTTCTGTCACTTTTATTGGAGGGGGTTGTAACGGGAGATGAATGCTTTTAACACAAAAATACATGGATCCTTTGAGCAAAACGTGAGATAAAATAAATTGTGATTTATTTACATGAGAAACACACACAGCTTGAAATACAAAATAATACGAATAAACACTTACTGGAATGGGGCAAAACGAAATAAAATGTCCATGGAACGAAATTCCCAAGATCAAAGTCTTTAGGCACCAATTCCCAGGAGCGCGGTTGGTGCGCAAATAGAGCCGTGCGACAGTCTTATGGCTGGGGAAGCTGCATGCGACCCCTGTTTCTCTGCCGAAAGTAAACTTTTCGTTCTGTCGTTGCAGGATTCGTTCGCAAATCCTTAGTTCTAACGAACTCCTGAAGTATGGTACAATCCTTAGTTACGATGGAATAGTCTTTGTACCGCACGATATCTCTTCACATGATGGAACACTTAGATGGAACACCTCTCGATTGGTTGCACGGACCTTTAAAAGCACCAAAGTCCTATTGGTATAATGTGCGGCCAATCCCTGCGTGGAAACAACGCATCCCACCTATTGGCAAGGTTCGCCCATACATTGAGCCAGGCAGAGGCTTCAAGGTATGCTACAGTCATGCGCCCAACTTTGCCACTTAGCATACTTAACCAAGCCCACTTCCCTGGCGACATGTTAGCTGCCGGTCCCCGGACATCTGGACATTTTGCAGGCAAACCTGTTTACATTTACTTCCCTTCACTTAACACTTTAAAGTGTCAGTACCTATTTAAGTCCGGACTTTCCTAGACATTCTGGAGTCATCTGACTTAAGTTTATGGATGACTCACTGGCCGGAATGGCCGGTCATATAATGTACTTGTGAATCCCCAATGTATCCGCTGCCCTGTCTGTCTGAATGTTAATTTCCTTCCTCTCAAAATTTTAATACACCAAAAGAGGGGGACTGTCATTCACTACTTTTTATAAAAGTTAATAACAAGAAAACATAACTGCTTTACTGTTGGGAACCCACCAGCATTCACACCAAATTTCACAGTGCTGGCATACTCCTAAACTAAGTTAAGACCCTGTGTCTGCGCTGGGTGAAAAAGTGGCTGGCGTTTTTAAAACCCTTTTTCCGCTTTGCGGTTTGGCGGTGAAACATTGTTGCAACACTCGGAACTAATACATAACCGTGACCGCACTCGTACAATGTAGCTTAGTATAATGATGTGGTCATTGTGGTTGCAACACTCGGAACTAATACATAACTGCACTCATACAATGTAGCTTATAATAATGTAATAATGTGTGTGGTCCCATTATTGTGGTCCCATTATTCCTAGCAGGACACACACAGACAATTCTATTGCATTTACAGGCTTGCAGCCAGCAGTGAGCTGCAGAGCTGACACTTCACATTTACAATATGACTCAATGTTACCTGGCTTATACAGCTGATACATAGCATTTACTCTCGCCCCCTTATCCCCGGGGGGACGGGGGGACGGGGGGGGAGGGGGAAGAGACACAGGCATTTTGAATACAGTTGCAGTATTACTCCCCTTGCTGGGTTGCAGAGCTGACACTCTACAATTCCCAACCGAGCTCAGGGGCACCCAGCCGGGCCAAATACCTTTATTAATGGCCTGGGTACCCCTTCACTGTTACAGGGGTATGCAGAGGGTGTAAAATAACAGGCAGGTAACATTTGTGGGGAGAAGGTAAAAAGGAATGCCTTTTCTAGGGGAACAGTGGAGGGTGCATGTACTCACTGTCTGCTAATAGTAAAAGAAAGCACGCTTTCCTGTCCAGGCAGGAAAAGGATCTGGGCTATGCCAATTAATAAACATAACAGAGGGAAGATGGCTAAACCAACTAAGGTTTTTAGCATAGGGAGGTTGCCACGGCAACTGGCAGAAACTATGGGGGAAAGGCAACATTTGTAGCAACAATGTTGCAGCTCACACTGAGCAGCAATGGCTGCCCCAGAACAGAGACACTGAACATGCAGAGAGGATCCAGAACAGATATCCTTAAAACCTGCTCTGTTGGTGGCGTTTGAGGACTGGAGTTGCCCATCTTTAAGTCAGGCTTCAAAGATTACCAAGTATCCAGTAAGAGATTTATAGACTAATTATCTGTGTTGTAACAGTAACTTTATCCACAAAGGGAGCTGCATACAATTATCTCCTAGAGCAGGGGTGCGCAAACTGGGAGATTTTTCTGGGGGGGGGGGGGGGGGGGGGGGGGGGGGGGGCCGTTTGCAGAGGCCCCGCGCTTTTCACCAAGGCATTTAAATTAAATGCCGGGGGATCGCGTGAGGTCTCTGCAACAATACACTTACCATGATTCAGATGCGGTGACACGTCACCATGGCAACGCGGCGTAAAATGACGCCGCAGGGTCATGTGACGTCACACACGTGTCAAATGATGCTGCAGGTCACATGATGTGATGTCACATGACCCCCCGCGTCATTTGACGCAGCTGCAAGGTAGGAGTGGGGGGGGGGGGCGTGAGCACCTGGGGCAGGCCAGACAGGGGGGAGTAGCAGCAAAAGTTGCGCTCCCCGGTCCTAGAGCTCAGTCTGATAATTATACCTCCAGAATTACTGTTAAACTGCAAGAAAAGAGACAGCCTCCCTAACACAGGAATTTATCTGCCACTGTGCAATAAGGTAATAATAGTAGTATTCTGCCACACCAGGTTTGAATCATGTTCCTGGTTTTCTGTTTTCATCTCTTTTTTTACATTATTTTAATATAGATTAGTAACGTTTTGTTTTTACTTAAAACATAATTTCAACTTCTAATTTAGTGTAGCGCAACTTTCCCCCACTTTCCCCTGGGAGATATGGCGGCTACGGTGTGTGGTGCGTTACCTGTGGCTCACAGGAGGCCTGAGCCTCCACCTGTGCGGGATTCTATGGTGTAGAATGACCCCATCACAGGACACAATAAGAATACACACTTTGTAAAGCAGAACAGTTTTACTATTACCACTAATAGAGTACGGCCTTCCCACCTGGCCTCGCATGGCCGTACTTCCCAATACTCCACTCTCTCTCAATGGAGTCAGTGTCACGGTAGACCAGTTATTTTTCGTAAAGTCCTTACAGGATTCGTTCGGAAATCCCCAGCTCAAACGAATTCTGGAAGAGGGGTGCAATTCTTCGTTACGATGTAGTTAACCCCTCACACTCCGGAACCGCTGATGTTGTAACTTGGACGTTTCTTGGTTGAATCAGGTGAATCTGACTAGGACTGGGCTGCAGGCATTCTTATAGGGTTAAGAGCCCTATTCCTAACATACACAGCCAATCCTCCCATGGGAACAACATTTCCCACCTATCCTCAACTTGCAAGGATTTCCTAGAACGGGCAGAAGTTGCTTCCCGATCTGCTAAGAGCATGTGTCAACCTGACACCTAAGCTGCTTAGCATACCGGGCCCAACCTCTTACCTGGCGACAGTAAGTCTGGGGTTTGGCTACTAAGTGTGAAGTGCCCATACTTCGCACCGGTATCTGATACTTAGCAATATCTCTGCCACCCTAACACCTCGGGTCTCTGAGGCTTTTCAACTCCCGGACTTCTCTAGACACTGGGGCACCAATTTAGCAGGGTGTCCTTTGAAGTACGGAGATAAAAAATCCCTCAGCTCATTCATCCATAACATATGGGCATGTTAATATATTAATTGCCGGGCTGGCAGGAAAGGGGTTCCTACCTTTACATTTAAAACACCATTGGAATACAGTTTTATTTTTATATGTAGTTTCTGTATGTGCAACAAATATAAAACTCATATGTATGTTCATGGTACTTTGTTAACTAGCTGCACTCCAAAAATTAGAGTGATAGCTCTTTCCTAGCGCAAGTTATCCACTTAATTGAATGAGCTCTCTGATGTGGGTTGCGGTTTGACCTATAATTGGTCTGGGTTACAAGCCGGCATACAATGTATCCGTGCTGGCTTTAATTGGTAACCGCAGACGCGCGCCACCAATTGAACTTAAGTGGATAACGAGACGGCTGGATACATTGTAGCTCTCAGGTACTTCAGCTACACCGCAGACCACTTATTAAATTAACTTTGCGGTTTCGACGTCTGTGGTCTAGAAACTGATACCCATCTTCGATGCAGCCACTTACTCGCAGGCACACTTATGCAATTTAGCGCTTGGCCCAGTGCTAGAAGCTCCCCCTTGTGTCGCGAATACAGTTTGCACATTTCCCATTCATTCACAATACTGCAGCTAACTTCTAGGGCTGCAAAACAGGGACAATAAAGATAGTGTAGGGGAAAACATGGCATTATTTTGACCATACAATTTAACCCCTTCAATCCCAACAAGGTTTAGGGTTAACCAGCCTGGCATTATACCTTTATTATTGGCCTGGTTAATCCTTCATCCCCAGTCACTGTTCCCCCAAAGTACCTAGGGGCCCTTGGGCACCCAGCCAACCCGGTATCCACAAGGTCAAGTCCGCCACCCAATATGTGGTATAGAGCTGCCCACTAATGTGTGAAGGTCAGTTGGTGCACTTTGTTGGGTACCTGCCGGGTGTGTCCACACCCAGGCACGCTGTAGAAGAGAGGATCCACTGATCCAGCAATGTCAGCATTGAGTCCGCCTCCGCGGTGGGTGGTATCCAGCTGGAGGGTCCCACACTTATGATGGTCTCTGATGGTCTGCTTCTGGACTGCAGGCTACAGTCACCTTACGGTGTGTCACTGTGTCCCTGATACTGATAGTGCTACGCGGGGCAATGTACCTGTCTATGGGCAAGTCCCTATAGCAGCCACAAGCTATGTGGGAGTCTGGGCCTAGCTGGGGCCTAATAGGGGGTATCTGACCTTGTGCAGGAGTCACAGACACCTGCACACACAACCTACCCCTTCCTTGTCCCAGCTCTGACTGGCATGGTCAGACGCGCCAAATGTATCTATATTCTCTTTGCAGGGGAAGCTGCAGCCCTATTGACTGTTGTGTATCACTTGATTCTGCAGCCCTGTGCATGCTGGGGGCTGTAGTTCCCATGGAGCCCTCTCTGGCTAGTGGCTGCCTTGCAGCCCTTCCTGCGCATGGCGACTCACTGCGCATGCACGAACATATTCAAAACGGCGGTGCCCTTTGCCAGTAGTCTCCGGCGATGCGCTCGCCTGCACCTATCTGTGTGGTCCCTCCGCCACTACCGGCGCTCACCGCGGGCACGTGCACACCACGCAACCCACGGAGGTAAGGGGGGGCACTGGGAGCCCAAGGGGAACCAAGGCTATATTAGCAACAGGGCAGTGAGTGCAATTAGAGAAGTGACCTTGTTCTTTGTCTAACCCCAGGTCTTTAGTTAGTTCCCATATGGATGGTTTCCGGCTGGCTGATTGGTTGGATGAAAGAATAGTTTATTGGGCGGTTTGTTGGCCAGCTGGATGGATGGCAAGAATGGTTGGTTGGTTAAATGGATGGATTGGTTGAATACCGCAGATAAACCTCGGGGTCTCTTCCCACAAACAGGGTTTAATGCTGCTGCTGCCGCTCGGATCTTCTACAAATTAATGCTCAGACTGGGATTTAAGGAGTTTTACCTGCAGGGAGGAGACTGGGGGAGCTTAATCACCACCCTCTTGTCTCAGATGAAACCTGAGTGAGTATCTGGTAACAAAATGTTTACACACACAACCGCATGCACTGTGTCTTATGGGAGTCTGGCTTATCCTTACACATACCGCACTACTGTAATATTGCCTTTCAGATGCACTTACAGTAATGTTACAACCTTCCCAGTGCCGTCTTAATGCATGGGCACGCTGGGCAGTAGCCCGGGGGCCCCACGAGCAGGAGGGGCCCCACGCTAATCTATGCACAGACCAGAATTTAACACTAATTTTCCGATCACCCGCCTCAACATTCAGATACCCCGCTAACTCGGTAGAAGGAGAAAAATGACGACTTGTAGCGGGGAGTTGGCGGGGCCCAGTGCACTGCTTTGCCCGGGGGCCTATAATGCTGTTAAGACGGCCCCGAACCTTCCTCTTAAAGCTGCAGTTCAAGCTGACGTTTAAAAAATAAAAAATGTAATTCAATATGTGCATCAATACAATCTACACACTGACGAGTGATTAGCTAAGCTGCAGATCGATCCGTTCCCCTGTAATCAATCACTGAAGATTCGGCTCGGGGTTCACTAAATGCATCTTGGGTCCTCTTCTGCTGCATTGACAGACAAAGTTCTGTGAGGAAGATCATGTGACCAGGCAGGCACTAGATTCAATTGGTTCACTGATAGAGAGGGCGGGGCTCAAAAAGGCAATGCTGTGTCAGAAGGGGAAGGGGATGTGACTTTGTAAATGGTTGCTATAGGAATAAAAAGGCTTGTTACATTGGAATACATAATTTTTTGGTCTGCAGCTTTAAAGGAGCAATCCCTGCAATATCCTACATGTGTTTTATTTTTAATCAGTTCTGGAGTATTAGATGATACTTACTAAATTTAAAATGTTTAAATTCAACTCTTAATGCTATTTTTAGGAGTTCTAATATACTGAGTATCCTTTAATTTCTATAGCAGGTTTTAGCACACCTCCCCAGCAGTGCATGATCTTCGTAACACTAGCATTTTGCAGCTCAAACTACAACAAGAGATGTTACCGTAGTGTAAGAATTCTGCTCGATTCGTGCCGGGTTTTGCTGCCAGTCCGGGTTTTCCAGGCTGTCTGCCCTTTCTACTCAATTTGGCCATTTTGGTTACTGGCAGCCTGCTATATACGGCTGCACTTCCTGGCGGGAGTCGCCGAGCAAAGTTCTGTGTTTTTGCTGCTCCTGCCGGTCTTTGCTGTCGCCCTTTCCCGTTACCTGTTTGGATTCCTTGCGCTGACCCCTGACCGTGACCCCGACCTCGCTGCTTTCTGCCTGCCCTGACCTTTTGCCTGTCCCTTGAACTCCGCACCATTGCCGCCAGCCCTGACCCCTGTCTGCTTACCGACTACGGATACTCTTACAGGACTCTGTCCCCGGGCTCTGGTCGGTTTTATTTACGTCCCTACCTCAGCCCCGCGGGTCCGCTTCCTGGTTTGAGACGAGCACTGTCACACGTAGTAATATAAGAATACACTGTAGCTGAAAGATTGATCTGAAACTGAAAGGCAGCCATTTAGTGAACCCTGGGAATCGGGATCTTTGCTGATCGATCACGGGAGAATGAATCGATCAGAAGTTTAGTCAATTAGTTTTCAATAAAGCTAATCAAAGGCTAAATATATTTTAAACAAAAGATTGTAATTTTTTAATTACCGCGCAGACTGCTTCCTTAAGAGAAGAATAGGATCTTATGTTGCTCTTACTTTTTCCAGGTCGGTCAAGGGTCTTCATTTGAATATGGCTATGATTTCAAAGGGCGGTCTGGGGATGCTCATGTCTCTGCTTCTCGGACGTTATGTGCCCTGGTTAGTGGGCCTCACCAGAGAGGATGTGAGACGTATATATCCGTACTTTGAGAAGAATGTATATGGGATCCTGCTGGAGTCTGGATACCTGCACATCCAGGCCACCAAACCAGATACCGTAGGTAAGAGATTCCCGATGCAGTAACACGGGGCTCCGTGCCCTTCCAGCTCAGGGATGTGGGGAAAGACTTCTTCTCAAAATCCCCACTTCTTATAACTCTGTCCTCACATGTAGTCTACACGTCAGCTATGGGAACCTACTTTCCACGACCTTGTTACATTGTCAGGCTTCTGTAGCCGGGGAGCCCACTACTGGGGGCAAACGGATGAGCAGATGTGACTCCCAATATACATGGATACATTTACAGTGTGCATCTGATCTCCTGCATTCCACTCATTAGAATTCTGTATATAGATACACAAACCCTCGCCCCCTCTCGCCCCTTCTCGCCCACTCTCAGGGGAAAGTCCCTGACTGCTGGTTTTGATCTAGTGAGCATGCAGGGTACTTACCTCTCCCAAGTGAAGGTGGCAAAATGTTTCCTATCCCAGGCAGTGTCCTCCACCTCATGCTTCCTCTCTCCCCCCCCCCCCCCCCCCTCCCTCAGACAGTGTCCCCTTGCGCTCCCTCTCTCTCCTCCCCGGGCAGTGTCCCCTGGTGCTCCCTCTCCCACTTGGCAGTTTCCCCTGTGCTCTCTCTCTCCCCCCCCCCCCCCGGCGGCCCCCCCTCCGCGCTCTCTCTCCCCCCAGGCAGTGTTCCCCCTCTGCTCTCTCTCTCTCCCCCAGGCATTATCCCCCTGTGCTCTCTCTCTCCCCCCCCCCCCCCCCTCCAGGCAGTGTTCCCCCTGTGAGCCTGTGTTCTCTCTCTCCCCTATGCAGTATTTCCCCTGTGCTTTCTCTTCCCCCTCCCTTCCCGCCCCACAGGCAGGTTCCCCCTGTGCTCTCTCTCCCCCCAGGCAGTGTTTCCCCCTCTGCTCTCTCTCTCTCCCTCCCAGGCATTATCCCCATGTGATCTCTCTCTCCCCCCCCCAGGCAGTGCTCTGAATGATTCTCCTGCTGGACTTGCTGCTTACATCCTGGAGAAGTTCTCCACCTGCACAGATAATACATTCCGTGATCTTGAGGACGGAGGCCTGGAGAGGTCAGATTACCCATGCAAAAAATGCAGACGAGCATATCAAAAAAGACCATTAAATCCATGCAACTATCACATAGAATATAGTTCTAATTAGTTTGTGTTGTGACCGTGACTCGCTAACGATTTTGGCAAACGGTATCCTGCAATCAACAAATAAATTGCCAGGAATTGGCAAAAAATATTAAGCTCTAGCACCGGCCCAATGGTAATTCACACAAATCCCCAGAAATCACCAGACAAAGAAAGCCGCGGCACAATGCTGATCCTCCTCCCTATACCGGGGTGATGTACAATGTACAAAAGGGCAAAGAGACGTTTGTTTTGATACTTTGCTTCGTTTTCTGTTTGCATTGGTGTCAAATATAAGAGTTTCCTACATGTGGGACACATTGTTACCCAGAGAGGGGTGCAGCGCTGCACACCTGGTGTACCTTTATTTAATGCAAGTGTAACCCTGCTTCCCCCTTCCCCCAGACTCTACGGTGGTGTCTAGGGTGCATGAGGGCAGATTACATGCGGTGTGGTGCGTACCTGTGAGGAACAGGAGGGCCTGAGCTTCCCGCCATGTTGTGGGGGAGCCAGGACCGGGCTTCTGGGGTGGTAGCCTCCATGATCTCTTAGTAGTGCAGCGCCTCCATCTTTTATACTCCCAGGAATATGGGACAGGACCTGTATAGAAGAACCCCTTGGGTCCCAGGGTAATACCTTCCAATTCCCACACAGTCTTTGGTAACAAAGGATAGTCTCTTTTATTAGCAGATCAGCATCTCCCCACGGTAGTGGCGTCCAGTAGCCGCAACAACAACAGCCAAGCTGTACTTATTACTCCTCTCTCCTCCCACACAGATAATTCCTCCTCTCCTTCCCTCCAAGTCTCTCCTCCGACAGGATGGTCTGGGCTAGGGCTTCACTACCCCGTGGCCCACCCCGAGGTTATCCTCGCGGTGGGTCTTGGATTCTCCCCATCACCCCTGGCAGTGGGGTGAGGGCATTGGTCCACCAAGTCTATAATTCTATCAGCTCTACTAAAGGAAGCTGAATCTCTCCACTCCTCTCTCTCTGCTCCTGCACTCTGCGCAAGGGAGACCGCGGTCTCCTCCAACTCCTCGGACCGATCCGCAGGATTCTTCGATTCACGGCATACTAACTGAACTGCATACTCTCGGCATAACTAAACAGCAAATCCAGACTCTCGGTATAACTAACTTCTACTCCCCGGAGTTGGCTGCTAAATATAGAGCTAGCCCCGCCTCTCGTGATGTCAGCAGAACCTCCCCTCTTGCTCACGCCTGCAGCAGAGTCCAGGCATGCATCTACCACTCAGGGCAAGGCTATCAAAGGGGGGAAAACCCAGGATGATTACTGGTGCCTGATCTTACCAGGACTTACCTAAGCAGAAGGGAGATAGGTATAGCCTGTGATGTTTACAGGGGGCTACACTCTCCCTATGGTGGAATCCAATGGTCCCCACTTGGACCTAGTTTTAGCAGAACCATCCTGCAGCGAACCACCTGGGGAACAGCACACATAACATTGTCATAATACAAGGCATAATGAGGTAGTTCAATACAAGTACACTCGGGTACTCCCAACATGGAGAACCCTACAGATAGTACCTTGGATCAGGCTTTCTTACTCGGCGTCCATTATGATCCATGACGGTCACAACGAATGATTGAACCGGCCCATACTCAGGCCTGTATGTAACACCGTGCATGTAGATACACCTACCGATGCTCCATATGCGTACTAGCTCACTAATCTTATCCTCATTGTGATACCCTCCCTGACCAAACTTGGTCCGAAGGTATTCCTGGACTGCCTCCCTGAGCCAACTGTCTCGGTTCTCTTCAATCTCTCTCATGATGGGTCTCGGGCACATAGGGATACTCATACCCATGTGACTGCCGGTATCTAGCGACTATGGCCCGGTCAGCTCGACTTAGTTTGGTGAGCTTGCGGTGCCCTGTCCTGCTCGGCAGTACCCATAATACAGGCTCCTCTGGAGCTACCTCATCGTACAATATACTGGGCCTCGAGGTACAACCAGTTTCTGTTCTATCTCCCTAAACCGGTGATCTAACTCATCCTCCATCTCCTGCAGAGTGAAAGAACCAGCCGTCCACCAATGATCTACTACATCGTTCTTAATTAATAAGAACCGCGTACGGTCCATCCCCTCGTGGTATCCGGTGAACAAAGGCGCCCACCATTTGTCGCGGTGTTCGTACTCTGCTGATTGACTAGCGCGTTCTACATCAGACTCTACCTGTGATGATACACCGGACGTACCCGCATCAGTAGATCGCGAGCAATCTCTCCTTCCCTTGGCCTTATAATACGTAGTGGGGTCATTTTGTGCACCACTTTGCTGGTAGACCCAGCCTCTACTGGAGTGTGAGACCCACAGGCCCTCCCTCTAGCTGCAGGAGAAAACGGCACAGGGTTAGGTACAGGTATAACACTTGAATACGGTATCTCCCCATCAGACCCTTCCTCACTCAACTCCCAGTCCCACAAGTCATTGGCGTATTTGGGGGATTTACATAACTTATCCCTGGTAGGTCCCGGTGACACCACTCATGACGGGGCAGGGGCAGTGGCCGGGGCAGTGGCGCTATGGGCTGGGGCTGGGGGAACGTCCAAGGCATTGTCCAGCAAGCGGGTGACACCACGCCAAAGGAACCTGTGCTTAGAGGCACTCCCCGCCATACTTCTGGCTTCTCGGGAGGGGCCTCGAATCTGTAGGATAGCCAGGGCAATGGCTGAGTCTATGCTTTGAGAGGAGAACACTCCTCCAGGCCTTTTCTTTCCAGAGGAACCGGAAACTACGTCGTCAGGATCGCCTGCAGAATCTCCACCCGCTCCGTGGTCACGCACCGGAAGTGCGTCAAGGACCTGCGGGGGCGGGAGCAGAGTAGCTGGTACACGGCCGAACAAGTAGGCCTCAAGCCTCTCTTTCTCGTTCGCCGGGATTGCGGTCTGCGCCTGGCGGGGGTAAGGGGGTGGTGGATTCTAATTACCGCTCCGCTGCTTTTTGATGACATAGGGCTCCTCTAGGATCGTCTCGATCTCCGTCTCTGTCGCACTGGGAGTCACCACTGCGGTGGGACTCTTACGGGCCTCCAGCCGCACCAGCGCTCGCCGTCGGATGGTCTCCGGACTTGTCTGCTCTCTCTTGATGCCTTTGAGGTGGTTCGCCGGTAGGCGCATCGCCACCGATGTCACGCCAATTTCTTCCTCCGAAGAAATCACGATCGGTTCCTCCGCTGAGGAGTCACCTGGCTCTTCGGCGATACAACCAGTGGGTATAGGTACAAAGTGTTCTCGCTCTGGTACCTCCACTGCGGTCGCGCTCTTCTCTGTTGCCAGCTCGCTCAGTTCAATAGCGAGCTGAGCCTTGGTTCCTCCCGATTTGGTATAACGGGGACCCAGGGCAGTCTTTTCTTTACCTTCTGTCACCTCCGTCAATGTTCCCGGAGAGGCACCCCGCGGGGTTCCGTACAAAGGCCACGGCTCATTCGGACAAAGGTAAAACGCGCCACATTGAGGGCATCGGGCCCTGGTGCTTGGTACCGCGCCCGGTGTACCGCAGTGAACGCACAAACACCGAATGTATTCGTGCTCAGCTACCTCTACTACCATTAGGCCTCCTGGTACTTGGCAGATGGAAGTATTCATCTCGGACATGGTTCGCGCAGGGTGGGAACAGCTCAGTGTTCCAGCTCCTTGCTCCTCGAATGCCAGACAAAAGTGAAGCTCTTCGCTCAGGCTTCCAGTCCCTCCCTTCACTGGGGAGGACTCTCCTGATTGGCTCTCCTTGGCTCTTCTTCAGCGTGACGTGGCCTGGCTTTCGGACCATTCACGGCACAGGTGGGTGGGCTTTCGGCTTTCGCGCCGCTCCGCTGCCCTTGCAAAGAATCCGGGTTTGGCACCAAATTATTACACATGTCCCGCCACATTCTCCTAATAGTCTCTGTGCACAACGCACGTGCTTGCTCCAGGCTTGGCGGGAACCGCCATTTTAGATCACTGTTCTTGCTCCGCGGAGCACATGTAGAGATGGACGCCATCTTGGATGAGTCCTCCAAACGCCCATGTGCCCTATCCTCAGTGTCTAACGGGTATCTCGTACCTAAACACTGACTGACTACCAACTGTGTGCTCTGCATTCTGTTTCTCACTAACTTGAGGTGGCTGTACCCCAGGCTCAGCGGAGCTCCTCTCCTCCATGCACTGTACTCGATGTCTACCATGCAAGTGTTCTGTGGTGCGTGTGTGTGGGTGATAGCTATGGTACCTCTTTTCTAGGTACGGGGCGTCTCCTGCTTTTGGCCACTCATAGCGCGGGCCCTGGGCCATGGTCCCTGGACTGGTTAACAGGCTGACCCCCCCAGTTGCCTCATGCTAACTGCCTCAAGGGACTCGGTCAGCTCTAACTATTCACCCTTCCTACGCCACCTCCTATGGGCGCCCAAGGCATACTGTGTGAGAGTCTGCGCCCTCCTGACTACCCCCGGCATATGCAATTGTGCCCATCCTTCTCCAACACTTGCACAGAGAGTGCAACTCACTCTGCCCGTTCCGCCTTGCTATAAGCCGGTCCTGTTCTGACATATATCACAGCAGCGCCTCCAAATGTAACCCTGCTTCCCCTCTTCCCCCAGACTCTACGGTGGTGTCTAGGGTGCATGAGGGCGGATTACATGCGGTGTGGTGCGTACCTGTGAGGAACAGGAGGGCCTGAGCTTCCCGCGATGTTGTTGGGGAGCCAGGACCTGGCTTCTGGGGTGGTAGCTTAGTGGTGCAGCGCCTCCATCTTCTATACTCCCAGGAATATGGGACAGGACCTGTACAGAAGAACCCCTTGGGTCCCAGGGTAATAGCTTCCAATTCACACACAGTCTTTGGTAACAAAGGATAGTCCATCCTCGCGGTGGGTCTTGGATTCTCCCCATCACCCCTGGCAGTGGGGTGAGGGCATTAGTCCACCAAGTCTATAATTCTATCAGCTCTACTAAAGGAAGCTGAATCTCTCCACTCCTCTCTCTCTCTGTTCCTGCACTCGTGCGCAAGGGAGACCGCGGTCTCCTCCAACTGCTCGGACCGATCCACAGGATTCTTCGATTCACGGCATACTAACTGAACTGCATACTCTCGGCATAACTAACCAGCAACTCCAGACTCTCGGTATAACTAACTTCTACTCCCCGGAGTTGGCTGCTAAATATAGAGCTAGCCCCGCCTCTCGTGATGTCAGCAGAACCTCCCCTCTTGCTCACGCCTGCAGCAGAGTCCAGGCTGCATCTACCACTCAGGGCAAGGCTATCAAAGGGGGGAAAACCCAGGATGATTACTGGTGCCTGATCTTACCAGGACTTACCTCAGCAGAAGGGAGATAGGTATAGCCTGTGCTGTTTACAGGGGGCTACACAAGATAAAGGTGACACACAGACGCAGAGCTTCATTAATTGCATTATAATCTGCGACGTGGCTCCTCTTGGTGGTGCTCCCCACATCACAAGCAGACAACATGTCACAAATCTTGGAGCGAAGACCTCGAGTCATCGATGCAACGAGACGCAAGATGGAAGCCGCGCAATTTGAATACATCTTTCCCCAAATTTGCCTTCACGTATCACCCCCTGTGACGTTTCCTTTACATAAAATTGTTGTGTAATTCTGTTACACTGATTGTGCTGCAGTTTTACATCTGGGAGTCTTTAGTAAACTCCCCCCAATAGGTGTAAATATTTGTGTAATCTGATATTGTTTCATGTGAGGCATAAAAGAACGTGACTTTTCTTGTTTATCGGCGGAGAGATGGGGAGATCCGAAGTAGCCTCAAACTAGGACATGACGGGAGTGGAAGTGCAGGAGGAGTGGGCTCTCCAAAGCTGAACCGGATTAGATTAAGCTCCGGGGACCATCAGAAGATACTTACCTGTGTAGGGGGCATCTGTAGCAACTCCCCGGGTTTAAAGGTCCTGGTCACGTGGGCCAATAGGAAGCCGCAAGGGAGGACGTCACAGCTTCCTATTGGCCGTGGGACATTTTACCCACCATTGTTTGCCACACACAGCCGGAGCGGTTACCGACACCCCCTATGGAGGGGGTAGCAGGGGGTCCCGGAGCTGAAACCAACACGGTTCCATCCGGAGACCCCCTGCTTCAATTCTATAAGTGTAAGGGAAAAAAGCAGGATTTCTGCTTGAAATTATCAAGAAAGGAGCAATGGATGACAAGACGGGTTATTCATGGAACGACAATACTGCCCTAGCCTAGTTGACACGATTACACTTTTATTTAAAACAAAAACAACCTCTATTAAGATAAAAATCTCGCCTGTTTGAACCTTTGCCATGTTACAGCCAATTCTCATGGTGTTGTTATCCAAACCATAGGAAATACTCCATGGATGATCTTCTAACCAACGTGATGATCTACTGGCTGACGGGATCCATCACGTCTTCCATGAGGTTCTACAAGGAGAACTTCACTCGGGACTTCAACCGAACCCCAGGCGACAAGTAAATAGAGGCGGCGAGGGTTTTAGTGGAGGTTGGGGGGGGAGAGGGGGTACAGGGGAGGATCTTCTTATTGTCACTGATTATGGAAGCGCTTATCTATTTAAGTATCGGGGAGATTACCTAACTTGCCTAAGGCATAAAAATAGTTTACTAAAAAAGAAAGTGTACAGTTCGTATATGTAATGATTGAATACCGTATATAGCACTGTATTTGGTGTCACTTACCCCTTCCTCAGTCTCTTATCAGAAAACCACTTCTACGACTCACATGTAGAATAAGCTGCAGAGCAGATAGTTGGAGTATATGCGTCTGTATGTGACCCTTTGCTAGCAAAGTATCCTGTTGTTTTTATTAACTTGGTAACCTATCTTAAAAAAACACTATACCTGCGGCCACAGGATTATGGGTATGGAGCTTGTCCGGTGGAGGTGAGATTGAGAAGATTGGGAAGAATTAAACTTTTTGTATTAGGTACATTCTACCTCTTTTCTCCTGGCCCCGAGATACAGAACGAGTAATAGAAGTGGATGAGCTACTAGCTATAGTAATTCTCCGCTGGGGATGGTGACTGATGAGTAGTCTTCTCCAAGTATGGAGGGGCTGTGGCATGCTTGGGGACACTGCCTACACTAACTGGGTGCCTTGTATTGCAGGATCGGGGTGTATGTCCCCACTGGTCTGGCCGCCTTCCCTTGTGAGTTATTACACGCCCCTCGTACATGGGCAAAGCAGAAGTTCAGGAACATCGTCACCTACACGTACATGCCAAGTGGGGGCCACTTTGCTGCCCTGCAGGAGCCAGAGCTGCTCGCCCGAGATGTCCAGAACTTTGTGTCCCGGGTGGAGAAGATATGAGAGGAGAGAGAGGACATGGATAAAATGCAAAGCTCGTCTCTCTGTACTTACGTGTGAAATATGAATAAAGACATATCTGTAGTAACACTAACACAGTAATACATCTCATCAGCAAGCTTAATTCAGGTCATGGGGGTTATGTACTAAAATCTCTCGTCATCAAAAAAACAGCACCAGATTTATCAAAGAAAAGCAATCTTATTCAAAGCTATTGGACTCTTTTCTTTGATAAATCTGGTGCAATTTGATTATTAACTACCCCCTTCCCCCCAAAAAATCTTTGTTCTAACCACATATCATCTATATATCTTTTATTTGGAAGGGGGTGGAGCCATGTTTTGCTGTATGCCAACTCTTGTCGCGACTTCATTAAATTGCAGCAGAATTCAAAGCTTTGAGAACACATTTTTTTGGATGTCACTTTACTCCACGATTTAATAAAGGTTGGTGAGGAACCTTTTCCAGGAAGTCAACTGCTCATATTAGCCTGTTAAATTGTAAGAGCTTCCATGCGTTCGAAACGACAAAGACTGACCATATCATCCATTTTTTTAGACTGGAGCGGATAGTGAGCGATGATCATACATCTGATGATAAAACATGAGAGATGCTCTCTAGGTCTACATGATGATTAATCATCATGTCGAGGGACCGTCTGAAACAGAGCGCCTCTAGACCCCTGGCACTTCCGGGTCATGTGACTTGCTTCTGGGTTGTCACATGACCCTGACCAGAAACAGAAGGGGTGGGGGCTTCACTTCTATTTTGATTGGGCTATCCACGCCATCAGATCGATGAGCCCAAAATACCCCCTACTGTGTCAAATGTGAAAAGAAAGGGCAGCGCCACACAGAGATTACAGGGTCAAATTTATCTGTGAAAAATAATTATTTTGAAAACTTGTTTACCAGAAATGTTGGAAAATCAATAAAAAGAACCATGAGCGGGAACAAATTATTTTATTTGAGCCGTGTGAGGAGGCAAACATCCTCCAACGCGTTTCGCACATGCTGATACTTTATCAAAGAGTGACAAATATTATTAAAAACATGCGCGATACACATTTTGAAGCTTCGACAGCATCACTATGGTTATAAAACAACGTAACATCGTGTCTTGTAACGTAAGGCATAATAAGAAGATAAAAATATTATTCAGTTATGTGAAGTAATAGGAAGAGTTATACTGAGCAATAGGAGGAGTTCTACTGAGCGGTTATTAGGAGCAATTATAAGAGTTATACTGATCGATTAGAAGGAGATATAGGAGGAGTTCGGGTGAAATTATATGAAGTGGCTATACAGCTGAACCCTGCTATAACGCGGTGCTTGGGGTCCACATAATGCGACGTGTGTGTTTGTCGGGAGGCGCCAGCAGCAGCCCGATTCCAGAATCAATAGAGTGTGTGGGTGTGTCGGCAGTATGATCCCAGAATCGAGAGGTAGGAGATTTTCAGCTTCTACTCCTTATGTGATTTCGTGACGCGATTTGCCAGGAATTTTTTATTATTTTTAAAGATATTTTACCTGTCACCAGTATGGACATGGACACTGACATACAAAGGGCTATGACAAGTACTTTAGTTGGCCTTTGGATATATGAATCCTACATTTTTATTGAGTACTGTACTAAATAAATGCCAAAATGTATTAAAAAGAAATGAAAGGATTAAACAAAATCTACCACCTAGTGAAAGACTGAAGGGGAACTAGGTATAACACGTCTTGTGACACATTTACACAGATTTTGATTGCTTATAAGTATTGTAGTAATATCACATAATGAACCCCATAACTGTGCATGAAAGGGCAACAAGTTAAAGGAATCTGTTAACAGCCAATCCCTGAGCAGCTGCAGGCAAGCTATAAAGGGTGGGACAATCCTCTCTTCAACTCCTGGAAGTTTGCCAAAAAAAAGAAAATGCAGCTTAGCTTTTTAAAAATGGGAGCCACGTTATAAGCGAATCTGCGTTGTAGCGGATCACGCTATAACTGGGTTGAGCTGTATTGAGCAATATGGGGGAGATAGGAAGGCATTCTGGAGAGCAGGTACAGTATATGGAGCAATAGGCAGAGGGTTAGGGAGCAGTTATGTGGATTAATAGAAGATATAGGGAGTGGTTATATGGAGCAATAAGTGTTACAGTGAGTGATTATACTGTATGGTGCATTGTTCCAAATGCTATATATATATGTAGCCCCTTTAACCCCACCCTAAGTGAGATTTGGTCTGCTACTCCATATTTACTGCAGTGTGGTGCATATGTATGAGGTAACAGGAAGGCTGAGTGCTCCGTGTTGGTGTGTAGAGAACAGGACAGGGTTTACAGAGTACCTTATTCATGGTTGCAGCACCTCCAGTTAGCATGGATCCTCTGGGATAGTAGGATGGTCCAGAGTGACACTTTCTTTACTTTACCCCAAGACAGTGAATCACACTTGCTTATGGTTCCATGGTATTTATTGCATTGGTTAAGATTTTAGTGCAGGTATATTTCTTTTCTTGCTTCCCCTAAGAAGGTCACTTCAAGGCTTGAGGCCCATCCAAGTTTCCTCCTACATAGTGCTCCTTTTGTGTCCCGTTGTGGGACCAGGATAGCTGTTGTTCACGCCACAGGGGGAGGAAAGAGACACACCCACTTTTGGGAGAGAAACAGTATTTATACCCTGGGGTTGGGCTTGTAACCCTGCCCCATAACAGGGTAGGTCTGATATTGACAGGTCATCACATTCCAGCATGTGACCCAGCCAGTAGCGGTATTACATACGCAAGTAGCCGAGTGTCTAAAAATCCATCTGCGAATATTCACACTTGCGATTCAAGCTGCAATGTGTATGTTAGTGAATATTTCGCCCACCTCTAGTTATAAGGTGTTGCAGCCCTTTCAAGCTTAGCAGTGAACAGAGTAACATTACTAAATATTTCTTTACTTCATTTCTCTTTCTGGCTTTGGCTTCCATTTCCTCTCTGTAACCTGACCCTTGTACACTCAGACAGGGCGGAGAAGAGTTACAGGAGGTGTGGCGTCTGTTCCTCCTCCAGGACAAAGTCCAGCCTGAGCAGAGGAACAGGAGGGGTGGCGTCTGGTCCTCCTCCAGGACAAAGTCCAGCCTGAGCAGAGGAACAGGAGGGGTGGCGTCTGGTCCTCCTCCAGGACAAAGTCCAGCCTGAGCAGAGGAACAGGAGGGTGCGTCTGGTCCTCCTCCAGGACAAAGTCCAGCCTGAGCAGAGGAACAGGAGGTGTGGAGTAGGGAGCGGAGAGGCAGAGAGCCAGAGATGTGGCAGCAGCTTCTGGATAATGGCAGGTGAGGGAGAATACTTTCCGTCTCCTCATGGACGTTTTTATTCATTTTTATGAATCTGGAGGTCTCTTTACAGACATTGCAAAAAGGGATCCCATTGACAGCTATGTATGTATGTATATCATTATTTATATAGTACCATTCATGTACATAGCGCGTCACCGCAGTAATACACGTGACATAATAATATAAAACATAATGGGAATAAGCGCTTCAGACATGACAGTAACAGGAAGGGGGTCCCTGCCCTGAAGGGCTTACAATCTAAGTTTCGGAGTTTGTCCTTTGATAAATCAAGTGCAATTAGTTGCACTGGTTCTGCAGCCAGAAGCCTGCGGTACGTAACCTCCTGTTAGTCCTTCCCTCTCTCTCTGTGCGGTGGGGAATTAATGGATCACGTGATTCCCGTAGATCACTTTCCAAACATCACATAGTGACCAGTTTTCCTTGTGCTGTGTCCTACAAGGGATGAACTGCCGGTTCTGATCCGCTTGGGCCTTGCGGGTGCCGCACGGCATGCTCTCCCGCGCCGCGATATTCCAGCAACCAGAGTAATGGCCCATCGGGATTAACACAGCAAGGTTCCCTCCGTTGTAATGGGACTTGCGCTGTGCGAATCCTGTCACAGAAACACTCAGCGCAAAGCTCCCCTCGTGGGGCATGTAAAAGAAAAATATATATACATAGTGCAATGGTGTAATGCAAAAAATATATACAGTAAACTTCAAACGCGTGATTGCTCACTCACGGGGTGTAGGTGATATTCAAGCATTGATGTAGTATAGGGATCTGGTTCTGGAGGATGTAACAGGAACTCTCACAGATCTGTAAAAGAGAGAAGAGAAAATATAGTGCAACACAATTTATTATAACACATACAAGAGCAGGGAGCTCATTACACTCGCATGCTCTATGTGCAAGGTGGACGATGTGACCACTCTGGGTCCTGCAATGCTGGGATGTCTCGTGCGTCTCCTCCAGGAATCCACTTTTCAACCGGCGTCTCCTCACGGAATCCAGTGGCGGGTGACGTCACGGACCCTCTCAGCCAATGGGGATCCAAGCCTTGTCTCCTCGGAACCGATGATGTCAGCAACGATGGCGGAGGGCGCAGGACAGTACAGCCTCACAGCAGCAGATCAGCACAGCGGCGCTTTGGTCCACAGGAACTATGATAACCCTACGCGTTTCGTTCTGGAAAACCGAACTTCTTCAGGGACGTAGTGATACTGGAGTCTACAAGTCCCGGCTGAAGTAGTCCCTAGAACGTCGACGTTACGATGTAAAAGGGGGCGGCGCAAAAGTGAATGACGGATGTCACAGGCTAAAAAGCCTGAAAGGCAATTGGAAATACACCAATACATATACAATGAAGAATATACAGACACATATACAGACACATTAATGAATATATATATATATATAGATATAAATATAGATATATATATATATATATATCCCATAAGCGCTAAAGGCCATGTCTGTACATACTGTGCTATATGTATGCACACACAGCTGTCTCTCACACATACCAATACTCCTTATTTTTCCATCCCTATACACCAATAGGGACCACATAGTATCCACACACACTTTTAGTTGTGCTACAAACTCTCACATTTCCACACCCACCCACACCATTTATATCCACTCCCACTCCACACACACCTTGTGTAAAGCACTGTATATACTGTGGGCTCTCCCTTCATGTTAACTATGTCACCTGATAAACATCACCACTCTTTCTTTCTTCACTTGCTTTCATACCCCTTTGACACCTCTAATCATTAAACACATCCACACTGGGGGAAGGAACAGCACAGATAACATTCCAGAGACACTGGTTTTAAGTAATCCTTGCTTCATTCATTGTAACACTCGCCGGAAGAAGAGATCAGTGTATCTCGAAAGCTCGCACAAATAAAAGCATTTCGTTAGCCACAGAACGTATCATCTATTTATTTTTTGATTATTGAAGCTCGGCTAACACGGTACTGATACCTCTACATATATATATATATATATATATATATATATCTCATCAACACATATACATATGTATATTGTACAATATATATATGTCTCTATAACCAATATTTACATATTTGTGTATATAACTGTATTTAAGGGCTTATATGTAAACAGGGTTTTTTATATTTCTCTGACTATTTGAAATGGTAACATATTACAGGGTTAGTATGTTTGAGGGCTTACTACATTCAGCTGTGTCGAATTTAGATTTACCATCAAACAAGGCCTTTTGTTAGTTTAGAAGGCCTGTAGTGTTAGAACCTAGAATATATCTATTTAATCCAGTTGTACACTGAACATATTTATGCCACTAAATAGGCCTTGTATGAAACCTATTTAAATGGTGATCCACATGAGTGAATTATGTGAATAATATTAATTTTAGGCACATAGTGAAATATACATAATCTGAGCCTATAACACTAACATTAGGCCTTTATAATTATAATACTGTGTTTTAACAAGGAAGAATCAAGTGAATGTTGTCAACAACAAAAAAAACCGTTTAGATAGTTAAAATATATAACTATATATATAACTATATATATATATATATATATATATATATATATAACTATTAGTGTGTGTACATATATCCCTACATACTACATATATATTACTAAACATTCACAGATATGGGATTGAAACCAGTACTCATACATGATGAAAGGACAACATTGTAAGGAATCCGCTCCTCGGTTTAATGTTTGCCTTAACTTGCAGACCTGTGCAGTCCTGGAACACTTTCCCGGATATTTACTGCAGCCTGGATTCACTCACCAAAGCAATACTGCCACACGCCCCTTCTGCCATTGGTTCTCTGACCTTTAAGTCTTGCCTTCCCACAATGCCCCCTGCCGAGCATAGTCCTTCCTGGATGTCTCTGTGTTCTGCCATAAGCCTTGTCTTGTCTGTCTCCTTGGTTCCTGAGACCGGCTGCTAGTGTCACGCAGCGGTCTGTTCCTGTGCTGAAGCGGAGTACTCTCCTTGTTGTCTTCAGCTCCCTGGTTCCTGTGACCGGCTGCTAGTCTCATGCAGCGGTCAGTTCCTGTTTCCTGTGCTGAAGCTGAGTACTCTCCTTGTTACTTCAGCTCCTTGTTTCCTGTGACCGGCTGCTATATTCATGCAGCGGTCTGTTCCTGGTTTCCTGCACTGAAGCGGAGGTTTCCCTGAGTATCTTCAGCTTCCTGGTTCCTGGGGCCTACTCTTTCCCTAATCTAGAGAGGCCGTGTCCTGGTTCCTGCGCTGAATCGGAGGATTCCCCAGCCCGCTCAGGACTCTTGCGCTGAAGCACTGGTTTACCAGTGCAGCTAGGCGGTGTGCTACTCTGGTCTGTCTACCACCTCCTGAGACCAGTACCATGGGCCATGGTCGCCGCACGCGCAGAGGCCACTCCCGCACTCCTAAGCTGAAGCGGGGCTCTCCTGACTACCTGTTGCCGAACTCCTGCTTGAACAACGTTTACCCTGATGTCTCCAGTCCTGACCCTGGCGTGTCCACCGACGATGCTGTCTTCTCCTATCCTGATCCTGCTACGTACGACTACGAACTGCGCAATCCGGATCAGCCTGCGCGGTCTCAGGTCGGTGCTTTTACAACCCCACCTCAGCCACGCGGTCCGACCCAAGTTTGTGGCGAGCACAGTCGTGACAAACATTAAGAAGGTTCAAGCAAGGTGAAGGTAAGTAATATTTAACACTTCATCCTGCTCTACACGGACAATAAAGATGTTAGCAGTTAAATAGATGTTTGATTTAAGTTGCATGTGAATAATATTGACATGCAATTACTAGCTCAAATACCTATGAAACACACCCAAATACAATGTTTTGCAGCTAAGTGAATTGCAGCTTCTCCAAACATAGCAACTAGGTAATGTTGGACCATTACTGAACAGATGATTAATACATACAGTAAATATAAATTAAAATATTAATTCATTCGGACTGTTAATTTTTCCAAACCTTCACGTGTACAAGGACATACTTGAATGTTTGGAAACAACAGGTCTTCATCATACATATAATATTAATTAGATAATCTAAAGTGAACAAAACAAGGCCAAATACAGATATAGTTAATTATAACATTTATTATTTTTTTTCCTTTTGAGACCGAGTCACAGGCCTGCTTGTTGTCTCTTGGATTTTTCTTTTCCGTTTGGCTACAACTTTAAGCACAACAGAGCCACTTTGACTGGCCTGTGGCACTTCAGGGGCACGGCTTGTGGCCTGTGGCACTTCAGAGGCAGGGCTTGTGTCCAGTGAGTGTTCACGGCCAGGGCTTGTGTCCAGTGAGTGTTCACGGCCAGGGCTTGTGGCCAGTGACTGTTCACGGGCAGGGCTTGTGGCCAGTCCCTCCATAGTAAAGCATATAGCAAATGGAAATATTCCTGTATGCTCATTTGCATGTCTTAGCATGTCTGCAACCCTGCCTTTCACCATTATCATCCAGCACACAGCACTTCCACTGCAGCAAGGGATTCTGGGGAATGACATGCAAATGAGCACACAGTGCCACCTTTTGTCTCAAGCTCACATTACACGAGCAACCCTTAAGCCAATGCATGCTGCTTTAAACACAGCTTTTAAACATACAGTAGGCTGGGATGAGATGCAAAGCCAGTAAACCCACTCACAGACTATGTACTGTATGTATGTATAAATAAATAAAATTGTATAGCGCTAATATTAAAAAAACACCAATAAGAATTATTAGTGATACTAAAAAAATACCAATAAATATCCCAGTAATAACGAATCTAAATGTACCAAATATGCATATGAAAGGATCAAGACTAATAAGGTAGTGTATTTAGTTTAAAAAGGAAACAAGATCTATGCCAATGTTCAAGCCACGAGGTTTGAGGGTTTTTCATTTATGTATCCAGAAAGTCTCTTGTTGGGAGGCATCCTGTATACGATTACCCTCCCCCCCACCCAATGTGATTTGACTATATAGATGTAGCCAGGTCCCCCTCTGTCTGTCGCCCCCCTCACCTGGCGGGCGATCGCGGGTGCCGCCGAGCCCCATGGCGGACCCGTCGGTCGATCGCTGGAGTGGGGGCGGATAGGTGTGTGTGTGGTTGCCGGGGACGCGTGCGGCTGGTTGCCAGGGCCGCGGTCGGATTGCGAAGCTCCCGACGGCTCCCGTTGCAGGGCGCCACCATTGTCCGTTGCATTGCGCATGCGTAGTGAGAACCGAGGAGACGGGAGGCCCCCTGAAGCTCGCGCATGTGCAGTGATCGCGCGAACGGCATAGCCAATCAGGAGAGGGATCACAGCAGGGACTACATATCCCATGAGCCTCAGGAGCGCACCACATGACCCCAGGGAGCCCATAGGGCTACAGCATCTCCCTGCAGAGGAGAAGAGATCCTTTTCGCGGGGTTTGGAGCACGTTAGTCGGCGTCAGGAGCAGCTAGGGGAAGGAGGTAGGGTGCAGGAGTCAGTGACTCCCTGCACTAGGCCAGCAGCCCCCTAGGCCCCAGATAGCCCTGAGCCACCAGAAGCTTTGAGTGTTTCAGCGACAGGCCCCAAGTTAGGGACCCTGCCCCTTACTACACAGAGTCAGTTAGGGACACAGCGGACGGCGCGCATCCATCCAGAGGTTTGGGCTCAGACCTCCGTTGCCGCTGCAGCAGCCGTCCGGGTGGGATCGCCCCGGACGGTAGTTCCTGTATTCGGCAGTCTTCGGATCCTTTGTGAAGCTCCTTGGCAGGCCCGGGCACTGGAGTGCTCGGCAGGTAACCATCACCAAGAGCATCAACTATACCACATATTCATACAGGACATAGTGGCTGCGCAGTCACACATACATATCTCCCTTGGGAGGTGGGAACATTGAGTGTGGGTACTGGACACGGGGTGGGATCACCTGGTGGAGGTGGGAGCATCCTGCGAGACGCAGTAGTTAGTGTCTCCTCTAGAGAGGGACACCTGTTGATATATGAATCAGTACGTTTGCGCCAGCAAAATCATTGGTTATTTTACATGCTGTGTGTGGAGTGATATAAATATTTGTCCTGCGAGGAACCACTCCCCCTCTGGTGGGAGCCATCGCAGGTGGAGGCGTTGCACCACAAGATTGTGTTATATGTATGTGTACCCCAAGCTCCCCGAGCAGAGGCTTAGGCTCCTGAGAGCCACACAGGTATACACAGCAGGTAGTAGCGTCTGTATTCACAGGGAATACCCGTTACATTTGGAGGCACTGCTGAGATCCAGCCCCGGGGTGCCCTACTCAGTAGTTCACGTAGTATCCTATCAGTCAGCATGTCTGTGCTCACGCCCCAACAAGTGGCTGACTGGGCCGAAAAGCTAGGAGAGCTCCACGGAGCACAGATCCAGACCAGCGGGCCTTTGGGCCCAGGTCACCTATATAACCCTACGGAAAAAAAAAAATATCTAAACGCGTTTCGTTCTGGAAACCGAACTTTCTTCAGGGACGTAGTGATACGTGGAGTCTACCAGTCCGGCTGATAGTATCCCTGACGTCGCTTACGATTTAAAAGGGGGGCGGGCACGTCAAAGAGTAATGAGCGGATGTCACTAGCTAAAAGCTGAAAGGCATTGGAAATACACCAATACATATCAGCAAAATAAAATATACACTACATACAGACCATTATGAATATAAGTTATTCAGACGAGAAATATAGCTATAATATATATATTGATCCCCATAAGCGCTAAGGCCTGTCTAGTACATACTGTGCTATAAGTATGCACACCGTCTCTCAACACATCAACTACTCCTTATTTTTTCATCCTATACACATCGAAAGGACCACCTATATACAGCACACCTTTAGTTGTGCTCCAACTCCACATTTCCACACCCACCCCCAAACCATTTATACTCCACTCCACTCCGGTCACACACCGACCTTGTTAAAGCACTGTATATCTACTGTGGTCTCTCCCTTCATGTTATTGCACCGATAACAGCACCACTCTTTCTTTCTCATTGCTTTCAGTAACCCTTGACACCGTCTGAAAAAAAATCTTACACTCCACACTGGGGGAAGAACGCACAATAACATTCCAAGAGACACTGGTTTTAAGTAATTCCTATGCCTCTTCATTGTCACAATCGCCGGACAGAGAATGCAGTGTAATCGCGAAAGCTCGCACAAAAAAAGCATTCGTTAAGCCACACAGACACGGGTATCATCTATTTCATTTTTGATGTATTTGAAGCTCGGCTAACACGTACTGAATCCATCTACATGATATATATTATATAGATATGATATATATTATATATTCTCTCTCTCTCTACTTCGTATAATTCTCTCATATAACTAACTATACTATACTCTTTCACCAATTGTTAAGGTTAGTGTGGTACAAAATAGTGACACAAGCCCTCCTAGTTCACGGCATATAGCAAATGGAATCATTTCCTGTATGCTCTTTGCATGTCTTAGCAGTCTGCTCTGCACCCTGCCTTTCACTTCCACCATTATCATCCAGCCAACAGCGACTCCCTGCAAGCGCAAGATTCTGAGGGAATAGAACTATTGATGCAATGAGCTACACAGTGCCCACCTTTTTGTCTCAGAACTCACATACACACGAGACAACCCTTAAGCCCAATGCAATGCTGGCTCTTAAACACAGCTTTAAAACATACTATAGGTCTGAGGTATGAGATTGCCAAGGCCCAGAAAATAACCCACTCACAAGACTATGTACTGTAGTATGTATGTATAAATCACAATTGTATCCAGCGCAAATTAAAAAACAACACTAAGAATTATTATGATCCTACAAAACCACTAAATATCCCAGTAAAACCTTCTAATGTACCACATATGCATACGAAGGAAGATCACGACTAATAAGGTAGTGTATTTAGTTTTCAAAAGGAAACAATCTACTGTCAATTGTTCAACCACGAGTGTATTGAGGTTTTCTCAATTTAAGTATCCAGAAAGTCTCTCTTGTTGGGAGCTCATCCTGTATACATTACTTACGCCTCCCCCCCACCCAATGTGATTTACTATACTAATTGTAGCCAGGTCCCCCTCTGTTGTCGCCCCCTCACCTGGCGGCGATCGCGGGTGGCCTGCCCGCTAGACCCCATGGCGACCGCGTCGTCGACTCGCGGAGTGGGGCGGGATAGGTGTGTGTGTGGTTCCGGGGACGCGTCGTCTGGTTGCCAGGGCCCGCGGTCGGATGCGAAGCTCACCGACGCTCCGCCCTGCCTGCGGGCGCAGCCACTCGATTGTCCTTGCTATTGCTCATCCGCGTAAGTGAGACCGCAGGATCGGGAGGCGCGGCAGCCTTCCCCTTGAAGCTCTCGCAGTTTCATTGCATCCGCCTGCGAACGGCACTCCCACATGAGAGGATCACAGCGGGACTACCTATCCCATACCTCATAGCGCACTACATGAACCCCAAGGGCAGCCCATAGGCTACAAGCATCTCCCTGCAGGAGGAGAAGGATCCTTTTCGCTGGGTTGGTAGCACGTTAGTCGGCGTCACTGCTAGCTAGGAGACGGAGTAGGGGTAGCATGTGATCCAGTGACTCCTGCCCGCACAGCCAGCAGCCCCCTAGGCCCAGATAGCCCTGATCCACCAAAGCTTTGAGTCTTTCAGCGCAGTCCCCAAGTTCAGGACCCTGGCCCCCTTACTACACGGAGCGGCGTATGGGACACACTAAGCGAGGCGCGCAATCCATCCGGTTTTGGGCTCAGACACTCCTTTGCCCGTGCAGGGCATCAGCTCCGGTGGGATCGCCCCGACGTAGTTTTCCTTTATTCACCGGAGGGCCGGGGGGGGGGGGCAGGGGGGCGCTAGTTGCGATGCGGGTGTTCGGGGAGTGGGATGTTCCGGGGTGGGGCGGGGTGGTTCTGGTTGGGGCGGGGGGGGGTGCCTACAGGGGTTTTGTTTCTTTCCGTCTCCTCCCTTATCCTTTGTTTTTCTTTCTCCTTTTTTCTTTTTTTTCTTTTTTACCTCTTTTTTAGTTGACGTTCTCGTTGTCTTTGTCTGTTTCCACCTCACTTTGCTCTCCTTTCCATTCTTTTTTTAGTTGCCTCGTTCTTTTATTCTTTTTTTCTCTCTTATATTGCTTTTAGTTTTTTTTTTCTTTCCTTCTCGCCCTACCTATTGTGAAAGCTCTTGTCATGCAGGCACTGATGTGCTCGGCGGTAACCATCACCAAGAGCCATTACCACATTTCATACCGTACATAGTGCTGCGCAGTCAACCCATACATATCTCCCCTTGGTAGGTGGACATTGGAGTTGGGTAACTGGGACAATGGGGGGGGGGGGGGGGCGTGGTTGGATCACCTTTGGAGTTGGGAGCATCCTGCAGACCGCGTTTTATGGCCCCTCTAAAGGGACACCTTTTGATATATGAATCCGCTACGTTTTCCGCCAGCAAATCATTGGTTCTTTTACAGCTTGTGTGGAGTGATATAATATTTGTCCTTCTAGGAACCACTCCCCCTCTGATGGGCATGCCATCGCAGGTAGGCGTTGCACACCACCAGATTTTGTTATAATGTATTGTACCCCAAGCTCCCGAGCAGAGGCTTATAGCCCCCTGAGAGCCCATCACCACCAGTATACACGCAGTATATCGTCGGTATTCCAGGGTAACAGTTACCATGTGGCACCTGCGGTGTCTCTCCTCCCCGGGTGCCCGACTCAGTAGTTCCTTTGTATACATAAAGTCACAACATGTCGCTGACTCCACTCCCCCCGGACAAGTTGCTGATTTGTGGCCGAAACGCTAGGCAAGATCTCTCGAACCTCGTTCGCCGTAGACCGGGTACCTGTCCTGTATCACATGTTTATTGCTCTGCCAACGCAGTACAGACATACGTCTGTCGGCTGGCGCCAGCTGCGCATCAACAAGCACAATACACTCACATTTCACCATCAAGAGACACCCTAACTCACCTACTGGCTCCACTTGGCATGGCCACCGCCACAGCGATACACCCCTGATAGTAGGCCCACAGTAGGTATCTACAACTGACATTTACTGCATGTCTCTCCTCTAATTTACCCCTGGAATCCGTTTCCAGTCACGAACATTCCCTCTACCGCATATATGCTGGTTAGAAGGCAAATATATGGCGACGGCGCAGTACCCCCATCATATCAGTACTGTATCCTCTACCCCCGATTCACTTTCGCTCTGCTGCTGGGCTAGTGGGCCATCAGTTGGGCGATACACGCCCCGCACATCACCGGTCCCTAACCTTATTGACACTTCACCCAACCCTACAGTACAGGGAGCGGGGATTGCCAGTTCCGCATGACCCGTGGGCTACAGTGGCTAGCGCTGACATTCCCCGCAGCTTGTGGAACTATAACTATCGTCCCGACTTAAATACCTTAAGGCTCAACTTACACTATGAAGGCTTTCCGGAATGTTCCTGTCCCCAGGCGAATATGAGAATCGGTCTTGGAAGGTAACCAACAGACCCTCAAGGTCATCGATGAATGGCCCCTCGCCTAAAGCGATCATGTGCGTCAGCGAATCCTGAAAGCCTCCGAACACCCCCCGCAGCCACCATGGTCAGTGACAAAAGGATACGCGTGGACCAACAAGACCCTGATTCTCTCTCTCTGCTCATACAGATTGTAGACTGTTAGTCCCAGATCATATGTCAAAGATGAAGAGTATATGATCTGACTGTTCAAATCTTTTACGGTCTCAACAGAAGGCAGAAGGAAGCCTTCCAGATTGCCTTCACGAATCAGCTGGTCCTGTGGAAATTTTCCACCCAACCTTGCGGCACTCATTCTAAGCCTCAGAGATGGACACATTCTGTCTTTGCTCTGAAATTCTTCTGGCGCAATCAGCTTCCTACTTCTCTCGATGGGGCCACTCCCCTTCCCCACGCATCTACAAGTGATGCAATGATCGTGCTCCCTAATGGAGGGGCCTGCCAAAAAAAAAAACCCCTCTGGGCCTGGACATTGGTGTGGGGGATCGCTCAGGGGCAATGACGCCTACGAGGCGGCAATTTTAATCTTGCGTGCCTATCCCCGCGAGCCTGGGAATAGTCCCCGCAAGTGCTAGCCGCACATCCCCACCTTCGCCCTGCGCGTGCCCTGCCTTATCACGACTCACGTTGTCACACCCAATCATCCTGGTTGCCTGCCCCCGTGCATACTTCATGCTCCCCGAGGATCCCTTTGTTTCCCGATCCCCCCCCCCCTGTTTTCTTGCGACAACGTATTCCCGTAGACAGGTACCTGCCGATGTATCCATGTTTATTGTCTGCAAGCGCAGTACAATACATTACCTGTCTGGCGGGCGCCCCGCCATCAGCAATCACTACAACATTGACCAGCAGAGAACACCCTAACTGCCCTCTGCCCACTTCAGGAGACAGCTTTACCCCCTGATAGAGGCCCACAGTAGGTTCTACAGACGACCTTTACTGCATGTCCTCCTCTAATTTACCCTGGAATCCGTTTCCAGTCACGACTTCCCTTACCAGATATATGCGGGTGGTAGAGGCAATATATGGCACGCGCAGTACCCCATCATTCAGTACTGTATCCTCTCCCCCGAGTTCACTTCTCGTCTGGCTAGGCTAGTGGGCCATCAGTTGGGCGTTAGCCCCGCAACATCACCGGTCCCTAACCATTTCATTGACCACTTCACCCAACCCCTAACAGTACAGGGAGCGGGGATTGCCATTCCGCATGACCGTGGGGGCTACATGGCTAGGCTGAATTCCCCGCACTTGGTGGAACTATAACTATACGTCCCCAGCTAAAACTTACAGGCAACTTACCTGAAGGCGTTTTCCGGAATGGTTCACTGTCCCCCAGGCGAAGTATGAGAATCGGCTTTCTTGAAGGAACACAGACCCTCAGGTCATCGATGAATGGCCCTGCCTAAATGCGACATGTGCGTCATAGGAATCCTGGAAAGCCCCGACCCCCGCGCAGCCACCATGGTCAGTGCAAAAGAACGCGTGACCAACGCCCTGTTCTCTCTTTGCTCATACAGAGTAGACTTGTTAGTCCAGATCATATGGTCAAAGATGAAGAGTAGAGTGACTGACTGTTCAAATTATTACGGTCTCACAGAAGGAGAAGAAGACCTTCAATTTTGTGGGGGACGGCGGCAGGGGGTTCCGGGGTACCCGGCGGACCCGGCGAGCGGAGGGAGAAAGCCCCGATCGGAGGGCGCTCCTCCACGGCTTCGGCGCGCGCCAGGCACATCCCGGCGCGCGCCTGGTTACTGCTGCGGCCGAGACCGGGCAAATGCTCAAATAAACTCGGCCGCAGCAGTATACCAAGCTGCATACAGGCCCCAAGGTCAAAGATCCCCCTGCGAGTGACCTCCCTGGAGCCTCTGCTCGCCGGATCAAGAAACCTGTCAAAGAGGAGCCACCCAAGTCACCCTCAACGAAAGGCCGGAGTTCGGGGAGATCCTCCCCCACTTACCCAAGACGACTGGATCCTAAAGATATCGTCTGTTATGGTTGTGGACAGAGAGGCCATTTCTCCAGAGAGTGCCCTGATGGAGTCACCCAAGAAAAGAAACCGCCCAGTAAAGGAAGCTCGGCTAGGTCCATGATCTGCCGGATAGAGACCACAGAAGCCAAGACATCCGAGGCCAACCCTGCGGCTCCCGAAGCTCCTAATTACCTAAGCCCAGACGATGGAACTCCGGGCAGGGATGGTTACTGTCAGTTAGGCCCCTCTGCCATCGTGCGTGTGGTAGTAGAAGGAGTCTATGCCTCTGCTTTACTGGACACCGGGTCCCAAGTGACCATAATATACCGACAGTTCTATGACCAACACCTTAAGCCCTGTCCCCTGCGGTCGGCGGAACATATGAAGGTGAGGGGGTTGAACAATGAAGATTACCCCATCGATGGGATTGTGAGAGTTCAACTGGAGATACTTCAATTGAATACCGGCAAGAAACATCCCGTGCATGTGGAGGCAATGGTATGCCCGAAGCCTCAAGGACAGTGTCAGTACCGGTCATTTTGGGAACAAATACGGATATAGTGCGAGCCGTAATCAGAGCCTACCTGAAAGAGACCAATGAATTGCCAATGGCCAATCCACTCCTTGACCCTGTACTGAGAGAGGAGTGCAACAGAGTATATGCCTTAGAGCGTCACGGGGACCTCTACAATCGTCAATGCGGACTGACGACCATTTTACCAGGGGGAGTGCAACGCATGGCCGTCTGGTGCTGTTATCCCGATCAAGATGAGACCGATCATCTGTTCTCTCCGGAGAGTGCCCCTGAAGAAGAGACCCAGAGAGGGTATAGGGTAATACCCGAAGTGAGAGAGTGGACGACCAGAATTCCTCTACGAACCTACGTGTATATTCAAAATATCTCTCCATTCCCGAAGGACATTGATGCAGCACACAGTTTGGGCAGCATATATCCCGTCAGCCCGGTAGAAACAGTGCCCCAGGTGAACGCCGCTGCAGTGGGTGAGCAGTTAGTCGATCTGGATTTCAACTTCAGAGACTCGACGCTGCCAACTGAGTGGAAGGATCGACTGACGGCCAAGCTGAATGAAAGAAGGACGGTATTTTCCACCAGTGAGATGGATGTGGGCCGCAGTCGCAGCGCCCAACACACCATTAGGTTGAGTGACGCCACTCCGTTCCGTGAACGCTCTCGTCGCATCGCCCCCAGCGATGTTGACGATGTAAAGAACGTCCTGAAGAAAATGGAGACCGCTGGGATATTGACGGAGTCTCGGAGTCCTTATGCATCACCCATAGTGGTGGTAAGGAAGAAGAATGGATCTGTAAGATTGTGCGTCGATTATCGAACTCTGAATAATCGTATTGTACCCGATCAATACATCCTTCCGCGCATTGAAGAAATCCTGAATGCTCTAACCGGGAGCCAATGGTTTAGTGTGCTCGACTTACGATCTGGGTACTACCAGGTACCTATGAGTGAAGAGGACCAGGAAAAGACAGCCTTCGTCTGCCCCCTGGGCTTCTACCAATTTACGCGTATGCCCCAATGTATATGTGGAGCTCCTGCTACCTTCCAGCGACTGATGGAGGAAACAATTGGGGACATGAACCCTCGGGAGTGTCTTGTCTACCTGGACGACATCATTGTCTTCGGGAAAACCCTTGAAGATCACGACGAGAGGCTGCTTAAGGTGATAGACCGTCTTGGAAAGGAAGGATTGAAGTTATCCCTCGACAAGTGTCGTTTCTGTCACACCTCGGTGACCTACGTTGGACACATCGTGTCTGCTCAAGGAATTGCTACCGATCCGGCCAAAGTAGAAGCGGTGGTGAACTGGATGCGTCCCGAGAATGTCACGGAACTGCGATAATTCCTGGGTTTCTGTGGGTATTACCGTCGCTTCGTGGAAGGGTACTCTAGACGAGCTAAACACCTGAACAATCTGTTGAAAATATACCCCGAAGATACCGGAAGGAAGGCCACGTCGGCCCGTCAACCGTTTGGCGATAAGTGGACGTCCGAGTGTGAGCGGGCCTTCCTGAACTTGAAGAAAAGCCTGACTGAAGCACCAGTGCTTGCGTATGCTGATCCAGAACAACCATACGTTCTGCATGTGGATGCCAGTCTCAATGGACTGGGCGCTGTCTTACATCAGAAGCACCCCGAGGGTCTACGGCCTAAAGCCTACATCAGCCGCAGTCTGATACCCAGTGAACAGAAATACCCTGTACACAAGCTAGAGTTCCTGGCTCTCAAATGGGCGATCACAGAGAAACTTCATGATTACCTCTATGGTGTTACGTTTGAGGTAAGGATGGATAACAATCCCCTCACGTACATCAATACTTCCGCCAAATTGGATGCAGCAGGGCACCGATGGCTGGCCACCCTATGTAACTACAGATTCTCTCTGAAGTACAAGCCAGGGTCTTTGAACATTGGAGCTGACGCTCTATCACGACGACCAGGATTAAGTGCTACTCCCGATGATGATGAATGGGAAGAGATCCCCGGGCCAGGGATGCGAGCAATGTGTTTCATAGCGGCCGTCATCAATGATCAGGTGGCCTTCTCCGAATTACGAGTTGCAGATTCGTTAGGGTGCCAGTCGCAGGCTATCCTCGCCGCCTACTGCGATCCCAAGGGAATGAACATAACCCATGACAAAGTCATAAGATGGAAAGACTTAGTGGACTATTAAATGAGAGATCCCGTAATCAGCATCATTCGGCAAGCTGTTCAAAGAAAGAATCCAGCTCTACTGAAAAGTGCTCCCCGAGACATGATCGCGTTGCTAATGCGTAAGGTGGACAAGTTCGAGATAGACAATTGCTTGCTCTATAGGGTAGTCCAATATCACAACCACCGTGATAGGCGACAACTGGTGCTACCCCAAAACTTGAGATATATGGTGTTGAAGTCTCTACATGATGAGCATGGGCACTTCTGTGTAGAGAAGACTTTTGGGTTAGTCCGAGACCGTTTCTTCTGGCCCAAGATGCGGGAAGCGGTGGAACAACACTGCCGCTGTTGTTCCTGGTCCAACACAAGACTTTGCCTACCAGAGCAGCACCCATGGCCTATCTCAAGAGTTCTGGTCCAATGGACCTGGTGTGTATGGACTTTTTGTGTATTGAACCCGATACCCGAGGAATCTGTAACGTGCTGGTTATCATGGACCATTACACCCGGTATGCTCAGGCCTTCCCCACGAAAGACCAGAAGGCCATCACAGTCGCAAAAATACTATGGGAGAAGTACTTCGTTCACTACGGACTCCCAAACCGACTTCACTCAGACCAAGGGCGAGATTTTGAGAGCACTCTGATCCGAGAATTACTCAAAATGCTGAACATTGCCAAATCACGGACGACTCCGTACCACCCCGAAGGAGACGCTTTGCCTGAACGATTCAACAGGACCTTGTTGGACATGCTCGGAACCCTGAAGGGTGCGCAGAAAACGGAATGGAGTCGACACGTAGAGGCTTTGGTACACGCATACAACTGTACCCACCATGAGTCCACTGGATTCTCCCCATACTTCCTCATGTTTAGGCGGGAGGCAAGACTCCCAGTAGATGTGCGTCTTCGAGTATTAACGGATGGGATACACAATGCTACCCATTTTAAGTATGTGCAAAGACTAAAGGACAGTTTGCAGCAAGCTTACCAACAGGCTGAGAAGTCTACAGATAAACTGAATGCTGGCAATAAGAGACGATATTACAATAAAGTCAAGTATCGGGAGCTACGTCCTGGGGACGCTGTGTTGCTTCGTCATCTGGGAGTCCCCGGAAAACATAAATTGGCTGACCGATGGAGAAACGGCGTATTTGAGGTAGAGTCACAGATGCCTGGCCTCCCGGTCCATCGCATCAAAGACACTGACTGCCGGGTAAAGGTTTGGCATCGTAATCACCTTCTCCCCATCCCACAAGTGGGAGACGAAGAAGCAGAAATACTGGCCACACCGCTCAACGATGAGTCCGACTTATCAGAGATCGGTCAAGAGACTGTAAATAACGAAACCCACTCTGAAACTCCTGAAGATCCTATGGAAGGACCCTCTCAAAGGGACTATTCAACAGAAGGGGCATCTCCCGGAGGAGCTATGGGTAAAGGGCCCCGTAGGCCAACGCCTACTAAGGTGGCACCAACAGGCCAGCCTTTGGATCCACAGAGCCTGAGCTTTGTACCAAAAAGAGACTGTTCAGAGACATTTCTCCCCTCAAGGGAAGAGAGTGAGCCTCAGGACTGTACATATTACTCCCCAGAGGGAGTTGCTGAAGAACAGCTCCATAGGAGCCAAAGAGTAAGGTACCCCCCAAACCGGGTAACCTATGACCAAATTGGGGCACCCCATTATGAGGCTCAGCAGTGGTCTCGGAGCAAAATACAATTGGTAATTGTAATGCTCACAGAGTTGTGTAACATCGTGTAAAGTCAGTCGATGTGTTAAGTTGTGGTCCTATTGATATGCCTTTTTATTATATAACGTTGTGTATAGTTATTTAAGTTGTGTCCCAAGTGAGGACGTTGGGGTTTTAACCAGGGGGAGGATGCAGCCAGGTCCGTCTCTATCTGTTGTCCCCCCCCCTCGCCTGGCGGGCGATCGCGGGTGCCGCCGAGCCCCATGGCGGACCCGTCGGTCGATCGCTGGAGTGGGGGCGGATAGGTGTGTGTGGTTGCCAGGGACGGGTGCGGCTGGTTGCCAGGGCCGCGGTCGCGTTGCGAAGCTCCCGACGGCTCCCGTGGCAGGGCGCCGCCATTGTCCGTTGCATTGCGCATGCGTAGTGAGAACCGAGGAGACGGGAGGCCCCCTGAAGCTCGCGCATGCGCAGTGATCACGCGAACGGCATAGCCAATCAGGAGAGGGCTCACAGCAGGGACTACATATCCCATGAGCCTCAGGAGCGCACCACATGACCCCAGGGAGCCAATAGGGCTACAGCATCTCCCTGCAGAGGAGAATAGATACTTTTCGCTGGGTTTGGAGCACGTTAGTCGGCGTCAGGAGCAGCAAGGTGAAGGCGGTCGGGTGCAGGAGTCAGTGACTCCCTGCACTAGGCCAGCATCCCCCTAGGCTCCAGATAGTCCTGAGCCATCAGTAGATTTGAGTGTTTTCAGGGACAGGCCCCAGGTTAGGGACCCTGCCCCTTACTAACCAGAGTCAGTTAGGGGCACAGTGGACGCTGCGCATCCATCCAGAGGTTTGGGCTCAGACCTCCGCTGCCGCTGCAGCAGCCATCCGGGTGGGATCGCCCCGGACGGTAGTTCCTGTATTCGGCAGTCTTCGGATCCTTTGTGAAGTTCCTTGGCAGGCCCGGGCACTGGAGTGCTCGGCAGGTAACCATCACCAAGAGCATCAACTATACCACATATTCATACAGGACATAGTGGCTGCGCAGTCACACACACATATCTCCCTTGGGAGGTGGGAACATTGAGTGTGGGTACTGGACACGGGGTGGGATCACCCGGTGGAGGTGGGAGCGTCCTGCGAGACGCAGTAGTCAGTGTCTCCTCTAGAGAGGGACGCCTGTTGATATATGAATAAGTACGTTTGCGCCAGTAAAGTCATTGGTTATTTTACATGCGGTGTGTGGAGTGAAATATATATATATATATATTTGTCCTGCGCGGAACCACTCCTCCTCTGGCGGGAGCCGTCGCAGGTGGAGGCGTTGCACCACGAGATTGTGTTATATGTATGTACCCCAGGCTCCCCGAGCGGAGGCTTAGGCTCCTGAGAGCCACACAGGTATACACAGCAGGTAGTAGCGCCTGTATTCACAGGGAATACCCGGTACATATATATATGCCTTGATACAGAAGACCTGACGGGTCGGACTGGTGACATTTTTTTAAAATGCAGCGAAACTTTATGGCTTTCCCGTCCTAAAGTAATATTCCTAATATGTTCCATATCCTCACGCGTAGGGGTCTACTTGTACGGCCTACAGATTGTAGTCCTCTGTGTGAATCCTACTTGGTTTCCCCTGTCTAATACACGTGCAGTTAGAGAGAGAGAGAGGTGCGCGGGTAGAGCGACTGATTCAATCTAACAGGCGATCGCGAGCTTTTATTTATTTATTTTAATCACACAGTATTGTAGCAGGGGGTCTCCGAAGCTGAACCACGTAGATTTCAGGTCCGGCGACCCCTTGCTTCCCGAGTTACAGGCCCCGTTATGGGGTGCCGGTATCCCCCTGCCTTGTTTAAATTCTCCCGATCACGTGGCCTGTGACGTGGGAGAATTTAAACATGGCCACTGGATACCGGCACCCCATAACCCCTTGCTTCCCGAGTTACAGGCCCCGTTATGGGGTGCCGGTATCCCCCTGCCTTGTTTAAATTCTCCCGATCACGTGGCCTGTGACGTGGGAGAATTTAAACATGGCCACTGGATACCGGCACCCCATAACGGGGCCTGTAACTCAGAAAGCAGGGGGCCCTGGACTTGAAATCAATGTGGTTCAGCTCCGGAGACCCTCTGCTACAATAATGTTATTAAAATAAAATAAAAGCCCCGCGATCGGCTGTTATAGGCGCGCAGGGAGAGGGACTGATTCAGTCTGTCTCTTACTGCGCGTCTCTTACAGACAGGTATCACCCGGTAGGATTCCCACAAAGCGAGTCCCATTCAGACGCAGGGAACCCCGCTGTGTTAGTCCGATGGTCCTGCTGTGGACTCTTTAGCGGGGTGTCCGCAAGATGGTCACAGATTTTCCTCGAAGAGCGGTTCAGAACAGGCATTTGCACCTGTAGTAGATGCGGTTAAAAAAAGACATACTTCTATCAAGTTCAACCTATGCTACATTTACACAACAGATACATTACTCTATATCCGTACTTACAGTATATTGAACCAGAGGAAGGCAAACACAAACCCCAGTGTCATATCATCCAATGCTGTCTCATAAGGGGAAAAATAAATTCCTTCCTGACTCCAAGAATTGGCAATTAGATTACTCCCTGGATCAACATCCTTCCCATGTTTACTTATTTGGCATATCCCTGTATACCTTTCCTATCTAAAAAGATGTAAAATCTTTTTTTGAAGATATCTATTGTATCTGCCATCACAGTCTCCATGGTTAATGAATTCCACATTTTAACAGCCCTTACTGTAAAGAACCCTTTCCTTTGTTGCTGGTGAAATCTCCTTTCCTCCAACTTTAAGGGATGACCCGAGTCCTTTGTACTGCCCGTGGGATGAATAGTTATTTTGAAAGCTCCTTGTACTGTCCCCGGATATATTTGTGTATAGTTATCATCAGTGGTTGACAAATCACCAAAAAATCTACTCGCCACACAAAAAAATCTACTCGCCACCTAGTACCAAACGTATGCTGCTTGGGCCAATAGGAGCTCGCCACGATGTTAAATCCACTCGCCCGGGGCGAGCAAATGGTTATCATATCCCCTCTTAGACGCCTCTTTTCTAATGTAAGCAAATCTAATTTAGCTTGCCTCTCCTCATAAGCCCCTTCATTAATTTGGTGGCTCTTCTCTGCACTCTCTGTAGTTTCAGAATATATTTTCTAAGGATTGGTGCCCAAAATTGTACTCCATGTTCAAGGTGTGGTCTAACTAATGCTTTACAAAGGGGTATAATTATGCTTACTTCCCTTCCAACCATTCCCCGTATAATGCAAGATAAGATCTTGTTTGCCTTTGCAGCTACTGCCTGACACTGGGCACTATTGATAATGCTAACTATTACATCAAGTTACGATATTTATCAGAATGGGATGAACGGCAGAAATACTGCAAATATTGTATTACCTACTCCAGGCTGCGTTAGTCCTGTCTTGCCTATGTATATAATGGCCAAAATACTGACCATTATATACATAGGCCAGATAAGTTAAACCAACCTGAAATAGATGCTAAAATAGTAATTAAAATACCTTACAGAACATATTAACCCTTTAGTAGCCCATGGGTCAGCTAGTCATAGGTGTCCATGTCTATCTGACCACAAAGGGTTAATATAACCTAATACTACACTACCAACCCCACTTGCCCACCTTTAGTGGCTAGTAATGCATTGCTATGTAATGCTTTACTAACTGCTAAGGTATTTATGGGGTTAATCCATCCCGCCACCCTCCCGGGGAGGCCTAACCACCCACCCTGGAGCAACTACCCCCACAACAAACCTACCTCCTCCTCTAGACTAGTAACCAAGATCCTTATTAGCCAAATGTGGCTAATAGTGGTTTGGGCATTAAGCATAAAAAAAATACACGTTTAATAAAAAAAATCACATAAAAAAATGTATGTTACATACAAAGCCATTGATTGTCACTGTGGATAACTATGCCTTTTTATGAGGGGCCTAGATAGCCACATTGGCAATGAATGGTATCCTGTAATACAAAAAAATATTAACATTATTAAAATACATTTATAACCTCCATTACCTTAGTAACTCACCGCTAAGGTGCTTTACTGTACAAATAAACCATGATGATAATAATCATAATAATTTAAGTCTTTGCAGGCTGCAATAAATGCATACATGTGTGTCACTGTCTAACAAAGGGGTCCTTTTATTTATTAAAGTCTCCTGGCTGCAAAACCAGAGCAAAAACCGCACCAGATTAATCAAAGGGAAAACTTAATTTGCTTTCAAAAGGTTTGCAAGCCGGGTGATAGACGCAGGGCATTGACTACCCGGAAACCTCTCCATCAGGGCCGACCGAGAGAGCTATGTAAGTCACTTGAAGAGGGCAGCAGGCAGAGATAGCTGTGCATGGAGGGTGGTGGATGTGCTCCAGCTGTGGTCCACATGGGTGGGAAGAAAATGAGGCTCGGTGTCGTCTACCACTGGGCCTGGCGTCCAGAGTAAAGAAATTCGTGCACACACAGCAGATGTATTTACTGGTAAAGATCCTTCCAATCAAACCTCTGAGATTTCTTTGACGGGGCTACTAGAACACATCCAGGTGGAGATGCAGATGTTTCCTACCTGGATTCCAGTGGGCAGCCTGGGAGTAGGTCCTGAAGACTATAGGAGGCAGAGTTGTAATAAATGGAGTCCTCTCCTTAGAATACAGGGTAACTAGTGGCTGCCACAGAGCTCTGTGCTAGGACCAGACCTCATCAGTCTCTTTCTTAGAAGGAAATTATATGAAGAAAACACACTAATATGCAACAGGGCTGAAAATTTAAGGGGGAATAGATGCAATAAGGAAGAATCTATCAAGTCTAAGAGAGAGAAAGATAGAGAAAAGCTCTTGAGCTCATTTGAAATAGGGCCAGTAAGTTAAAATGTTCAAGTAGAAGGGCCAGGTGTGTACAGCAACACATATATAAAATATAGTGTGTTAATCCTGCACAAGCTACCCTTCATTTAATAAGTGTTACATATCCTAAATATGGAGGTGACCCCAAAGCAACCAATAGAACTAGGAAAACCGAAGAGCGTTGATTAATTCCCACTAATCTAGTACAACATTATTATGTATTGAAAACTAAAAACAAGTGCACATAAAGATTGATTTGTGTACTTGGAGGTGTGTGTGTGTACTAGGGAGGTTTGTGCCCATCCTTTCCCCCCATGTATAGGACCTGTCCCTGCTATCTGTGTGTATTAGGGATATCTGTCCTAGTCTATACCCCCCCCCCATGTATATGACCCGTCATTGCTGTGTGTATTAGGGATATCTGTCCTCTATACCCCCCCCATGTAGAGGACCCGTCCCTGCTGTGTGTATTATATTAGGGAGTATCTGTCCCTCTATACCCCCCATGTATATGACACATCCCTTATGTATGTACTAAGGGTATCTGTCCTCTACTAACCCCCCCCCCCATGTGTATGACCCATCCCTGCTATATTACTAGGATATCTGTCCTCATATTACCCACCCCCCCCCCATGTTATACCCATCCCTCTGTATGTCTAGTGTATCTGTACTCCTCTAATACCCCCCCTCCCCATGTATATGACGCCTCCCTGGCTGTATGTACTAGGGATATCTGTACTCTATACCCCCTCCCATGTATATGACCCATCCCTGCTGTATGTCCTAGGGATAGTCTGTCCTTTACCCCCCCCCCCCCTCATGTATATGACCATCCCTGCTGTATTACTAGGGATCTCTCCTCTATACCCCCCCCCCCCCCCCATTATATTGACCCATCCCTGCTGTGTGTACTAGGGAATCTGTCCTCTATACCCCCCCCCCATTTATATGACCCATCCCTGCTGTATGTACTAGGGTATCTGTCCTCTATAACTCCCCCCCCCCATGGTATACCCACTCCCTGCTGTGTGTACTAGGGATATCCTGTCCTCTATAACTCCCCCCCCCCCATGTTATATGACCTGTCCCTGCTGTATGTACTAGGGTTCTGTCTCTATACTCCCCCCCCCCCTGTATATGACCTGTCCCTGCTGTATGTACTAGGGATTCTGTCCTCTCATATAACCCCCCCCCCCCCCCATGTATATGACCGTCCCTGCTGTATGTACTAGGGAATCTGTCCGCTATACTCCCCCCCCCCCCCCATGTATCTGAACCCCATCCCTGCGGTATGTACTAGGGATATCTGTCCTCTATAAACCCCCCCCCCCATGTATATACCATCCCTTGGCTGTATGTACTATATATCATAATCTGTCCTCTATACCACCCCCCCCCCCATGTATATGACCCATCCCTGCTGTATGTACTAGGGATATCTGTCCTCTATACCCCCCCCCCCCATGTATATGACCTGTCCCTGCTGTATGTACTAGGGATATCTGTCCTCTATACCCCCCCCCCCATGTATATGACCCTCCCTGCTGTTGTACTAGGGATATCTCTCCTCTATACCCCCCCCCCCCATGTATATGACCCTGTCCCTGCTGTTGTTACTAGGATATCTGTCCTCTATAACCCCCCCCCCAACTGTATATGACCTGTCCCTGCTGTGGTGTAAAACTGGGATATCTGTCCTCTATACCCCCCCCCATGTCATGACCCGTCCCTCTGTATGTCTGGGATCTGTCCTCTATACCCCCCCCGCCCCCCCGATGTATAGACCTCCCTGCTGTTTATAGGGATATCTGTCTCTATACCCCCCCCCCATGTATATGACCCATCCCGCTGTATGTACATATGATTCTGTCCTCTATACCCCCCTGTATATGACCCTCCTGCTGGTGCTAGGATATCTGTCCTCTATAACCCCCTGTATATGACCGTCCCTGCTGTTGTTACTAGGGATATCTGTCCTCTAATACCCCCCCCATATATATGACCCGCCCTTCTGTATGTAATAGTGGATATCCTCTCCTCTATCTACCCCCCCCCCCCCTGTATATGACCCGTCCCGGCTGTAATTACAGGGATATCGTCCCTCTATAATACCCCCCATGTATATTACCCCGTCCCCTCTGTATGACTAGGAGGATAATCTGTCCCTCTCTACCCTCCACCCCCCACGTATATGACCTGTCCCTGCTGTATGTACTAGGGATATCTGTCCTCTATACCCCCCCCCCATGTATATGACCCATCCCTGCTGTATGTACTAGGGATATCTGTCCTCTATACCCCCCTTGTATATGACCCATCCCTGCTGTGTGTACTAGGGATATCTGTCCTCTATACCCCCTGGTGGTTGACCCATCACTGCTGTGTGTACTAGGGATATCTGTTGTGTATACCCCCCCATGTATATGACACGTCTGTGTCTCTCCACAGGTCGGCCTTCAGTGAGCGCTGGCCGGGGGGTGTCCTGGTCCCAGCTGCAGTCGGGGTAGGGGGTGTCCTGGTTTGCTGGATGTTGTGTGGGAGGAAGAGGAAAACCATTGAGATGGGAGACGGGTGGTGGGGACACGGAGAGAGACCCCGCCTGCAGATCGAGGACACGAGTTTGCGACCTTTCCGCATTGAGGTGTCCGATGCTGACCTTCAGGTACCGGGACGGGTTTATACCATGCCTAGCAGAGTACGATGAGTTCTATTGGTGGCATTGCTTGGTACCAGTGTGGATTTATGTGGGCTTCAAACCAGATATTACAAGAATGACTGTGGGTATTACATTATCTGTATCATAATATTGCTGTAATTTGTATTTTAGGCTAAGATTCAGAAACCAGGATTTCTAAATTGCCAGAATTCTGAATATTAATTGCCCAGCATTGGCCAAGCATTCGAACCAGTACCAGCTGCTAACATTAAAATACACGTTAATATGAGAATAAAAAATATTTCAAACAAATGTAACCAATAATAGTAGTAATCCACTCAAAATGGGACTTTACCTGCCCATTGATGCCCCCTGCTGGATAAAGGTCTTCAAGTAATCAACTCCTCCAAGCAGGGTATTAATGGTTAGTAACTCCCCTTCGCTGAGGGTAAACTTGCTTAAATAAGATCTGCTGATTACATTGTACTGACTGTATATTATTATTGCTGGGACACGGTTACCGTCTGATTTGGGAGTTAGTCGGATTTGGGGTGTTATTTCAGGATCTGTACGAGCGTCTGGATCATACGCGTTTCTCTTCACCGCTGGATGACTCCAAGTTCCACTATGGCTTTAACTCAACGCACCTCAGGAAGGTCGTCTCCTACTGGAGGAACCAGTTAGACTGGCCCAAGCAGGTGGAAATCCTCAACAAATACCCCCACTACAAAACCACCATCGAAGGTAAGTCTCCGTGACAGATATAACAGGTCCTTTCCCCATTTGGATCCTGAGGCTGCCACACATACCATATAAATATATATATTTGTGTAATGGATTTGCTTGTTGCTTTGTTCTTTTTAGCGAAGGCATCAAGCTCACAGACCCTAATACAAAGCTGGCGTTTGCATGTATTAAAGTCCGCGTGTAAGGGCCAAGCACCATGTCATTATTTGGCTATTGTGACCGTGGTCTTCTAAACTTGGCCATTCATGTGTTAGAGCCAAGGTCAGCCTGGGACTCTCTGATTTTAAAACATCACTATTTGTCTTTGAGCAAATGGTTAACAAGGCAGGAGACACACAGTCACTGCCCTCCTGAGTCATTGCACTTGGCTCTGTGTTTTGATGATCAGTAGTTGCAGATACTGTATCAAGTTCAATCCCTCTAGTACATCCAGTGTAACGTCTACAATTCTCTGCGTCACTGTCCTAAGTGAGGCAGCACGGACAGCTCATGTGCGCCGGTGATTTCGGTGACATGTTATAACATTCTGACACGGTAACTTGCTGTATTGTTAAAGCTTCAATGGTTTCTTGATGCATCGTAGCTGCAGTTGGGTTAAATGTTGGTGTTGAGGACACAGCCCGTTTGTTACAAAGTTCCCCAATGAAGAAATTCTCTGTACTGTATCTAACAATGTTTGCTGATTGCCAAATTAAAATGTGAAACGTATTTACACTCCTCGTGTGCTCCTTTTACATGTGATTAAACTACAAATCTTATACTATATTAGTGAAAGCACTGTATGCCTGCCTGCCTGCCTGCCTGGATGTCCGGTGTCCCTAGGGGAAATCTGATTGGTCCCTTGGCCCGCCCCCGCACACCTCTCATTGGCCTGAGGCGGAGTGACGGGCCAAAGGACACACAGGGACACAAACACACACAGGGACACACACAGGGACACACACAGGGACACACACACACAGGGACACACACACAGGGACACACACACACAGGGACACACACACACAGGGACACACACACACACAGGGACACACACACACACAGGGACACACACACACACACACACAGGGACACACACACACACACACACAGGGACACAACAGAAACGTTTCAGGACTAATGTTCCCTTCCTCGACCAAAGGACCCATTAGTCCTGCAAAGTCTCCTGTGTGCTCCTCCTTTCCTTCATTTTTGTATATATATATATATATATACACACACACGCACACGCACACACGCACATATATACAAACCACACACACACACACACACACACCACACAACAACACCCACACACACACACACCAACCCACACACACACATATATACACAGTATCGATTATAGTGAGCATGGGAAAGTTTACCGGTTGGTGGTTAGGGTCCGGGGGGGGGGGGTAGTGGTTGTGCAAAGCCTTACTAACCTCTTTAGTATGCGGGGGGGGAGGTGTAGTGAGTGTAGTGTTAGTAGCGGGGGGGGAGGTGTGGTGTAGTGTTGTATGCGGGGGGAGGGTAGTGAGGTAGTGTTAGTATGCGGGGGGGAGGGTAGTGAGTGTATGTTTAGTATGCGGGGGGAGGGTAGTGAGTGTAGTGTTAGTATGCGGGGGGGAGGGTAGTGAGTGTAGTGTTAGTATGCGGGGGGGAGGGTAGTGAGTGTAGTGTTAGTATGCGGGGGGGGAGGGTAGTGAGTGTAGTGTTAGTATGCGGGGGGGGAGGGTAGTGAGGTATAGTGTTAGTATGGCTGGGGAGGGTAGTGAGTGTAGTGTTAGTATGCGGGGGGAGGGTAGTGAGTGTAGTGTTAGTATGCGGGGGGGGTAGTGAGTGTAGTGTTAGTATGCGGGGGGAGGGTAGTGAGTGTAGTGTTAGTATGGCGGGGGGAGGGTAGTGAGTGTAGTGTTTTAGTATGCGGGGGGGAGTGTGTGAGTGTAGTGTTAGTATGCGGGGGAGGGTATGAGTGTAGTGTGTAGTATGCGGGGGAGGTAGTGAGTGTAGTGTTAGTATTGGGGGGAGGGTAGTGATGTGTAGTGTTAGTATGTGGGGGGGGGTAGTGAGTGTAGTGTTAGTATGCGGGGAGGGAGGGTAGTGAGTGTAGTGTTAGTATGCAGGGGGGTAGTGAGTGTATGTAGTAGCGGGGGGGGAGGTAGTGAGTGTAGTGTTAGTATGCGGGGGGGGTAGTGAGTGTAGTGTTAGTATGCGGGGAGGGAGGGTAGTGAGTGTAGTGTTGGATACCATAGATATTATCCCTTTGCAGCCTTCAGTGGCACGAAAACCATGGGTTACCTGTGGCTAGCTGGCCCCAGGCCACCTAGGGGTTAATATATTAAAAAGATGATACAAGTTCCTGCGATAACATGTGACTAGGGATGGGAGTAACATCATGGTATTTTAACATAACACAGCGTTCTTCTGAAATCATGTGACGTTACCCCAATGCTTATAAACTGAAGTACAGAAGTTATTTTTGCATATCATTAGCTTGAACTGTGTGAATTTCAGATACAGGGACCCCTTGTTTCCAGAGATACCTCCGCAGGGGGTGCCGGTATCTCTGAAGTCAGAGAAACTGTGTGCCCAACATAATGGCGGCATTTAAATGTCCCACGTCACACAGGCCAATAGGAATCTGTAACGTCATCCGGTGCGGCTTCCTATTGGCCAGCGTGACCGGGACATTTACACTGAAGAGATACCTGCGCCGCTACAGAGGTATCTCGGGATTCAGGAAGCCGGGGGTCCCCGGAGGTGAAATGATTGGGGTTCAGCTTCGGGACTCCCTGCTTCAAATCTGTCATTTAAAAGCAAAGAAAACCCCTTTATTGCTGTTTTTAATTGAGTGATACAAATAAAAAGGAGTAGCTCTCCGAAGTTAGAATTAAGCGGTTAGCAATTAATTTTCCAACGTTTCGGTCCAACACAGCGAGGACATCTGAGAAAGGTCGGCCGCCTTGTTCTGCAAGGTGGGAAATAAAATGCTCCCTGATTTATTCTAACTTGGGACAGCGACTCTTTTTTGTTCTGTATATCACATGTTGGACTCTCTTCCAGAATTCCAGCGCCCGCGAGCATTATTTGTAAATTACCTTAAGTGCACGGAAATCTTTAAAGGGTGTGGGGGTAACATTGGTGTGAGCATTCACCATTTCTATGTATCAACACAGTGATGGCCTTATTGCACTTAAACCAGGCCCTTACAACACTGGGGTCATGTTATGGCTGGCTGAGCCGCCCTGCCATACGGGGGGTTTGATCAGATGCTTCTTCTCTCCTGCAGCTGTCCCCTGAAGCACTGCACAGCTTCCTGCAGGACACAGAGGCTGCAATGCATTCGGAGCTCCCTTCCTTGTCCATCTTTGCCCATCTCCAGGATTCGCTTTGTGACTCGCTGCTGCCATTCTGGGCTGGCTTCCGCAAGGCATGGCTGGACCGATCCCCGGCTAGTGCCCAGAGAGTCCCGGGTATGTCTGACGACACTAGTCACGCTCACAGCTAGAGCAGACAGGTCTGGGAATGTGTTGGAAATCTGCCATTACTGCTCCTGCCCTGGAAGCAAAGGGGTCCATGTGTTAAGGTCCGGAACAGTTGCATGTATGGCAGAGTAGACCTCATTAAAGGGTTTTGTACGTGTCGAGATGCACTTTTCTGCAGTTTCATCTGTCTGATCCTGGAAGACCGGGATCACCATTTCATGGTATGGCTTTGGTAGTGAGCACGTGGTCATAGCTATCTCCCTAACAACGTGAACAGAAGTGGACTGAAGAAATCAAGAGCAAAAAATAAAGTATATTGAATTACCGATCACAAAATAAACCCATGTAATTCAATTTACTTTCTTTTTTTTCGCAATTTTCATATGCTCTGGATTTCTTTAATCTACGCAATTGTGCCAGGCTGTCTCTACGCTTCCAAGATGCCCCGACCGGTAACCCCTCTTTCATTGCGGATTGTTCTGTGAACAGAAGTGGAGCATCCAAACATTTCTCTTTCTATCGTGCTCACAGCTCTATCTGTAGATGGCAAACAAGTAAAATCCTTACCCCTCCCGGTCCCTGAAGGGCCGACCTTTGTGACATTCAGAGAACTTCATTATGTCATCTTAAAAGTGAATACAGAGCACCTTCTTAAGGTCTATTTACTTACGTCCCAGAGCAGCAAAAGTGGGGCCAAACCAGTTCCACAAACACGACATTTATCCAAGAAAAGGACATTTTTTGGACTATTTTCTGGCCCAGGTTTGGCAGCATGGAGACTTCAGTAAATAACCCCTAGGCCTTGGTTTCTTTCAGAAGTGGTTCAGTCCGCTCTGTGCCATCTCTCTTATCATGATATGGTATCTAACTCCCTTACCTCCATCTCCGATTTTCTATCTTGATCTCATGGCATCATATTTTAGATTGCGGTATGGTATCTACATCTATATATCTCACTCTGGTAACCTGGGCTTCATATAATCGCCTGCTGGCCTCTAACCTTGGAAAAACAATAGCACCAGATTTACCAAAGAAAAATATATATTGCTTTCAATGGGATGTTGTTCACTGATAAATCCGTTTCTCACTTGACACCCGTTCTGCAGCTGGAACACGTTAATAGTCTCCTTGGTGCAACCGACCCTGTTCTCCTTTGCCTCCTTGTATGAGATCTGATTCTGTGTCCTCCATTCTGTCTTCATTATGATGTCTTGCTAACACCATATGGTATATTTCCTTCTGTATCTCCATCTTCCTTTATCCCCATCCCTCAGTACTCCGAGTCCAGCAGATGCTGAGGAAGCGTCTGGCCCTGTTTGAAGTAGTACAGACTCCTCTTAAGACGTTCCATCTACCTCTTGTTCAGCTGTCACCAGGGAGGAGGCTGCAACCTATGATCACCTTCAGCTTTAGCATGAGCCGGGGAGTCACTCTAAAGGTAAAACCTCTGCAGTTAGCAGCAATAATGTATTGCAATATAGTACAGAATAGCAGACTTCCCACAGGATGTAATGACATACCAGCAACAATAACACTCGTGCATCCTCTCCACAGGAAACCAGTGCTCAGGACAGAGGGTCACAAATGCCCACCCCACCGGGAAGTAGGAGAATGTCTCAGGCTTGTGAGCTGCCCCCCATTTCTGGACTGTGCACCGAAAAAATGCAGCCTCTTACCACCTTGAGCTGATGTGAAGATTAGACTTATTTATCCTCCGTGATGTGCTATCAAATGACAGAATGTGGCTGTGTTCAATAAACTGATTTTATTTAATTTAATGTGGACAGTTAGATTTTGCTGCTTCCAGTATGTGGTCTTCTGGTCAAGTTTGGCTGAGGTCACGGCCCTCTGTGGTCTTCCCGTCTAGTTCGGCTGAGGTCAATGGTCTCTTTTGTACAGGTAACGAAAAAGACACACACAGGGATAGAACACACAAAAGAGATGGATAGCATGATATACACTAGTAAGGAAAGAGAAAATTCACTACACAAGGAGGAAGAGTGGACACAAAACAAAAACAAGAAAAGATTGCAAATATCGATACCCGCAAGAAGGATCTGTGGTTTAGCAAAAAGTTCTAACTAACGAACAAATACTGGTCTTGAATAAAGGTCTCTCTTTTGCCCTGTGGAACAAATTAGTGCATTTAACACTTATATCGATGTGGGCAAATTTGTACGAAATCTCTTTTTTTTTAAATACTTTATTAAACAAAAAGGTACATACACCTGCTGGTACCATCAACACTCCTCCACATTACTAAATCACACACAGCTAATCACCATTAAAATAAATCACAATCCTACCCTAGTTACCGTAAGGGTGGTTGTTTAGATTTATTTGAAAAGGGAGTGCAAGATGATTTGGACAAACTTGCTAAACAAAATAGACATCTAAATAAAGCAGACTCTAAATTAAAAAAAAAAACAGTATGATGCAATGAAACAATTGAGAGAAGGTACCTCTATTGTGATTAAATCGGCAGATAAGGGAGGAGGGGTAGTGATCCTAGATAAGGAAAGCTACGTTGCCGAATACCTTAGGCTGCTGAACGATATAGAAACATATTGAAGATTACCGAACAATCCAAAGGATGATTACCTGTATGAGTTAGAGAATCTTTTGACACAGGGACTTAAAAAACAATTTCTTTGTAAAGAAGAATTTGAATACATATAAATAAAAAAATCCGATATTACCCATTTTTTATTATTTACACAAAGATCCCATACATCCCCTTGGTAGACCTATAATTTCTGGCGTTCACTCCCAACCTCTCCGCCGACATTGATTTTTTTCCTACAGAACTGGTAAAAAAAACCTTCAATCTTATTTAGAAGACCCAACGCACATTTTGAATCTACTTAATGGCATTGTTTGGAGGGACCAATATTAGTTAGTAACTTGTGACGTCACTTCTTTATACACGGTGATTGAGAACACACAAGTGTAACGCGTAGATCACCACAAACAAAGCGCGTGTACACACCATATCTATGTGAATCTCACAAGCTTACATCAAGAGAATATAACGTAATCACCCACATTGTTTCATCCCCAAAGTGGGATCCATGGATACATGCCCAGCATGGGGACCAAATGAAGCGATTCCTTTCATGTGACAATGACCATATGACACATCTACATTTGCTAAAAGATGATGCACGATTGGTATCCATTTAGGAGGAAGTTTCGTTAGGCCTTTTGCGTGGACCTCTGGTAGACAACAAGATTTCCCCTCTTGTGCTGGAGGGTTTACTTTCGTGCATCAGCTGTGGGCTTTAGTTGTCCTCTGGGTGTGTGTGTATGTAATACAATCACACACAGCATGTCACAGCTCACCGGATAGCACTGCTCCATGCCGACGTTCCCACCACTTGTGATGTCTCTGCCGCTCGTGCGCTCACCGCTTTGTCCGGGGGAAAGACCGAGCGCTTTTTATAATCCCGTCCAGGTTGTGGCTGGTCCCGGTACCCTTGGCCACGATGTTTGTGCCCCCGGCGTTCCCTCCCATGCTGGAGCATACTGCCAGGGCCCACTCAGCAGCCGAGAGGCCAGAAACGGAGCCCTGTGGGAGAGACAGGTTGAGCTGCATGCACTGACACAGTTACAGACACCACGTCGGTCTCCGGGTGGCTGCAGAACGGGTTGTTTGGAAACGATTGCTGAATTCAGATTTTATTTAGTGTCGTTATTTACTGGAATGTGAGCATATTGTTTAACCCTCCAAAAAACCTCGCGCACTTCCACGAAATAAAGTGCTTCTCTCCAAACTACGGCCTACTAAAGATCCAATCCAGGGCCGGCCAACTCCAGCTCTCAAGAGCTACCAACAGGTCAGGTTTTCAGGATATCCCTACTTCCACACAACTGGCTCAATCAGTGGCTCAGTCATAGACTGGGCCACCTGTGCTGAAGCAGGGTGTGATTGAGCCACCTGTGCTGAAGCAGGGTGTGATTGAGCCACCTGTGCTGAAGCAGGGTCTGATTGAGCCACCTGTGCTGAAGCAGGGATATCCTGAAATCCTGACCTGTTGGTGGCTCTCGAGGCTGCTAATCCTTCCTGCTGTGTGAGAGTAGCGGGCGGTCTTGCTCTGACTGAGCTGCTTTGTCCGCGGGACGAGATGTTCCAAGCAAGTCCACGCTGGTAACCGTTATAAAACCTTACGCCCGTACAAACCGCCGATCCCACACAGAAAGACATATACATGTGTAGTATGGAAGTAGAATCCTATACACATGAAACGATACTGATATATTTATGCAGCCGGGGGTCCCTGGAGCTGCGTTAATTTCAGCTCTGTGACGCCCGTGTACATACCGGAGAAGGTGCCTCTGGTTACTTCCTGGTATTTAAATACCCCGCGTCACGTCATCCATTGCGGCTTCCTATTAACGCAGGAGAATTAAACGCCATTTTTGTTTTTCCAGCGCACTGCACGCTTCTACAAGCACAAGCGCACTGCACGCTTCTACAAGCACAAGCGCACTGCACGCTTCTACAAGCACAAGCGCACTGCACGCTTCTACTAGCACAAGCGCACTGCACGCTTCTACTAGCACAAGCGCACTGCACGCTTCTACAAGCACAAGCGCACTGCACGCTTCTACTAGCACACGCGCACTGCACGCTACTACTAGTACAAGCGCACGGCACGCTTCTACAAGCACAAGCGCACTGCACACTTCTACAAGCACACGCGCACTGCACGCTTCTACTAGCACTGTGTGGCTGACAATACCCCGAGTGCCGCTCACCTGTCCACTCTCCAGCTTGCGCATGGCTGTGTTAGCGGATCTCTGCAAAGCCTTAAGGATGACCTGCAGTTCCTTCCTCTGCCACTGAGGCATGGCGGCGCTGTCCACACTCTGGGGAAAAAACAGAGAAAAATCCCCATAACACATTATTTCCTGCAGCTCGTACAGTGGTGCCAAGTATCACAGTTTTTCAGCAGGTCTCCCTCAGTTTATAAATTCTGATCTCAGGACATGAATGGAGTCCCACTCACTGCAGTCTGGCGTTTCCCTTTACAGTGTCCCACATAGTGGGGTCCCCGGAAGTGCGCACCTGTCCCCCGTTCTCTGACTGTTCACCCTCAGTTAGTTTGTGCAAAGAGCCGCACATCTGTCCATATTAACGCCCGGCCTCCGTTAGAGCTGCTTCTGCAGAACGCACAGGACACGCAATCCCTGAGAAAGCATAGCCGCCAAGACTGACCGTACCCAGAATCCTGTGCGTGCAGCGTCTCACGCGGTGTAATACTAGGTAGCAGCCGCAAGCTTTAAAAGACTCGTAGAGTGTAAGTTCTTCGGGGCAGGCACCGCTTGACCTTCTGTAGCGGTGTAAACGTGGTCATACTCCCTATGCTGTGTTATGGTGTTTCATACCGTGCTAATGATGGCGGTGCAAGGTATACAATGGCGCCATGCAGCACTATTCCATAATACGCCGCCTGGCATAGCACCACTTAGTAAACATGGGCATTTATTTGGAATACATCCCTTGTTGGCTTAGCAATAGCCATGTAGCAAAGCTCCGTGTCATCCGTGCCGCTGCCACCCGTGGTCACGTGACCCCAGCACCGAAGGATTAATGCTACAGGTCCCCCCGCCCCCCGCAGTGCCATCGCGGCAGACTTTTGCATGTTCCTCCGCGGGTGCCAGGGACAGTACATCTTGCTACATCTGTACATTCATGTGCTGACCAGTCTAGCAGTGAAGGGGTTAAAGGGTGCGCACAGGTTATCTGGGCAGGTGTCTGAATATTTACACACGCGCTGTTTTTATATCTTTATTTTTTCAGCTTTGGAAAATCCCCAGAGAGTAATTGGCTTTGACGTGTGTTTTGTTTACATAGCAACGAGCGTCTGGTTCTTGCACGTAGTGATTCTGGATCTATCACAAGGACACGTCACCCCCAGGTTACTCACATCTGTCAGGACTCCCACATGCTTGGACAGACGAAAGGCTTCGCTCAGGGTTCGGGGTCTCGTCTTCAAGCGTTCGCTCGTGGACTCCACCTCCCTGGACAGGGTCTGTCCGACCTCTCGTGCCTGGGAAGATACGAATAGCGTTGACCATCAATGTGCTGCACCTGCTAGGCCTTCCAAAGTAACAGACACAAATCTCTCTCTCTCATCGTTGGACAAAGATGGAACTCAACCGGATTCCAAGAGAGATTAAAAGACCCAGATGACGACCAAAATGTAAGAAATGAGAAAATGTGATGGAGCAATATGGACAAGGGAGGCTGCAAACGCAGTACAGCAGGGCCCCGCTTCTCGGCGCTTCGCTTTTCGGCAATCCGCCGATACGGCGGCACCGAGAATGGGGGCCGCCATCTTTGATTTTCGGTTGCATGCACAGAACTGAAAATCGCCGGATCCGCTTTCCGCCGATTTTCACTATACGGCAGGCCCCTGGAACGGAACCGCCATATACCTGGGGCCCTGCTGTACCTGGAGGATCATTAGCGCCCGGTCCCAAAGGGAGCCATCCATCCACCAGATCCAACACTGCCCACAATTTTCAATTTAGCCCAGTATCTGAAGAGGAGATTACACAAGCGCTCCTCAAACTAAAACTAAGCAGCCAATGCGGACCCGACTTACTACAATCTAGGTTCCTACGACTTGGTGTCCCAGCCATTGCCAAACCAATTGCGTCCATAGTCAACTCTATCCTGTCTGCAAGCCATATCCCTAAGACCTGGAAAACTGCCAGAGTTGTCCCAATCTTCAAAAGTGGGGACAAAAACACTGTCTCAAACTACAGGCCAATCTCACTTCTCCCAATTCTATCCAAAGTTATGGGAAAATGTGTCCACTCACAATTAAGCGATTTCTATACCAAGACAAATTTCCCTAGCCAATTCCAGTCTGGGTTTCGTCCCAAACACTCCACCGTAACTACCCTGCTAAAAGTTTGCAATGAAATCCAGTGTGGAATGGAACGGGGACAACTCACTGGCGCAGTATTCCTAGATTTTGCAAAGGCTTTTGACACAGTTGATCATGTTATCCTGCTTAACAAACTCCAGAGCTCTGGAATAGGGAAGCATGCTTTAAACTGGTTTCAGTCCTACCTATCAGGAAGATCCCAACATGTGTCCATCTCAGGCTCTAACTCTAACCCCCTGGATATCACCTGTGGTGTCCCGCAAGGCTCTGTTCTGGGGCCCCTACTCTTCTCAGTGTTCATTAATGATCTTCCCACAGCCTGTAAGGAAGCCTCAATACACATGTATGCAGATGACACAATCCTATAAGGCTCCTCATGAGAGACTGGAGCCATTAGGTCCGAAAAGAAAGGCCAGTCCCGGCCGAGCACAACGGGGGCAGGGAGCCAAGGAGCGACTCCTACTTCGAGGTAGGCCTCCTGACCTTTTACCTGTAGCCGGATTTTGGCCGTCGGATACCGTTTTACATCGCTGTGTATACATTCTATACTCCATGGAGAGTCAAAAGAACACACGTTTGGCGGTAACAGTTCCTGGAAGACCTGAGTTTTCCCAGAGCCCGAATCTACAAGGGCCTGGATGGTTTTTCCCCCAACCTGGGCTGGAAGTAGCCAGGGCTTGTAATTTTCTCGAGAGAAGGCCGAGGCGACGGTCCTGCTGAATGAACAATCCATCTGTGGACAGTCCACATGCCGGTGGCCTTGTTCTCCGCAGGCGGAACATGGAGAGGGTTCCCTCGCAGGAGGGGGTCGTGGATAGCACTCCGCTGGACCGGATACTGGAGACCAGGCATCTGGTGGGTCCTGTGGGCGACGTCCTCGGAAGTTCCTCATTTGGCAACAAGCCGACATCAGGAAGGGGATGAGGGTCTCGGCGGTGCCAGGCGTTTTGACTTCTTCCTTGGAAGGACTGCTTCTTTCGTGGCACTTGGCGGTTGCGCATGGAGGGGCCTATTCTGAGGCCAGAGTCACGTGTGGTATGAATAGCCCAGATAGCTTTAACTCATTCCTGTTACAAGCACAACAAGTTCTTTGTCTTTTCTACTTTATTGAGGAAAGCAGTTACACAAAGGCACTTGTGGATGATGGTGTTGTGAGAGAATGTCTCTATGGTGAATGCGCTTGATAGTAGGGAAAGGTGAAAAAGATAAGGCCTTGCCAGTAGAGGGGTAACAGGAACGTACTCACTCAGCCACTGTAGGACGTAAAAGGAAGTGTGAGGGAACCTGGGTAGCAGGAATAGTCTGGGAACAGACTATCTGTCAGCAAGGCAGAGGGGGAGGCAGACTAGCCCATTCTGAGCGAAAGGCTGAGGTTGCTATAGCAACTCACTGGCTATGACTGTGTAAACAACATGTGTATCAAAAATGTTGCCTTTTCACATGCAGCAAGCTGCTGGGACAGGGTAAATAACAGGCAGCTAAACTAGGGAGAAATGAATCCCATAAGCTGCAAAGGGAGACAGAGAAATATGGAATCTTGTTCCATGACACTCCCCGTTTGGTATCTGGAGATACCACTGTAATAAAATATGTGGAACATATGTGCAATGCAAACATAATATAACAATGCAAAGGTCCATGTCCACATAGCGATGTGATACCGGCTGCCGTCACTGGCTTCAAAGTCCCTTGGCCAAGGTTCTTTGGCAAAGGATGCAAAGTGGATGCACCACTCCAGGTTAGCTGGGTGCACCACAGTGTCTCTCTTGGTGAAAATCTCTGGCACTGTTTCTTTTTAAACTTATGGAAGAACAGTCCTTTTGTCTTTGTAGTTTTACCTACAGAGTGCATCCCCTTGCAGGTATGCCAGTCGTGGTAGTCTGTCACTCTAACACCTGGCGTTTGGCAGAAGGAGATGGCTTTTGGCTCCTTGCGGAAGCGGATCAACACTCCAGGAAGACTGGTTGTTTAATCTAGTCCAGTAAAGAGG
>CM071570.1:247329585-247426426 GCA_036426205.1 Ascaphus truei | reverse complement strand
AGTAACTTCTTGCGTTCCTCTAGGGACTTCATCCTGAACCCAAAGCACCTGTTAAGTGGGTGTGGCTTCTTGTGTATGGGACATTCCCTGTTTGGGTCCCTTGGTTCCTCGTCTCCGGCGACCGACTGATCGGGAGTAGTTTGGGTCGTGGGAGGCACGTCCGTCCTGTGGACCGAGATCGGTGTTTGAGTGTTACCGTATCTCGCCACTGGTCTCTCATTCCTCAGGCTGCTTGCACTGTGTGTGGTTTGCGCACCCAAGATGAACCTGGGATCGTTCCTTGTCCTTGCCGCTTCGCGGATGAAGCTCAAGAAGAATGAGAATGGGAGGAAGGCGACTTGCTTCTCCCTTTTGTATTTGGAGCCTTGTGAAATCCACCTTTCTTGGAGGTTGTAGGGTAGCTTCTCCAAGATGGGTCTCACTCCACGAGCTGAGTCTAGGACGTTGAGACCTGTTAAGGAATGGTCTTTTCTTGCAAACTCCAGCTCTTGCAGCAGGTCCCTGAGCTCTAGTAACTTCGAATAGTCTTTAGCTGTGATCCTGGGAAAGTTGTCGACTCTCTTGAAGAGCGAATCTTCGACTGCTTTGGGGCTACCGTAGCACTCTTCTAGCCTTTCCCATACTAGGTCGAGACCTACTTGGGGGTGGTTTGCGTTTGCTGCCCCGAGTCTCTTCGCGTGTTCCATAGATTCTTTTCCCAGCCATTTGGCTAGCAGTCTGAGTTCTTCCCTAGCTGAGACGCCCAGGCTCTTGATTGCGTCCTTGAACGCGAACTTCCACATACGGTAATTCTCGGGACGGTCGTCAAAGTTGGTAAGTCCTGTTTGCACCAGGTCACGCCGGATCATGTACTTGGCCATGTCTGTCAGGCCTGAGGCATCGGCGTGTTGGTCATGTTCTGAGGTAGTTGCTGGGAGGGTCCATGCGGTCGCCTCTTTCTTGGCATGGACGCGTGATGACTGCTGGTCAGTGAAAGGGGCTGTGTTTTCCCGTGTGGGTGTACCTGGATTGCGAGCCTGTTGTAGTGCATCCGTGTGCGTGCTGGTGTGTGGATCACTGTTGCGGCTGTGGCTGTCCCAGGTAGCGTGTACCCTTAAAGGAACAGCATCTTCTCCACGTGGACCTAGCAAGTCTTCGGTGTCTGTGGAGTCACTCCCTCCGTGTTGAGATGGTGCGCTGGTGTTTACACTGAAGAGGCACCTTACGTAGTCTTCAGTGCGTTGGATTGGATCCTCTGAGGCTATCCGTCTGTACGGTTGCTCCCCGCCGTCCCGTCTCGCAGCTGCTTCTAAGACTTTGGCTTCGGCTATGGCGGCGGCAGCTTCCTTCTCTTGATTAAGTGCCTCTAGTTCCGCATCAAATTCGGCTTTCTTACGCGTAGTGGCTGCGGCAGTAGCGGCGGCGGTAGCGCGGCGGCATTAGCGGCGGCTGTCTGCTCCTCTTCTATGCACGCTCTTTCTGCCCTTATGGCTGCCTCTCTCTGACTATATTCGGCCCTGGCACGTGTGGCATCTGCAGTGGCTCGCGCCTTGGTAGCGTTTGCGCTTGCGCTGGATGCGTTAGATTGCGCTGGTCTTGCTGACCTCGATGAATGCCTGGATGTGCTAGAGCGATGTGATGCGGTCTCCAGGAGGAGCTCTTTTCTCACGCTTTGCGCTTCTGTGATAGCGGTCCGCACGCGGTTGTCACGTGTAAGGTCAATGTTATTTTGTAAGTCTCTTTCTTGCAGGCTTTCGTCGGTGATGGCTCTGGTCAAGTAGGTGATGTATGTCTCTGACAGCCCTTGGTAGCACGAGTGGTTAGACTTTATTTGAATAATTGCCTGCCCGAGCTGTTGTGCATTATCGCCAATGCTAGCAACATTGCGTAACTCTAGTGCGGTTCTTTCCCAGGCCTTTTCTAACTTGGCGCGGTGCGCTTCAATGTCAGCCTCATATTTTTCACGGGCCTTTTGTGTCAGTGTGACTATCCGTTTAGGCCTTGCGTCTGCCTGCGCCTGTTGCAGTTGCGCAGCGGTCTCTGTGTCTGAGTGATCACTCTCCTGTGTGGTGTTTAGTGAGGATCTGAGTTCTGCCATGCTGTAGGTGTGTGTAGGCCTTTAGCCAGTGCATGTGGCGTGCGGTCTGTTTACCTGCATCAGCGATGGATGACTATCTCGGATAGTGCCGGTAGGTGCCCTGCAGCGGTAAGCGTAGGGGTGGCTGTACTTACAGGTGTACGGTGGCTCTGACCCGTGTCCTGGCGGTGTCCAGTGGCGTGGCCCTTGGTGGCGCTAGCTGTGGAACATGCGCACGGTTAGGTGAGACTGCTCTGTGTTAGCATAAAGTCTTTGAGTAGCAGCTCCTGTATGTGTCTTTAAGGCACACGGTCCTCCTTTTCACTATTCTGAGGCCAGAGCCAGCCACGTGTGGTATGAATAGCCCAGATAGCTTCAACTCATTCCTGTTACAAGCACAACAAGTTCTTTGTCTTTTCTACTTTATTGAGGAAAGCATAGTTACACAAAGGCACTTGTGGATGATGGTGTTGTGAGAGAATGTCTCTATGGTGAATGCGCTTGATAGTAGGGAAAGGTGAAAAGGATGAGGCCTTGCCAGTAGAGGGGTAACAGGAACGTACTCACTCAGCCAATGTAGGAAGTAAAAGGAAGTGTGAGGGAACCTGGGTAGCAGGAATAGTCTGGGGACAAACTATCTGTCAGCAAGGCAGAGGGGGAGGGCAGACTAGCCCATTCTGAGAGAAAGGCTGAGGTTGCTATAGCAACTCACTGGCTATGACTGTGTAAACACCATGTGTATCAAAAATGTTGCCTTTTCACATGCAGCAAGCTGCTGGGACAGGGAAAATAACAGGCAGCTAAACTAGGGAGAAATGAATCCCATAAGCTGCAAAGGGAGACAGAGAATATGGAATCTTGTTCCATGACAGGGCCGTTGTTTCCCCGTTGTTCCAATCTCCCTCTTTGGGTCTCCGCAAGTGCTGGTGAAGTTGGATCTGTCGGGTCCAGGGCACTCGCCTGATCCTCGGCCCCAAGGAAGTTCTCCACGAGTCGGACGGCCAAAGCTAGGGTTTCAGCAGCGTGGCGTTTTACCCACGAGCGTGCGGAAGGGGGTATTATCTGTAGGAATTGTTCCAAAACCACTTGTTCAAGAATTGCCTCCTTAGTGCGCTCCTCGCGTTGTACCCAGCGATTACACAAGTCCAATAACCGCTGAGCGAGGACCCGAGGTCTCATCTTAGCGGTGTACTTCATGTTCTGGAACTGCTGCCGGTACGTCTCTGGGGACAGACCTAAGCGATCCAGTATGGCGGCTTTTACTTGTCGGTAGTCCATTGCCTGATCTGCTGGGAAGCCCTTATATGAGGCCTGGGCTTCTCCCATGAGGAGCGGGGCCAAAGCAGTTGCCCAGCGATCTGCAGCCCAGCCCTCAGCTTCGGCAACCCTTTCAAATGTCAGTAGAAAAGCCTCTGGATCCTCGTTCGGAGCCATTTTCCTCAGGCGAACCGGGGGTTTGTTTGCCGGTTCTGGACTGGAATTGGGTCAGCAGCCTGGCCATCCGCTCATCCTGTGCTGCAATAGTCTTTCATCTCTCTCTGCTTGTAGTTGGGCCTGCTGGCACAGAAACTCTTTTAAAAATGCTTCCATTTATCTCATTCGTGTGTGTGTTTGTGGCCCTTTTACTGCAGGAGCCTTTCAAAATCCCGGCACTTCTGACACCATATATTGCAGGGTACATGCAACTACACACGCGGGGTCTCTTGACAAGGCTTATTTATTGAGCCTTAAAAAACATACAGCACACAAAACAAAATAGCTTCTCTTCAGCAGACAAAACAAAATAGCTTCTCTTCAGCATTGCAAACAAAGCAGCTTCTCTTCAGCGTGCAAGACACAGACAGTTCATAAAACATGTACCTTGCAAACAGACCTTCTAGCAGTAATCTCCTCAGTATTTCAGTCCTCTCTCCTGACCAGCTAGACTGCATGTGTGCACAGCCTGGGGGTTTTAAAACACCTTGATCATGCAGCTGGGATCAGACTAATTAAGCAGCCCTTCCCAACTTAACCTTGTCACTGTTGCACTGCAAGCCTAAACATAGGTTTGCCAGGTATATGGCTGGTGACGTTCATTCACCCTGTCACACACATATACAGATGTGGCCAAAGTTATTGCACCTGCTTATAGCACAGAATATTGCATTAGAACACATAATATCGCATATTTTCTATAGGATTCATTGATGAATGGCAGAGTATCCAAGAATATCCCACAACAACGTACCAGCAAGAGCAATAACCACCTTGCCTATATGTTTAATAATAAAAAGAAGTGGATCAAGATAACATGTAATGCAACTTAAATACCATTAAATCATTGAGTATGGAATTTTTCCACCTTTACTTCTTAGTGAATAGCCCCACCCCTTAACACCGCAAAACAAGACCCATCTTCATTATAATATACATACTTTGTAGGTAGTACAGTAAGTTATCACTTTAAAGGCAAGGTGAATGCTAACCTTCCTTTTGTACCTTTACCCTCCTCTCTGCATCTACCTAAAACACCTTCTTTCATTGTTCACTTATTTTCTCCTGTTACACAGTTGGAAGCTTCTAAGCTGATTTTCTCTTCTCCCGCTACCATGTGATCTCTCGATCCTATCCCATCACACCTTATCAGATCTCTTACTCCTGTGTTAGTCCCCATTCTCGCCCATATTTTCAATTCTTCCCTGTCACATCTATTCTCATAAACATATCCCTCCTGCCTTTTCCCTCCAAATTGCTAGAATGTCTTGTGTTCTCCCATATGACCAACTTTCTTAATTCCCATGCCCTCCTGGACCCTTTACAATCTTGCTTTCATACAGCTCAGTCAACAGAGACGGTGCTTACTAAAGCAGCCAATAATCTACAGGAAGCAAAATTCCATGGTTATTTATCCCTACTGCTCGATCTCTCTGCTGCATTTGATATTGTCGATCACTCTCATCTCCTTCATATGCTAAACTCCCTTGGTATCCACAACAAAGCTCTATCCTGGTTCTCATCACATCTCATTTTCAGTATTTGTTTCAAACATTTCCTCATCTCCTGTCAATCTGTCTGTCAGTGTACCTCAAGGCTCTGTCCTGGGACCTCTCATTTTCTCTCTCTACATCACTTTGGGACCTCATCAACTCGTTTAGCCTTAGGTATCATCTCTATGCACGTGATACACCAATATATCTTTCCACCTCTACCCTCACACCTGCAATTCAGTCCCAGGTTTCCGATTACATTCTGGCTACATCCTCGTGGATAGTGCTCCGCCGCCTTAAACATAAGATGTCTAAAACTGAGCTATCTTCGAGATTTGGGCCGTCAGATAGGGCATGGAAACTCCGTACCGACATTCCCCAGATAGGGTCTGGTGGGGAGGCAGAATGGCTGCTGGACTGACGTAACACTGTTCCGGCTGCTAAAATAAGTGCCAGAACAATGTTCCAGTGTGTTCCGGTACCACTCTATGACTGATCCAGCTTCCCTTAAAAAATTATGATGCTTCCACCAATAGCAGAATCTTCCCTTCCCTCACTTCAAAACAAAGATATATATATAAATATAAATATATATATATAAATATAAATATATATATATATATATATACAAACAGAAAAAGACTGCGCTCCTCAAATTTTTATTCAGTTACGTGCTATGGAGCTTGCGCTTTTGTTTGTTTTTTGGTATGTATATATTCAGATCACAAGATCCTGATAACCCTTATGCATCAGTTTAAGCTTCAATTTAGCTAATTTTCACCCTTAATGTTGTTCATTCAAACTTGAAAATCCCCTTGACATCTTTTTCGGAGACTTGTTGATGCATATATCTAGCTTTACATATTTGTGCCTCTACAAACAGTGCCGGAATGTTATTACTGTTAATATAACGCTGTATATATTTCTAAAATAATCTAAATATGTTGACCTTTGGCCTACAGATATATAAATGTCATAGATAAACATACTAGGGTCAGTTCTGTCCTCATGCTTCTTCTATCGGGGTTTATGTGGTTCACCACCGGATCCTACCATAACATGGCAGGAATACGTCTGAGCGACTGCACCACAAGAAACAGGAAGTCTTTATTACACTCGTTATCATTGCTACAAATCTGCTTTGCAAAGACGGCCATTGAAAGTGAATCATCCTCATGACAATAAAATAATCTCCATTTTGTTTTTCTCTGACCGTTCTGTTCCTCAGATCACAGGTGGGAAGGTGACCTTTGAACTTCTTTCCTTTGACGTGAAGAGTGGGGGAGAGGCTGGTGCCTTCGATACCTGGATGGAGAGCCTTAAGACCGACCCTGATGTAGTAACCTACTCCCTGGAGCCTATCCACACACTTGTGAGATTCAATGGCCCCCAAAAGGTTAACCTCCAGAAGGCAGTCAGTGAGTATATCATGGAGAGGCCCTGAGGGAGAACTTGGGAAGCTCCCAACCCAGTCGAGAAGCCGAGTGCTCTTGTGTTTGTCCCGGCAGCCGACGCAGAAACATGGACTGCTGCCCAATTAACCGAGGAATGGCCAAGCTGGTGGTGACCATCCAGCGGGCCAACGGTCTTTGGGGGGACTACGGTTCAAATACGGATGCATACGTGAAATTAAGTGTCAGTTCGGAGAATACTCAGACCCCGACCATATGGAATAATAACAATCCCCGCTGGGACATACGGTTCGACGTGGGGATTGGGAGCTGAGTTCTTCAACCTCGCTGAAGATGGAGGTTTGGGATGAGGATAATAAATATGATGATGACCTGCTTGGAAAGTGTGAGAAGTCGGTGACCAGCGGAAAGAAGTCCGACATTTGTTATCTGCAGCACGGGAGCGTAACGTACAAACTTGATGTGACCTGCGTTCCCCACCTCACGGGGCCGCACTGCCGGGATTATGCTTCTGCCACAGAGTAATCATCAATTCATCTTTCAACGCCTCAATTTCTAGGGGTAAGCGGCAGGGATCGGTACTCAATACAGCAGGGAGGGCTAACTCCAGTTCTCAGGGGTCACCAAAAGGTCAGGTTTTTAGGATATCCCTGCTTCAGCAAAGCTGGTGCCGTCATTATGACCGAGACACTGATTGAGCTGAAGCAGGAATATCCTGAACACCTGACCTGTTGGTGGCCCTTGAGGACTGGAGTTGGCCACCCCTGCAATACACCTATTAATGGAGTACGTGGTCCATTCCAATATCCCGCCCCCCAACATCACCTCTACATCCCTTTTCTGTAGTTCTCCACTTTAGGGTTTGAAATGGCACCGTCAACTTGTATTTTACATTTAAAATATTAACCTGCAGAAAGTAAGAACGCAGGAGAAGGGGAGAGAGGCGGAACATTTGGGGACATTATAAGGTATTAAAGGAATGTGATGGGAGGGAGAGAGAGAAGGGGGAGATAGGAGTGGAGGAAGATAGAGAGGAGAGAAGAAGGGGGGAAAGTGAGAGAGAAGAGGGTAAAGAAAAAAAGTCATGGGGTAATGCATTTGATACTGAAGTTTTTAATAAAGAGAACGCCAACACATCATTTTGAGTGGCTTTTATGCTAGTATGTATGTATGTACACACACACACACACACACAAATACGCATGCATATGCACACACGCATATACACACCCATATACGTATACACATACATACAGTATACACACACACTGGTACAGCTGCAGCTCCCCCTGCTGGCAGGCTGAGGATTTTATAGCCCGCTGTAACTGGTACAGCTGCAGCTCCCCCTGCTGGCAGACTGAGGAGTTTATAGCCCGCTGTAACTGGTACAGCTGCAGCTCCCCCTGCTGGCAGGCTGATTAGACGGCGGCCAACTCCACTCCTCCAGGGCCACCAACAGGCGAGTTTCTCAGGGTATCGCTGATTCAGCAAAGGGGGTGCAGTCATAGCGACTGAGCCCCTGATAGAGCCACCTGTGCTGAAGCAGGGGTATCCAGAAAACCTGACCATTTGGTGTCCCTTGAGGACTGGAGCTTGGCCGCCCCTGGACTAAGGTTTGTGTGTCCGTCTTGTATAAACCGGTCACAGTGCACACACAGATCGTCCTGGTAACCGGTCACAATGCGCACACAGATCGTCATGGTAACCGGTCACAACGCACACACAGATCGTCCTGGTAACCGGTCACAATGCACACACAGATCGTCATGGTAACCGGTCACACTAGTGAAATCAAAATGTAAAGAGAGTTACGTTACTTGAACACTAACTGTCAATCATTTATTTGCAGCTAGAGAGGGGCGAATCCGTTTCCCGTATTTTTTCCGCCTTTTCAACCCAAAATCCATTTTGCGGTGTAAAATCCGCCTACGGATTGGGATGGTTTTAATCTGCGCGGATTCCTCAAAATCCGCCCATATGATACAACAAGAATCCGCCACCATATTGCTGAATCCGTGGAGTGGCATCCACAAGCCTGTCCACGGAATCCGGAGTGGAATGCACAAGCCTGTCCATGGAATCCGTGGAGTGGAATCCACAAACCCGTCCACGGAAACCGCGGAGTGGAATCCACAAGCCCGTCCACGGAATCCGTGGAGTGGAATCCTGGAATCCACAAGCCCGTCCACGGAAACCGACTTGTAATGGTCAAAATATTTTTTTTTAAACGAAAATGCGAGTCGCCCTTTTCCTTGAGATTGATCCGCGGAAATTCGCAGAGCAAAAGGAACCGGACGATCCGTTGCGGATTCCAGATCCGCCACCAAAAAATTCGCCCATCTCTATCTGCGACTCCCCCTGATGTCACCTTACGGCTACTCAGTTTGCCCACCTGCTGCCACGTACTGAACTTACATCATTCTATTTCCGGCGTGACCGTAACCGAGACACACAGGCGTCGCCCGCGGTTTGAGACGCGGGTAACAAAGTGTTCACGCGGATTGTCATCTCGCAACCTTCTCGCGGTCCCAGGGGAGGTGTAAGTCTTGCTACACTTGTATAAAAAATTTTTTATAAAGGGCGGAGCGCTGCAAGCACAAACCGAACCAACAACTCAAACTCAGGAACCCGAGATGAATAAAATATATAAAGGCTTTATTCAAACAAACTCATGGCAATTTTATATCGTTCCGAGTCTTGTCCTTGTAGAAATGAGTCACTTATTCATTTATAACCGGTCCTTACATAGTTTCAACAGAGTACTTGATTATTTGATATTACTTTGGAATCCTTACCATTATATTTCTATATAGGTGTGTGTGTGTGTGTACACACACACACACACACACACCCCACCACACACACATGCACACACCCCACCCACACACACCACACACACACACTCCCAGGCATATGACACCTTCCCCACCTCACCCAACAACACAACATCACGCACCATTTTATTCTTAAATGTAACCAGTATGAGCTGTGTATTACGTTCTGGCTCGAGTCGTGGTCATTTTCATTCTATAAACATGCAATGGTTTTAGCTAAGCTGGTTATTCCATATCGATAATGTATTCTACATTCCGTGTCAGGCAGGACCTCCTCCTGTTCCATCTCTGTGGTTTGTCCTTCTGTGTTATGATCATTGTTGTGCAGCCGACACCGTTATGAGAGTGGAAGAACTTTGCCACTCTTCCTTGCAGAGTTATTTACATGGCCGTGTATTACACGTCTGCTCGGTAAAGGAAGCAGACACATTGAATGTTTGTTCTAGGCTTTTGAGGGCCTGCTCTTTGGTTATGTGCAACCATGACTGAGGTAGATCAGCTGCTTCAGCCTTATATTCTTCTGCAAATTGTTCATTAAACACATTGAAAATGAATTTCCAGTAGGCAGAAGCACTAATGCTTGGGTCGATTTGGATGGTCCAATCTTTATATGTGTCTGAACTACTCAAATCTTTAGTGGAGATCACATCACTGGAACATATTGAATGATCTAGAACCCTGTTTAAATGTGTGTATTGGCCTAATCCTCTAGGTCGGTGAACAGATGCAAAGTGTTCCTTATGGTCAGCACCACCGACCTCACAGGGGACTTTGCAGAATGGACACTGCTTCCCACATCCAAACACCTTCTTAAACAGTTCATCCTCGGGCTTCAGGGCCACCTCGGAAAGTACAGACTCAATGCTCCGAGATTTCATTTCTGACTCAAATTGCCTTTCCATCTCAGTTACAAAAAAATTAATATCAGCTAAAAACTGACAAACAGTGGAAGTGCTTTCTAAATCGATTCTTTTCAGATCCTCCTGTGAAATCACTAACTCGTTATTTAATATCTCACAACAGTTTGCGACTAATGTTGGCACATTGGGGCTTTCTAGGACTTTTGAGTCATTGAGAACTTCCCTGACTTTCTTTGTCATAGAAAAAAGAACATTTGATTGTAGCGTTTCCAGGTCTGTGCCCTTGTTATACTTGTTGTGCATGTGCTTCAACATCCAATTTGTGACAAAGTTCTCATACTTGTTAATATACTCAACATATTGTGAAAATGATTTTTTCTCCAATAGGTCCTGAAGTACAGAAAACTGTAGAAACTGCGGGCTAGTATATTCCACGGTATTTGTGCTGTTTAAAATATCAGACACTATTTCTTTTCCAAGGGTATTATTTATGTGTTGAGCCAATGCAGGTTTCAGCCACAGATCACAAAATAATTTAGCTCTTTCTTTCTCCTGGACTATACTTCTAAAAATGGCTAGACACTGAGTTCTTCCTTTTTCCAAGCCAAGCCTTAGATCCTTCTCTTGGACAAAGTCCTCGTGCATCTTCTGGAACAAAGGAGCTACCCTCGCCAGTATGTGAAGCTTTAGGTCCATCTCGAAGAAATCTGTCCACTGGAGTATCCTAAAATCTTCCTGTCTTAATCTTTCATTGATCATGTTCAACAATTCTCGACAATAAATGTTATCATAGTCCTTGCAGTCTTTGGCATAGGTAACGCACGTGTCCAGTAAGGATGTGGCAAGATGGTACATTTTACTCCAGCATTTGTGACCATAGATTTCACGACCTCCTTCTATTGAGTACCAAGAAAAGTCAATGTATGTCTTATCAATTGTGAAAGGCCTGTGTCCATAGTCAGATAAACTTGTTATACGGATCAGTTTCTCATTAATAAAACTACCTTTGCTCCTCATTTCTCTTCTCAGTTCCTGTAGGACGTCTTGCTCGATATTGCGTTCCTTTAAATCCTTTGGCTGTAGCTGGGCCAACATGTCATTCCACATGTTCTCAAATTCTACATTCAGTTCTGTGACATTGGGCTCACATGGTTTTCTTCTGAAGTCTTCCAGAAGGCTGCGGACTTTCTCTTCCATTCTATACTTCTCTTTTTGAATTTCAATAGCATCCGCACACTTGCTAACTAAATAGCTTTCTAGTTCGTTCCGAAGACATTGTACGCTCCGTAAAATCTCCTCTTTGTACTTTTCTATTAGATTCCCCTTTGTTAAACGTACACCTTCCAATTCATTCTCAAAATTTTTTTTTAACAATTCTTCCATATTTCTTTCCTCTTTTCCCAGAAGCTGAAGAATTTCATCTGTTAAATTGTTCCTTCCTAGTTCATCAGCTGATTGGTTCTTGATTAGATTCACTTTCACAGTTGACCAGTCGTGCATTTTCTTGCGTAAGTTCCATTCCAGCTCTGAGAATTGTTTGGCGAGATCAGTGTAAGCTTCCGCCTCCAAACTATTCATGAAACTGAAGATGTACTTCTCATGTTTTATTGAATTCCACAGGCATTTTACACCTTCAATTAATTCAGATACATGCTGAAAGCTGCTTAAGCATGCTTGCTGCTTCATAAATGTCAACAAATACTCTTTAAGTTCAGCTGTTTTTTCAGCATACCCAGAATTTATCAGCGCCATGGGTGGGACGCCGTGCCAGAAGCCAGGAATGTACCAGTTGTGGTTCTCTAGATCATATTCTAGAACGTCACAGAACATCACTTTATTTATTTTTTCCATTGTTGCTGCTGCTTTCATCATTTTGTTTAGATGTTCCAAAACGTTCTTTCTGTCTCTCGTGTTCTTGTCATGAGCCGACACGTCGCCCACATTCTGATGCACAAACTGACAGTTGGGTTTCTTTCCTATTTCTTTCATCCTAAGAAATGCATGGACCACAATCTGCAAAATATCTTTCATTTCTGCTGTATTCTCCATGGCCATGTTCACTATGGTGATGTCACTTAACCCAACCACTAGTGTCGCCAACTCATTGTCATGTTCATAACTGTCCCCCAGAGAAGCCAATTCAGGAGCTTTCAAACCTTCAGTGTCAATCACCAGAATAAAGTCACAGCCCAGCTCCTCCTGGAAGTTATCTTTCACTTTAATAAGTGTCATGAAGGCTCCTCGTGTGCAGCGTCCACTGGCCACGGGGAACTGCAAACCAAACATGGTGTTCAGAAGGGTAGATTTCCCCGTGCTCTGCACTCCCAGCACAGTTATTACTCTCATCCTGCATCTTCCTCTCGTCTTGTTGTCCAGCTCAGTCAGGACGTCCGTAACCCACCGCAGGGGGATGTTGGAGGCATCTCCATCAATCAGCTCCAATGGGAATCCGTCCAGCAGGAGATCAGCGGCTGCTCCCGGGAGAGCGACACATTTCCTCTGGTTTGTTGTAATTTCTCCTTCTCTCACCATGAAACATTCAGCTTCATAAATCTGCCCTAACTCACGCAGGAAATGCTCCACTCCCAAGGAACTGTCAGACATTCTCTGATCTAGTCTCTTTAATTCTGCCATGCTGCTTAAAATCTTCTGCTTGTATTCACACCTCAAAACAGACAGATAACCTCTAGCAACTGAATTAAGTTCAAAATGCATCCATTTCAGGAAGTACCGTTTCTCTACTTGAGACAAAGTAACAAACGCAGCTATAAATTTCTTCATGCCTCCTGGAAGACCCCGCTGGTTTTGCTGCCTCCGTAAATTGAACCTCCGCTTTATTAGCTGGGATTTATACTCCTCTGCATTAATATCCCCTTTCTTTTCCATTCTGCACAGCTCTTTTTCTACTTGAGACAATTGCTTCCACAGATCTCCTTGCAGTCTCATTGTTTCCTTCTTGTACTGCTCCAGGTCCGCGATCTCTTCCGTAATGTCCCGAGCGCGTTCCCTGGCACTGCGACATTCCTCTCCGTGCTCGTCCACCTGCATGGTCAGTTCGGCGGCCGTCTTTGCCATGTCTGCCAGGGTCCCTTGGTTTGAAGTATTTCTTAGAGAATGTGAAATGCAAGCTTGTAACTTCTTCACCAGCTCGGCAGCCTTACAGGTGCCACCGTGTATTAAGACGTTCCTTCTGCCTATTCTCAGTAGTGGATATAAGTTGCGTAGGGATTCCTCTGTCTCTTTGCTTACGGAGTTTCCATCGGTTGGTCTCATAATGAAATAGTACTTTGTTTCTGAATTTTCAATATCTAATAGCAGAGTGTACTGTCTCTGGTTGATACTCTCAGCAAATATAAATACTGCTGATGATACGCGTGTTAAAAAGCGGAACTGCTTCCAGTTAGACTCCAGGTCTCCCCGCAGATTGGTAACTGCAATGGGTTCTGGGAAAATGTCAGACTTCTCTTTGCCACCCCCTGGAAAATACCAGGAGATTTCCACCAACCCATCGGAGACTTTCCTTGGAACATTCCCACCTTCCATGTTCCGATGCACAAAGAAATCATGGTGCTGCTGAGCCGGACTGAGAGCTTGATTAAGGATGTTAGACTTGGATAAGCTGCATTTTCCCAGCCTCACAAAAGAGAAGGTTGGCATAGGTATGTGCACCAAGCTGTCTTCTTTACACCCTTTTCTCTCTGCTAATGATTGAGGCCTCCACCTCTTCACAATATCTCTCATTGCCCACAGCATGAAGGTGCAGTCTGGGCCATCACCAGCAGGGAGCAGCAGAGGGACAGCAAACTGGCACATGGACATTTTTGACACAATCTCCTGCTGCAGAAATCTGTCTGAGCAATGCAGGAGCGCGCACAGAACATCCAGGGGGTGGGGGCAATTCAATGTGTCAGTCTCATAACCAAAATCAACGTTCTCCTCCACATCTTGTTCTGGACCCTCGATGCTCGTTTCCAAGTTCAATGTTGAGCGGCCATATATTGTATTTCTTGCTTCGCCGTTTAAAGCCATGAGTTTCCGTAGGAATCGCCAGGGGACGTCCTCGGCAGTGTGAGCGCTGGCCTTCCATAACGTCTCTGGACCGATATCCAGAACATTCTTCAGAGTCAGCTTAACGTGTAGATGAGACTCCATTTTTAAATATATGAGCAGTTTTTCAAATTTTCTTCTTTTGTCTGGAAAAAAATAATAATTTTTAGTTAAATACTTTTAAAAATATGTTTTTTTTTCCCCCTGCAAGAGCATAGTTGCATCTTTGATATTGCAAATAAAAATATGACTTGTGAGCACATTGGCATGTCTCAGACAGGTCTGCAACCCTGCCACTCCCCATTATCTCTTAGTGCAGTGCTTCCACTGCAGCAAGGGATTCTGGGTATATCTTTGCTATTTAATAATATTTTAGTTGACATCTTCTGGTAATATGCAAGAGCACGAAACAAAGGTATGTTTCACCCAGACATTATTCTGCTGAAGGTCCAAGGTCAAGACCCAGTGCACAACAGCCATAAATTGCCTGAATATTAATATAATTGTCATTATTGTTGACACTTTCCTTGAATTTACCCAATAACATAATATGCATGTTATCATTTAACCTCTTCTTCCAAAAAGCTCACAATTCCGAAGAACCCCCGTGTATAGCGCAGTAATACTACATTTCCACGGTGTTTCTTATATGTAAAGCATGTGACAATGTATTATTCTACATTCTTACCTAAACTGGCAATCGTTTTATTATAACGCTGTAACAAACCTTGATTCTGTGCGCCTAACAAAATGGCCGCCTTATGACTATTTATGCTTAAATCAGATGCTAAATATTTTTGTTTTCCAACATTTCTTCTGATGGTTATGTGGGGGGGGGGGGGGGGGGGGGGGGGGGGTACATCTCCTGGGAGGGATATAATCTGTGTTTTTAAAGGTTGAGTGATGAACAAATCCAGTGCCAATAGAATTCAATGTTAGTGAATAACAAGGTTGGTTCAGGCGATCAAATGTGTTAAAAACGATCAAATCAATACTTGATAGGGAGACCTGCATCTAAAAGAGAGAGGGGGTTTTGGGGGGGGGGGAGCATTTTGGGGGGGAGAGAGGGAAGTGGGGAGAGAAAGGTTGGGGAAAGAGAGATGAGAGAGAGAGAGGTGGGGAGAGAGAGGTTGGGGAAATAGAGAGGAGGGGAGGGATAGATAGGTGGGGAGAGTGAGGTTGGGGGATAGAAAGAGAGGTGGGGAGACAGAAGTGGGGAGAGAGAGATGGGGGAGAGAAAGAGGTGGGAGAGAGGTTTGGGACAGAGAGAGGGGTGGCAAGAGAGAGAAGTGGTGGGGGAAGAGAAAGAGAAGTGGAGAGAGGTGGGGGAAGAGAGAGGTGGGGGAGAGGTGGTGGGAGAGAGAGGGGGGGGGGGATAGAGAGATGGATGGCAAGAGAGAGCGAGAGGTGGGGGTAGAGAGGTGGTGAGAGAGATGGAGAGAGAGAGAAAGAGGTGAGGGTAGAGAGAGCCGAGAGTGAGAGATTACATAGTTACATAGTAGATGAGGTTGAAGAAAGATATATGTCCATCAAGTTCAGAGGTGGGGCAAGCGAGAGAAAGATTGTGGAAGAAAGAGAGGTGAGGGGGGAGAGAGAAGTGAGGGGGGGTGAAGGAGAGAGGTGGGGGAGAGAGAAAGAGAGGGGTGAGGGGAGAGAGGTAGTGGTAAAGAGAGAGAGATGGTAAAGATTGGGAGACGGGGGGGGGGGGGGGGGAGGGAGAGGGAAAGAAAATGGGGGGGGGGAGAGGGGTTATAGTGACTATTTGAGTCAGTTTCTTTTCCTTGCTGTAGAATTTAAGAATCGGTTTCTAACCTGTCCTGGGTTTGACGGGCCTGATCTAACCAAGTGAAGTCGTAGGTAAACTGGTAACGAATAAGGATGAGCACGGCAAACAGTCACAGCTTTCTGAGTACCTAACATACCTATCTATGCCGATATTATCTGCTCCTCACCTCGTACACCGGAGAGTTGGATTAATCTCGGAAATCTGTCGGCCTGGGTTTCCAAATGTGTAAGAAATTTCTGACAAACAGCTTCTCCTTTGGAAAGTAATATATTTATCAGCTCTTCCGTCTTATCAATAGGGTGGTCTATGTCCTTCAGCGTTGTGTGGTCCTCCTCCAGCGTGACATGGAGCATCAATTCTAGCTCTTCTGGCAAACCCTCCACGTCTGTCCGAACCATGAGGTTGTCCTGCACCATCTGAAGCACCTCCAAGACTCCCCGAGCACAGGCCATGGTTCCTAATATCTAGCCTGAAATATGAAAACATGTATTGGTTATAATCAGTGGTTGACAAATCACCCAAAAATCTACTCGCCGAACCAAAAAATCTACTCGCCACCTAGTCCCGCCCCCAATCCCGCCCTGCTTGGGCGGCCATGAGGAGGTCGCCACGGGGTCAAATCCAGTCGCCACGGGCCTGTAGTTTACTGGATTTGTCGAACACTGGTTATAATTATAGCATAATGAGCGGCACCGTAAATACCATCATCTCACTAAAATGATTCATGAACATTTTCAGGCAATAAGAACCTCACAAGATCATACAGCCACATGTATTAATGTATTAATCTATCAACTCCTGCAATGTGCTTATAATGGCAGAAACTATTAGTGTATCTTACTTTATATCTTATGTTAGGCGTAGGCAACTGTTTCATTACGTCCAACTGTCTATCAATAAACAGTGGGATTTTCCAAGGAAGCCTTATTACGTTCTTTTTTTTATTTGGGAATTTAATACGCGTGGCAGTTTTTGCACATTCTGACCATTTGATAACCCGGAGCAGTTGTGTGCTGAAACCCCCCCACTAAATGCGACAAGTTGGGGGTTATTTACTAAAGTGTCCCAGCTGCTAAACGTGGGAAAATCCCGTGTAAAATGAATGCATCGGATTTATCAAAAGAAATTCTCCAATTTGCCTTCCCCGGGCTTCCTTTCCCTCTGGAAATAATCTGGTGTTGCGGTTTGCATGGATTATCCAGGGGCCTTTGGTAATTAATCCCCTATAATATATGTTGAATAAAAAAAACGAATTAAAACATCCATCCACACGCTTTAAAACAGGTTCCCCGGCCTGTCTCTGTCCTGTGAATAATAGGAGCTATGAAGAATAATTAAAAGGACAACTTGTGCCTCTTCTACCTTCTTGAAGCACTAGCTTAATGCATTAAACATCTAGGGGTGCTATACCCCGAAAGTGCAAAGTCCCAGAACACATCCAGGGATGTGGATTTTGGGGGGTTACTCACTAAGGGGTCCATTGCAGGGTAACGCACCCTTATTCTGTGGTTCAAGTCAATGCCAGTTAACGCCAGACCGGGTGCGTTACCCCTCAACAGGCTGTAAGGCATAACCCCCTGAAATAGCAAACGTGAAGCCCCGGGAGGTGCGAGTCTGGTTTTTATCTTGTGCATAGCGCTACAAACCCCTTGGCACGACGGGGAAGGAGCGGGGCACGACGGGGAGGGAGCGGGGCGCGACGGGGAGGAGCGGGGCACAACGGGGCAGGAGCGGGGCACGGCGGGGAGGAGCGGGGCGCGACGGGGAAGGAGGGGGCACGACGGGGAGGAGCGGGGCACGATGGGGCAGGAGCGGGGCACGACGGGGAGGGAGCGTGGCATGACGGGGAAGGGGCGAGGCACGACGGGGAGGGAGCGGGGCACGACGGGGAGGGAGCGGGGCACGACGGGGAAGGGGCGGGGCGCGACGGGGAAGGAGGGGGCACGACGGGGAGGGAGCGGGGCACGACGGGGAGGGAGCGGGGCGCGACGGGGCAGGAGCGGGGCACGGACGGGGCAGGAGCGGGGCGCGACGGGGAGGCAGGAGCGGGGCACGAACGGGGCGGGAGCGGGGCACGACGGGAGGGGCGAGGGCACGACGGGGAAGGGGCGGGGCACGACGGGAGGAGCCGGGGCACAAGACGGGGAAGGTGGGCGGGGCATGACGGGGAGAGGGGCGGGGCACGAGGGTCAGGGGCAGGGCAAGACGGGAGGAAGGAGGGGGGCGTGGCACGACGGGGAAGGAGGGGCACGAGGGGAAGGGCGCGGCGGACGACGGGGAGGGAGCGGGACACGACGGGGAAGGGAGTCCCGCGGGGGCACGACGGGGGAGGAGCGGGACACGACGGGGGGGAAGGAGCGAGCACGCGGGACGGGGCGGCGCGGGGTGCGACGGGGAGGGAGCGTGGGAGCAGACGGGGCAGGAGCGGGGAACGGCGGGGAGCGACCGGGGGAGCGATGGGAAGAGGGGCACGAGGGGGAGGAGAGGGGCACGACGCGGGCAGGAGCGGGGCAAGACGGGGAGGGTGCGTCTGGCACGAAGCGGGACAGGGGGGAGGGCCAGACGGGGAGGGAGCGGGGGCACGACGGGGGAAGGGGCGGGGCACGACGGGGAAGGGCGGGGCAGACGGGGGAGGGAGCGGGGAACGACGGGAAGGGGCGGGCACGATGGGGAAGGAGGGGACACGACGGGGAGGGAGCGGGGCTACGACGGGGGGGAGGGAGAGGGGCGAGAAGGGGATAGTGGGAAAGAAGGGGAAGGGAGCGGGAGAGAGGGATTGGAGCGGGGCAAGAAGGGGGCAGGAGAGCGGGACGGACGGGGGGGGAGGGGGAGGGAGCGGGGCAAGACGGGGAGGGAAGGGGCGGGGCACGACGGGGAAGGGGCGGCGGCGGCCATGACGGGGAGGGAGCGGGGCACGACGGGGAAGGGGCGAGGCACGACGGGGAGGGAGCGGGGCACGACGGGGAAGGGGCGGGCATGACGGGGAAGGGGCGGGGCCACATGACGGGGAGGGGAGCGGGGCACGACGGGGGGAGGGAGCGGGGCATGAAGGGGAAGGGGCGGGGCACGACGGGAGGAAGGGGGCGGGCCACGACGGGAAGGAGGGGGGGCACGACGGGGAAGGGCGGGGCACGACGGGGAGGGGCGGGGACACGAGGGAAGGGCGGGGCACGACGGGGAAGGAGGGGGGCACGACGGGGAGGGAGCGGGGCACGACGGGGAAGGAGCGGGGGGGCACGCACGGGGAGGGAAGCGGGGGAGCGACGGGGGGAGGGGCGGGGCGCGGAAAGGGGGTAGGAGCGGGGCACGGGGGGAGGAGCGGGGCGCGATGGGGAGGAGGGGGCACGACGGGGAGGAGCGTGGCACGATGGTGCAGGGCGGGACAACGGGGAGGGAGCGTGGACGACGTCGGGAAAGCGGCAAGGGGAGGGTACGCAAGGAGGGACGAGGGGAGATGGGAAGGCGGGGCACGACGGGAAGGGGCGGGTGGCCAGTGCGGGGAGGGCGCGAGAGGGGGGAACGACGGGGAAGGGGCGGGGCATGACGGGGAGGGAGCGGGGCACGACGGGGAAGGGGCGGGGCACGATGGGGAAGGAGCGGACACGACGGGGAGGGAGCGGGCCGGGGCCCAAGACGGGGAGAGGAGCGGGGCGCGACGGGGGGAGGAGCGGGGCAAGACGGCCCGGCAGGAGCGGGGGAGCGAAGGGGAGGAAGCGGGGGCACGACGGGGCAGGAGCGGGGCACGGCGGGGAGGGAGCGGGGCACGACGGGGAAGGGGCGGGGCACGACGGGGGAAGCGCTGGGGGCATGACGGGGAGCGGAGCGGGGCACGAAGGGGGGAAGGGGCGAGCACGACGGGGAGGGAGCGGGGCACGACGGGGGGAAGGGGGAAGGGGGCGGGGCACGACGGGGAAGGGGCGGGGCATGACGGGGAGGGAGCGGGGCACGACGGGGAAGGGGCGGGGCAACGATGGGGAAGGAGGGGACCACGAAGGAGGAGGGACGGGGCGCGACGGGAAGGAGCGCGGGGAAAGAAAGGTGGGCAGGCGAGGGGCACGACGGGCAGGAGCGGGGGGGCACGGGGCGGGGAGGGAGCGGGGCAAGGGCGGGGAGGGAAGCGGGGAACGACGGGGAAGGGGCGGGGCACGACGGGGGAGGAGGAGCGGGGCACGACGGGGGAGGAGCGGGGCATGACGGGGAAGGGGCGGGGCCAACGAAGGGGAGGAGGGTGGGGCACGCGGGGATAGGAGCGGGGCACGAGGGGAAGGAGCGGGGCACGACGGGGGAAGGGAGGGGCACGACGGGGAAGGAGGGGGAACGACGGGGAGGGGCGCGGGACACGAAGGGGAGGAGGAGCGGGGAGCGACGGGGCAGAAGTGGGGCCGTGACGGGGAAGGAGGCGGGGAGCGACGGGGAGGGGGGGGGAAAGCGCGGGCATGACTTGTGAAGGAGCGGGGCACGAGGTGGGGGAGGAGCGGGGCATGAATGGGAAGGAGGGGGGGCACGAGGGGAGGGAGCGGGGCACGACGGGGAGGGATGCGTGGCACGACGGGGAGGAGCGGGGCACGACGGGTAGGAGCGGGGCACGACGGGTAGGGAGTGGGGGCCACGACGGGGACAGGGGAGGGGAGGCGAGGGGAAGGGAGGTGGCACGACGGGGAGGGAGCGGGGCACGACGGGGAGGAGCGGGGCGCGAAGGGGCAGGAGGCGTGGGCACGGACGGGGAGGGAGCGTGGGCACGACGGGGGGAAGGGGCGGGGCAACGGACGGGGAAAGGGGCGGGGCATGGACGGGGAGGAGCGGGGCACGACGGGGAAGGGGCGGGGCACGACGGGGAAGGAGGGGGACACGACGGGGAGGGAGCGGGGCACGACGGGGAGGAGCGGGGCGCGACGGGGAGGAGCGGGGCACGCGGTGGCAGGAGCGGGGCGCGACGGGGAGGAGCGTGGCACGAAGGTGGCAGGGCAGGGCACGGCGGGGAGGAGCGGGCACGAAAGGGCGGAGGGAGCAGGGCCACAGAGGGGAGGAGGGGGGCATGACGTGGGGGGAGCGGGGCACGACGGGGAGGGTAGCGGGGAAGACGGGAGGGGATTGGGAGAGGGGGAGAGAAGGGGAGGAGAGGGGCAAGAAGGGTCTGGCAGTAGCGGGGCACAACGTGGGGGGGAGGGAGCGGGGGCAAGGAGGGGCAGGCGCGGGGCACGACGGGGAGGGGACAGGGAGCGGGGCGCGATGGGGAAGGGGCGGGGCACGACGGGGAATTGGCGGGGCATGATGGGGAGGAGCGGGGCGCGACGGGGCAGAAGCGGGGCGTGACGGGGAAGAGGCGGGGCGCGACGGGGAAGGAGCGGGGCATGACTGTGAAGGAGCGGGGCACGACGGGGGAGAGCGGCGCAGACCTTTTGGGGGGAAAAGGAGGGGGGCACGACGGGGGAGGAGCGGGGCACGACGGGGGAGGAGCGGGGCACGACGGGGGAGGAGCGGGGCACGACGGGGAAGGAGGGGGGCACGACGGGGAAGGAGGGGGGCACGACGGGGAAGGAGTGGGGGCACGACGGGGAAGGAGCGGGGCACGACGGGGAAAGGCGCGGGGCAGACGGGGGAGGAGCGGGGGGAACGACGAGGAAGGGAGCGGGGCACGACGGGGAAGGGGACGGGGTGGGTGCGGACGGGGGGAAGGAGCGGGGCACACAAACAGGGGAGGAGCGGGGCCAACGACGGGGAGGGAGCGGGGCACGACGGGGATGGGGGGAGAGGGGCACGACGGGGGAGCGGGGAACACGGGGAAGGAGGGGGGCACGACGGGGAAGGAGGGGGGCACGACGGGGGAAAGGAGGGGGCACAAAGGGGAAGGAGCGGGGCGCGACGGGGAAGGAGAGGGGGCGCGACGGGGAAGGAGCGGGGCGCGAAGGGGAAGGAGCGGGGCGCGACGGGGCAAGGAGGCGGGGCGCGACGGGGAAGGAGCGTGGGCGCGAAGGGGAAGGAGAGGGCATGACGGGGGAAGGAGAGGGCGCGACGGGGAGGAGAGGGGCGCGACGGGGAAGGAGCGGGGCATGATGGGGGGGGGAGCGGGCACGACGGGGCGGGAAGGAGCGGGGCACGACGGGGAGGAGCGGGCATGACGGGGGGGAGCGGGGGTGACGGGGGGGGAGCGGGGCGCGAACGGGGGGAGCGGGGGTGCGACGGCGGGAGCGGGGTGCGACGGGGGGGAGCGGGGCGCCGACGGGGGGGAGCGAGGCGCAACAGGGGGCGAGCGAAGAAGCGGACGGGGAGCGAGGCGGATGGGGGAAGTGAGTGAGGCGGCCGGGAATGGAGCGGCACGACGGGGGGGGGGGAGGAGGGCGCGACGGGGAGGAGCGGGAGCGACGGGGGGGAGCGGGGCGCGACGGGGGGGGAGCGAGGCGCGACGGGGAGGAGCGGGGCGCGACGGGAGGGAGCGGGGAGCGGACGGGTGAGGAGCGGGGAGAAGCGACGGGGGGGAGCGTGGGCACAAACGCACCCCACGGAAGTAGGGGAATCGACGAAAGGGAGGGGGGGGGGGACCTAGCTACAAATACATAATGCCCAGCCCAATCGCAATAACTTCGATCCCTATTACTGTATAACAGCTGCAAAATGTTAAAGTAGGTAGGCAAAAGCCAAAGACATTGAAAATTAGACAGGAGCGAGACCGCTATGAGGGCATCAAGCAACTGTTTTCTTAGCAGTGGGGCTGGTCCTTGTAATGGGCAAATAAGCCCAAATAAGAATATATATATCATGTACGTTGCGTCCCCGTCCAGCGTCAGATCTCTTGTCAACGATCAAAGGAAGGAAACACTCCTGTACTGTCTAGCAGGGATTTTATTTACAGGGTAACAAAGCACGGTCAGGGTCTAACTATAACACAAACAAACAAACGACATAAGCCATGACCTCACAATAGTAGGGAAACACTTGAAGGTTTAATACGGCCGATAATATTAGGACTACTAATGCGAAAGAAAATTATTAGTAATATCAGCAGGGATTTACTGAAGGATGAGATACTTGCCAAAATAACCTTATTTCGTTTCTTGAGGAGTTAAGTTAGAGAATTTAGACAAAGGGTAATGCAGTTGATGGGCCATACTTAAATTTTGCAAAGGCTTTTGATACGGTTTCACACAAGAGGTTGGTGTACAACAATAAAGCAAATTGGATCAGTAATGTAAAATATATGCACCTGGATTGAAAACTGGTTAAATGATAGACAACAGAGGGTTGATCAAATGGAACTTTTTCCAGGTTGGGCTAAACGTGTGAGTGCAGTATCTCAGGGGATCGGTACTGGGACCCCTGCTTTTACTTGTTTATTAATGACTATTTGGGGGAATCCTTGATGGAGAAAGGATTTAGGAGTGCTTGTAGACAGCAGGCTTAGCAATAGTGCCCAATGTATGCAGTAGCTGCAAAGGCAAACAAGATCTTACTTGCATCAAACGGGCAATGATGAAGGGAAGTAAACAATTTTTAAAAAAATTATCGGGCCCTTTACAAAGCATAGTAAGACCAAACCTTAATTGGAGCACAATTTGGGCACAACCCTAAAAAAGACATAGGAGAGTGCAGAGAAGAGCCACCAAATTAATAAAGGGGTTGGGCATTCTAACTTATAGGAGAGGCTAGCTACAATTAAGATTTTATTACATTAGAAAGAGGATCTAAGAGGGTATGATAACTATATACACAATATATTCAGGGACAATACAAGGAGCTTTCAAAAGAACTATTCATGCCCAGGGCAGTACTAAGGACTCGGGGCCACCCCTTAAGGTTGGAGGAAAGGGAAAATTTCACCAGCAACAAAGGAAAGGGTTCTTTTACAGTAAGGGCAGTGCATTAAAAATGTGGGATTATTACCCATGGAGACTGTGATGGTAGATACAATAGATTTGTTCAAAAAAAGGTTGGACATCTTTTTAGAGAAAGGTATACAGGGATATACCAAATAGTATACACGGAAAGGATGTTTGATCCAGGGATTAATCCGATTGCCAATTCTGGAGTCAGGAAGGAATAATTTTTCCCCTTATGGGTTTGTTTGCCTTCCTCTGGATCAATAAGTAAGTATAGATATAGAATAAAGTATCTGTTGTCTAAATTTAGCATAGGTTGAACTTGATGGACGTATGTCTTTTTTAAACCTCATCTACTATGTAACTATGTAACTCCTTCCAAGAGTACTAACTAATACTGCTTAGTCCCTAACTAATCGTGGGAGAACTAAACACTTTCCCCACTTTCCCCACTGTACCTGCAGCAGGTCCCCTTTCAGTCTCTCACAGGGCTGTCTGTGTGTATCTTCAGATCAGTATAGCAGCGTCTCTCACCCTCTCTGTGTCACTCTCAACAGTGTGTGTCTGGCAGCATGGGGGTGGGAATCTCTGTATCACTTCCTGACTATACAGGCTAGGTTAATTAGCTCATTAACTCACAGCTGAACAGACCTTTCCTGAAGGTTTAACTCTATGAGAGCTGTAAAGTCCCACAGCTGCCCCATTCTTGCCCTTAGAGGGCAGTGACGGCATCACAATATATATATACATATAAAGGTAAAAAAGCAGCAAGCCCTCCAGTGTAAATATTCAGAAAGGCCTGGTGCTAGTCCCATAAATAATGTAAAGAGTGCGTTACCATCCAGCAGGGCGCAGAACAGCAAAGAGAGACAGCACTCAGAGGTAAGTCAGCAAAATAATGTATTGAAACAGACACAAAAATCCGACGTTTCGATCCCCAGAGGGATCTCCTTCCTGGGGGGGTGCACAGCACACTTGGTAATATCAAAAGTTGTATTCAAAAGCAGGCACAGTCACCGACGTTTCGGTCCTAGGGACAGGACCTTTATCAAGGGAGTGCTCACAACACAGTGACTCCCACCACCTGTGCACCCCCCCCAGGAAGGAGATCCCTCTGGGGATCGAAACGTCGGATTTTAGAAAGAAAGAGAGAAAGAAAGAGAGAAAGAAAGAGAGAAAGAAAGAGAGAAAGAGAGAGAAAGAGAGATAGAGATATATATATGGGGGGGGGAGTCCTGCAAGGGAATATCCCCACCTCATCCACTGATCGGAGTCCTGGGACACATTGGGCATCTCTGAGAGCGACTTGTGCCGTGTGGATCATCTCGTCGCGTCTGATCCTTTCCTGCAACACTTTCTCCACCTCCTGCAGCTGCTGGCTGCTAACGGGGGCCTCCGAGGAAACAATAATGTTATTACTAATACCTACTGCAGGAAAGCGGTTATTCATGCACAAGGGAGCAAAATTATTAAATAAACCAGGTGAAACGCGCGCTGATTGTGTGACAAGGAAGGAGAGCGCGCAGAGGAACTGCCGCCTCCGAATAACACACTCCTAATCGCAATCGGACGCACAGGGGAACACACATTCATATGTTCATTAAAATGTCTCTTGAAGTGTGTCATGTATTGTATGTCTTTATTTATATAGCGCCATAAATATACATAGCGCTTCACAGCAGTAATACATATCATATAAATAACAAATAATATAAATAACAGGTCATGGGAATAAGTGCTTCAGACATAAGAGTAACATTAAGGAAGAGGAGTCCCTGCCCCGAGGAGCTTACAATCTAATTGGTAGGTAGGAGAACGTATAGAGACAATAGGAGGGAGTTCTGGTAAGTGCGTCTGCAGGGGGCCAAGCTTTATGTATCATGTGTCCAGGATTATCCACAGTGCTACTCATACGCTTCTTTAAGCAAGTGTGTCTTAAGTTGGGTCTTAAAGGTGGATAGAGAGGGTGCTAGTTGGGTACTGAGGGGAAGGGCATTCCAGAGGTGTGGGGCAGTCAGTGAGACAGGTTTAAGGCGGGAGAGGACTTTAGATACAAAGGGGGTAGAAAGAAGACATCCTTGAGAAGAACGCAAGAGTCGGGATGGTGCATAGTGAGAAATTAGGGCTGAGATGTAAGGAGGGGCAGAAGAGTGAAAAGCTTTAAAAGTGAGGAGGAGAATTGAGTGTGATATGCGGGATTTGATCGGAAGCCAGGAGAGGGATTTCAGGAGGGGAGATGCGGAGACAGATTTAGGAAAGAGTAGAATGATTCCGGCAGCAGCGTTTAGGATAGATTGTAGGGGAGACAGGTGAGAGGCAGGAAGGCCGGACAGCAGGAGGTTACAGTAATCGAGACGGGAGAGAATGAGGGCCTGAGTCAGAGTTTTAGCAGTCGAGTAACAGAGTAAAGGGCGTATCTTTGTGATATTGCGGAGGGAAAAGTGACAAGTTTTAGAAACGTTTTGAATGTGAGAGGAGAATGTGAGAGAGGAATCGAGTGTGACCCCTAGGCAGCGTGCTTGGGCTACTGGGTGAATGATCGTAGTTCCAACAGTAATGTGGAAGGAGGTAGTAGGGCCAGGTTTGGGAGGAAGTATAAGGAGCTCTGTTTTTGCCATGTTAAGTTTCAGTCGGCGGATGGCCATCCAGGATGATATTCCAGAGAGACATTCAGAAACTTTCGTCTGTATAGCAGGTGTAAGGTATGGGGTTGAAAGGTAAATTTGTGTGTCGTCAGCATAGAGGTGATATTTAAACCCAAAAGAAGTGATTAGGCCACCTAGAGAGAGTGTGTAAAGAGAAAAGAGAAGGGGTCCCAGGGCAGAGCCATGGGGTACCCCCACAGAGAGATCGATAGAGGAGGAGGAGGTGTTAGCAAAAAAGACACAAAGTACGATGGGAGAGGTAAGAGGAGATCCAGGATAGAACTTTGTTACGAATACCAAAAGTATGGAGAATGTGAAGGAGAAGAGGGTGGTCCACGGTTTCAAATGCTGCAGAGATGATGGGTAATATGAGCAGAGTGTAATGACCTCTGTCTTTGGCAGCATGGAGGTCGTCGGTTATTTTAGTGAGGGCTGTTTCAGTAGAGTGAGCAGTGCGGAAGCCAGATTGTAGAGGGTCTAGAAGAGAATTGGTGTTGAGAAAGTGTAGCAATCGAGAGCATACAAGACGTTCAAGGAGTTGAGGCAAAAGGCAGGAGGGAGACAGGTTGATAGTTAGGAGGACAGGTAGAGTCAAGCTTGCTGTTTTTGAGTGCTTGAAGGAGGATGGAAAGGTACCAGAGTAGAAGGAAGAGTTAAAAATCTGTGTGAGCATAGGGATTATAGAAGGAGCAAGAGGTTTTAGGAGATGGGATGGAATGGGATCAAGAGGGCAGGTGGTAGAGGGAGAAGAGGAGATCAGCAGTGACACATCCTCCTCCGAGACAGCGGAAAGAGTCAAGAAAGGCAGGAGGAGAGTTAGGAAGCGGTGTTGGATGGGAGGAGGCAACAGATGGGATGTTCTGACATATGGATTCCACCTTTTCCTTAAAAAAGTCAGCAAAGTCCTGAGGTGAGATGGAGGAAGAAGAGGAGGCAGCCGAGGGTGGTCTGAGAAGAGAGTCAAAGACAGAGAAGAGTCGGCGTGGGTTAGACTTGTGTGTGTTGATTAGTGATGAAAAGTAGGTTTGTTTAGCCTGAGAGAGGGCAGAGTTGAAACAGGATAGCATAGATTTGTAGTGAAGGAAGTCTGCGGGCGCATGAGATTTCCTCCAGAGGCGTTCAGAGGAACGAGTGCAGGAACGCAGCATGCGCGTGTGGGAATTTAGCCAGGGTCTGGGGTTAGAAGGGTGAGGACGGCAGAGATAAAGCGGGGCATGTAGATCAAGAGAGGAGGATAAGGCAGAGTTGTAGTTCCTGACCAGGTTGTCAGGGTCTGAAGCAGAACTGAGAGAGGAGAGGGAGGAGCGTAAAGTGGAATCAAAAGCTGGTAGGTTAATAGAGCGCAGGTTTCTGCAGAAGCGAGGGGTAGATGCAGATGGAGAAGGGGAGAAGCGAGAGAAAATGAGATGAGGTGATAGAGAGAGGAAAAGGAGAAATGGAGAAATCAGAGAGAAGTTTTTAGTGAAAACCAGGTCTAGGTAGTGGCCATCCTTGTGGGTGCTGGCTGCAGTCCACTGTTGAAGGCCAAAAGAAGAGGTTAGAGAAAGCGGGAGGCCCAAAGACGAGAAGGGTCATCAATGTGGCAGTTGAAGTTCCCAAGGAGAAGAACAGGGGAGCCTGAGGAGAGAAAGAAAGAGAGCCAGGATTCAAAGTGAGAGAGAAAGGCAGAAGGGGGATGAGTAGAGGTAGGTGGGCGATAAATGACCGCCACGTGGACAGGGAGAGGCGAGAATATCTGGACTGGTGCGGAGTGTGGGAGAATGAAAGGCCACCATAGGAGAGGGCAGCTTCCAGAGCAGAGTCAGACTGAGTGAGCCAGGTCTCAGTTATAGCAAAGAGAAGCAGGGAGTGAGAGAGAAAGAAGTCATGCACAGGGAGGAACTTGTTAGAAAGAGAGCGAGCATTCCAAAGGGCACAGGAGAAAGGGAGAGAGGAGGGAGGGTGGCAGGGGATGGGGAGGGGACATTCACCAATGTTTTTTTAAATGGATTACCAGCGATCCCTCCGTCCCGCTCGCTTCCTATCCTTACCGGGATGCTGACATCAAACCGCAGGCGCTCCGCGGTGACATGCGACCCTCGCTGCATCGTGTTCTCCCCCAGGACCTGACGCAGGGCAAAGTTCAGCAGGTGGGTAGCGGTGTGCTTCAGCATGCAAGCCAAACGCTGCGCCTATGAGAAGAGAAAGAGGGGGGGGGGGCTGTCATTCATTAATATGGAAATCAACCGATACCTCCGCGCCGAGACCAAATACAGTAACATTTCTATGGGGAGCGGCGTTAAACACACATTTATACGCGGCACATGTATGTGTACAAACACACACATATGTACAGAAGTAGCGTGATTTACGGTTTCGGGGACAGTAAAAGCAGCGGCTGCCAGCGAGGGTCCGTTCTTCTGAATGGGACCCCCATGGGGAGATGTAATGCGGAGGTCAGGATGCCGCGGGTCCCCCGGCAGCGGGAGAATTAGGTCTGGCTATATATGTGTACAAGGGAACGTGCATACAGTTAATTCCCTCGCAGGCCACTTCTGATTTCTGCTGAAGATAAGAGAACGTAGTCCCTACGCGTGTGCATTCACAGCCTGGACCATTGTCCTTTGTCCCTTCTCCTCGCACACAGCATGTACCTCGTCCAGGAATAGCAGGAGCTGATCCCCGACCTGCAGACTTTCAGCAGCAGTAACTTCATGTACCACATACCCGGCGGAAACTTGCACAGATTCCACTGGGAACAGCACGTCCTGCGGGGGGAAGCCATGCTATGTTATATATTCCCCAATGGAGAAAAACACACTCGGCGTCACCCCTGCTGAAATCCCCCTCCTGGCTTCCTATCAAATCCCGCATCTCTCACTCAGTTCTCCTCCTCACTTTTAACGCTTTACACTCTTCTGCCCCTCCTTACGTCTCAGCCCTAATTTCCCGCTATGCACCATCCCGGCTTTTGTGTTCTGCTCAAGGATGTCTTCTTTCTACCCACTTTGTAACTAAAGCCCTCTCCCGCCTTAAACCTTTCTCACTGACTGCCCCACACCTCTGGAATGCCCTTCCCCTCAGTACCCAACTAGCACCCTCTCTATCCACCTTTAAGACCCACCTTAAAACACACACCCTTTAGAGCGATGGGAGCCGGGGGGCTAGACGGAAAAGAGTCCCTCCATGGGGGATAATAAGTTATAGGTTATGATCACGGTTTGATCCGTTAATCTGTTTTCTCTCTACGAATAACTGATGGAGTTAATTGGTCTTATGTCAAGGCGACCTGGGGGTCCCACAGAAGTTGTATAACGACCCCCCAAGAACTATGTGAAACCATTGTTCCCTATATAAAATAGAAACCCTTCAAAGGGACCATATATTATATCCCTCCCCCACCCCCTCCTTTTCCTAGAAACATACATGGTTCCCAGGAACAGTTCTTATTGAAATGCTGTGCACATATTTATACCCGGCTCAAATCTAATTTAAATAAAAACATCTCTGGGGAGGGGAATGATTAGTAAGAATGATGGAGGGTCCCTTGTACCCTTTCCTTCGCTGACTACAGACCCCCGGGACTGGGGATGTCTCCAAAGGTCTTTATGCCCACCACTCCAGTTACTGGGTTAACTGGTTCCCGTAACTTAGGGCTCCTTTTTTGCCCTCTCTGTTCTCTTCTTCTGTTGTTCTATCCCCAGTGGCCCCCTCCCACTCCACCCCCACCGTCTGCTAGAGTTAGCTCAGAAGAAGAACAGGGTTGATCCCATCCTCATCCCTACCCAAAAGATCAGGGCCGTATAAGGTCCCCCACAGTGGGAAACTGGGAGACCTAGATCTATATGGTATTGTTTTGAACTATGGCTAGTACTACCTCTATAAAAAGATTATATCACTGAATGTTAAAGGGCTTCAAACCAATAGGAAGAGGAGACTGGCCCTTCAGGAGCTCAAGAGGGCTAAAGGAGATATTATTTTCCTTCAGGAGACTCACTTCAATGTCCATGACCCCCCAACACATTCAGACATACTTTTCCATTGGGATTCTACTCTTCGTTTAACAGCAAGAGACAAGGAGTGGCGATTCTGATTAGACAAGGTGTGCTTTTCTGCGCCAAAAACGTAATCACTGACCTCGAGGCCAGATTCTTGATAATACACGGTGCAATATCCGGGTCAGCAATAACCCTAATCAGTCTTTATTTACCAAATGAGAAACAAACGGAATTCTTAAGGGCGGTCCTAGAATCTATTGAACCGCAATATTTATCTTCCCTCTTGGTAGGAGGAGATATGAATATGGTCGCCAACCCCGAAGTAGACAGATCCACTACTCCGGGACAATCCCACACAATTAATATTCAAAAAAAGGCTTAGAAATGTAGAGATCTAATAAAATAATTTTCCCTAACAGACATTTGGAGGGCACAACACCAGAATCAATGTGACATGGTATAGTCACCAGAACCAACGTGACTATACTTTCTATTCTACCCTGCATCAGACTTAATCACCAATAGACTATTCGCCACCAAAAATATTTTCCATGCCTCTTCCCACGCGGATATTGGCACAATTACCTGGTCGGACGATTCGCCAAGTGACCTGACCGTCACCCTCCCCTTTGTTATACCGCACTCTTTCCTCTGGAGGCTAAACGACTCCCTTTTAAATTATCCTGACATAGAAAAACAAATTAAACTATCACTGACTGAGTATTTTAATATAAACAAGGGATCGTCGCATCCCCAGCGACACTCTGGGGGGCCCACAAGGCAAAGATTAGAGGTGGCTTAATCTCTATTGCTTTCCAAAGGAAGAAAAATTCATTGAAACCATATAAAGAACTAACTGATAAAATCACAAATTTGGAGCAATTGCACAAAAATAACCCATCAAAAATAATTTATAAGTCTCTTTGGGTAGCTAGAGTAGCACTAAGACAGATCCAACTAGAAGACGTTGAGAAAGCCCTGAAATGGACTAATCAACAGTATTATGATCGAAATTTTTAGAAAACTGTAACCTACCCAACTAACCAAGTCCGACTCCGACGCTCTAAATGGCAAAATCACTGACTGAACTAACCGACGCAGTGAAATCATTAAAAGCAACCAAAGCCCCAGGACCTGATGGGTTTACTAATGTCTATAATAAAAAGTTTCTTGCTAATTTATCTCCATACCTATTGTCCAACTGAAGTTTAATTCTAGATGGAGTTCCTCTCACATTCAATATCTGGGAGTAAATGTGACTAGGCGCTATTCCTCCCTCTATCAATGTAACTACCCACCCTTACTTGACAAGATAAAAAAAGACTTAATGGAATGGGATAGATTCTGGATATCATGGATCGGGACAATAATTTCAGGATATTATACTTTTTCCAGATCCTCCCGGTCCATATACCCGGGAAACCAACTAAAATCCCTACAAAACAGAATATTCCAATTTATCTGGCAAGGTAAAAGGCCGAGCACGGCATGGTCAGTTATGCTGGTCTCGAGAGCGAGAGTTCCACATATACTGAAGTACTACCAAGCCGCTCAACTGCGGCAGATAATAGTCTGGAACGCCGACCCAAACCTGTACTGCTGGCTGTCCATAGAGTCCCAGTATTCAAGAGCGGCTTCTCTGCCATTGTCCCTCTGAGCCCCTGATAAACATGATATAAATATCAAAGCATTTGACCTAGGTTCGATGAGATGCACCTGGGACGTATGGACCAAAATAAAAGACAAATTCAAACTTACCTCCCCACCTTGCCAGCTCACCCCACTTTTCGATAACCCTAACTTCCCCCTAGGCTGTGACCTCAAACAATATGACCAATTCAAGGATAAAAATACCAGGACAATAGGTGACTTATTATATAAAGGGAAGCTTCTAGGCTTCCAGGAGCTTAGAAGTAAATATGATGCCCCAGACCTCCATATGTTTAAGTATCTCCAAATCAGGCTCTTTTAACATAAAATCTCCAAGAAACTCGAGTTCTCCCCCACTCTCAAACTTCGAATCCTTGTGTAAAAGAGGAATCTATCAGAAAGAACTAATCACAAAAATAAACCTGGGAATAGAAACCCTCGGTCGATACGCCCGAGAACAACCATATGCTAAAATGGGCGGCCGGTCTGAATATAGAGATGACTGGGAGGATATCTGTGAGTTTGCGGCAAAAACCTTCATATGCACCACCACTAAAGAAAACATTTATAAAATCTTATTTTACTGGTCCCTTACACCAAGTAGATGGAAACAAACCTACCCAGAGACATCTGATCTGTGTTGGAGGGGTTGTGGACAGAAGGGTGATATGGTGCACATGTGGTGGACCTGCTCCACCATTCAAAAATACTGGCTCACCATACAAGCCATTATTAAAGACACAACAGGATCGGCTGTTCCTCCTGACCCACTGATCTATCTACTTGCAAAACCGGTAGAGGAGATAAGCCGCCCTTTGCGTCGTCTAATCTCCTTTATTTTAACAGCAGCCAGATGCGCTATCGCTGCATCTTGGAAGAAACTACCCCCCCACCCCTCTAGGCAAACAGTTGAGAAAAGAATAAATGAGGTAATAATGATGGAAAAAATGACAGCCTTCCAGAAACACTCAACTGAGGAATTCCATAGAACATGGGACCCATGGTGGGGAACTTGAATTTGAGTTGAAATGAAGTTAAATAAACGGAGAACCCAGGTTGAATCCCCCAGAATGTACCAAACTGAAGAAAAGGAAACCCTATGTAGAAGGATCTTACTCTATGCTGAGTTGATTGACTGTGGTGGACGAAGGGGCACACCCCCTCCCTCCCCCCTCTTCTGCCCATCCCCCTCTCACTTCCTCCCTTCCCCCTCAGGGATGCCAAGGTGTTAGAACAGGAGGAGTACTGCAGTTATACTTGAGTACCTCTATCCTGCGCTAACACAGGGCTATCTGGCCACCATTTGCCCAACCCCAGGCTCTGTGGAGCCTGGACAGTAGGGGGCTCAATATGCTAAGAGGCAGAGGTGCTAGGTTGGTGCATGCCCCTTAGCAGAATGAGAAAAGGTGTCCAACCGGCTTTAGAATACCGACAAATTGGTGATTGGCTGGCAGGAGAATTCACATGCGCTGATTGGTTGTAGTGGTTTCTAAATGTGATACTGAAACCCATAAGAAGCCTTGCAGCCAATCAGGAGAGGAGATTCCAAGTGCCAAACCATCAGCGGCAAATTCAAAGATGCTCTGTGAAGAAAAGACGTGAGCCGGCTTCAAAGATTTTGAGTCAGAAAAGTTTCTAAGTCCCGCTGTTTGAGAATGTAGCGGTCGCGGCTGGCATTGCATGCCGATTTGCGTTCCAGGACTTTCGTGAGTACCTCCCGGTCATTGGAATGGGCTCCTACAGAGGTCGTTTGTGACAATTTCGTTTAAAGGAAGATTTTATTTGTTAGCCCCATTCCCAGTATTGTATTGTATGTCTTTATTTATATAGCGCCATTAATGTACATAGCGCTTCACAGTAGTAATACATGTGGTAATCAAATAAATAACAGATAATATAAATAACAGAACATGGGAATAAGTGCTTTAGACATAAAAGTAACATTAAGGAAGAGGAGTCCCTGCCCCGAGGAGCTTACAGCCTAATTGGTAGGTAGGGAGAACGTACAGAGACAGGAGGAGGGAGTTCTGGTAAGTGCGTCTGCAGGGGGCCAAGCTTTATGTATCATGTGTTCAGAATATCCACAGTGCTATTCATATGCTTCTTTAAGCAAGTGTGTCTTAAGGTGGGTCTTAAAGGTGGATAGGGAGGGTGCTAGTCGGGTTTTGAGGGGAAGGGCATTCCAGAGGTGTGGGGCAGTCAGTGAAAAAGGTTTAAGGCGGGAGAGGGCTTTAGATACAAAGGGGGTAGAAAGAAGACATCCTTGAGAAGAACGCAAGAGTCTGAATGGTGTATAACGAGAAATTAGGGCTGAGATGTAAGGAGGGGCAGAAGAGTGTAAAGCTTTAAAAGTGAGAAGAATGGAGTGTGTTAACTGTGCAAATTGTGTTACATTGTGTGTATATCTTTTCCTGAAATAAATTACAATTTATTTTACCTCCTTGTTTTGCTCAATCAAATGATCCCTGTATAAAAGGTGTTGATAAACCTGGTCTCCCGTGACATCCCTCCCACCACACAGAGATTGACATAGGGAAGACCTCCATCCAAAGACTGTGCTAAGGAACGTACTAATTACTGCTTCACCCAATACTGTCCCTCCCACCACACAGAGAATGGGAGACAAGGATTTGCTTTGAGACGTGCATTTGTAACTGGTCAGGTTGAATTGGGACTACAAAGCAGAGAAGGTTGTACACAGTGTAACGTTGTTCTCTTCTGGAATATCCTAACACTCTTACTTTGCCTTATATTACATTGATGGCGAAGTCAGCACTAATGGAATGGCTGTCGCTGAATGTAGAATCCCAGCATACAGGGCTATCCTGCATCTTTCACATGATGCGGAACACTAGACAAACCTTACCGGGTGTCCCTCTCGCACAAAGTATCCCTGGTCGTGGCTCTGCCCGCCTTGCTCTGCGTAGTAACAGGTCCGGTCAAGGATGAGACCACAGCGCTGACCTTTGCCGATCTCGGACTGCAGAGACAGGTCTTTGTACAGCACCAGGATGGTGGCCCGGCAGGGACTAAATACTGCAAGTTCAAATCAGTCATGGATTGAAAGCTTATCTGGAGCATTACACGTGGGTAACGTTATACAATCAGTCTCAGGTTCAATTCCCACCCCCACCCCAACCTCAAAAAGTTCTATTGAGTGGATTTCAGACCTGGAGCTGCACTGCAAGATACGCTGGTGTATAATACATAAATGATGAGGAGGATGATTCTAAGATTAACTGAAGAGATATTGTAGATAAAAATGACGTGTTACCCCTTTTCATACTGGCCTTGGTACAGATTCAGGTTACAGAACTTCCAATATACTTCAGGCAGCAAAGCACTGCACATAAGGGCACAACGGCCTTTTTTTAGCCTCATTTCCAATGTTTCGGTTGCACAGACAGCCTCTCCAGAGGACGGCCATTTATTTGCAATGCAGACAGTTGTGCCCTACCCTCTGCCACCAACATTGCATCCGTCTATCAGGACCCTGGCAGGGACATACTCTTCACTAGTGAGCAACGGAGTACTGGCAAAATCCAGGAACACCCGGTGGCTGTGTGTCACGAGAGCAGCTCCACTCCAGCCTTGCAGGGACCGTCACAGAATTTAGTGTGGGATATATAGTGGGTATATCTGTCCCCAGCACGCATGGGCTCACAGCTGCAGCATACGGCTACCCCAGTGCACACCACTGCCAACAAACCAGTTACAGTGCTGGGCTGCTCCAGTGAATTATAATCATCATATAGTAAATAACGGAGTGGAGTAGCGCAGTGTTCTCGCTTCTCTGCACTCACCCCATTAGTTAGCAGAGCCCGGGACACGGTGACATGCTACCTGCTCCTTTCACTACACGCCAGACAACAGAAGGCCTAAAAGTGACGTGTGTGCTAGAGATAGAGCAGGAATCTCATGAATATAGTGTGTATTGTGCCCTTATACCGGAAGAGTGATAACCCCTATCCTACAATTAAATATTCTGAATTCAGTCATTTATCTACATAACAATTTACTTGAAGACTTTGAACAGAACTGACTCAGTATTATCAACATGTTCAGGAGAGAGAAAAAGAGAGAGAAAAAGAAAGAGAGAAAGAAAGAGAGAAAGAAAGAGAGAAAGAAAGAGAGAAAGAGAGCGAGAGAGAGAGAGACATCCATGGTTTGGATATAGGAGTAGGAAATGAACATGTAATATAATTGATTGGTTTGTAATTCCTTGGATAACGAGAGGTGAGCTCTGAATGTATTTGTACAGAGCCCTTAATGCCAGAGGACACAATGTAACACACAATCTTGAGAGATGTCTGCTCTCCGGTGCAAACTAGGGCTGAAAATATGCAGCCAGTGCAGACTGGCGCTAACGCCAGATTTCCTGGCTCCGAGCCGCAATAAAAAAGATACCAGGTGTCTCCTTGTCCTGGGCTGTGGGGGGAAGCTGCCTCACTGTAAATTCTTGGGGTACTCCTTACCGTATCTCCCATCTGCTCCAAGGGTGTAGGCGTATTTCGGGGTGTCGTCAGTGGACGGGGTCCCTCTGTGCTGCAGCTCGGCCAGCGAGTGGACATCCAGCTGCAGACCTGTGTGGCCATCCTCTGACTGCTGGTCTCTCCCCTTCATCTGAGCACAGAGCACACACAGCTGCAGTGAGATACCGGGGCTCTGTACATCACAGTCTTCCAGCTGCAAAACTGGGGTCACGGGATTCTCTTTGGCAGATGTGGTGCAGTTTCTTTTGCACCGATTCTGCCCCAGTTTTCATGCTGGGAGACTTTGATAAATAAACCACAAAGGCGCAAACCAAAGTCCCAGTCCGCAGATCTCCTCTTGCAATTCTCAGATTGCAACGTAAAAGGCTACGCTAGTGGTTACCAGCCATGTTATATACAACGAGGAGAAGCACCGTTGGTTTGGTGAAGACAGGACTGGACTGCACTTATTAACACCGGCAAACAGACTTCTGGCATTAGATGAGTTAAGAGGCATCCCACTGCGTGTGAATGTTTGCTAGGTATAAATGGAGGTATACTTTGTACAGTGTGTGTGGGGAGACAGCCACAGTTGCTGCCGTACCCATGCTGTGTGAAAGTGTTAGTCAGGTCAGTGCATGTGGGACAAAGCTTACAAAGCTGCAGCCCACACTGAGCCTGTTATACACCGCAGTTTAGGCAGCATTGTGCGTGTTGGGCGCTCCCGTGTTTTAGTTACCTCGGCCTCCTGTACGGCCAGTTGGTCCAGAGCAGCCTTATCCAGAGACACTCCCCTCTCCTCCAACATCAGCCCGATCAGATCTAGCGGGAAGCCCAGATTTCTGTGCAGAGACCAGGCCACGTCAACTGCAGAGACGGCCAGAGGTGAGCACAGAGATAACCCTTTACTTCCGCAGGATCAAATCCTGGGACTTACCCCGGGCTCAGGGTCAGGAACAAATTTAAATGGTTTATGCAAATCAAGTTTTTAACCCATATAGTGCTGGGAGACCCGTGGCACACTGCTTTCTCTCCAGTATTTCTGTGTAAGTGGTGAATATATAAAAGAATTATCAACGTGCGATGGAAGGGCGCTGAAATTACACTTAGAAAGTTAATCACTATGGAGGTGTAGAACAATTCCTTCTGTGCTCGCGTCAAGGTGCACCCTGCATTGGATGGCACAGACTTGGGGTGCCACAGATGACCCATGTCTGTAAAATACACCACCCTGCCAAGGGACAAACTACATTACCCGCTGATAACTCACCCACAGAATGTCCTAATGATACAGAGATGTTATCAGCCAAAACATAAGAGGAACGAGAGAGAGACAATCCTTATGAATGGGGGCATTCCTGCATGGATCCCGAAGTGTAAATTCCCACTTTGCTATGTATTTAGCACTGCGATACCAGTGGAGATACAACATCCTGTATGTACCAAGACTGAATGGAGTCTCACTTGAGTGAGACAGTACTTCAACTTGTTAATCCAATATATACATAGAGAGGTTGGTGCTATATTACTCCCAGTGGCGTTTACCAGACATCAACTGGTCCTTCATTTGTACTAATGGATTCTGTCCATATATATACTGTTGATATTGGATTAACAAGTTGAAGTACTTTCAGTCTTGGTACATACAGGATGCTGTATTTCCACTGGTATCGCAGTGCTAAATACATAACAAAGTGGTAATTTACCCTTAGGGATCCATGCAGGAATGCCCCTATGCCACTATTCATAAGGATTTTCTCTCTCTCGTTCCTCTATGTTTTGGCTGTGTGTAGCTTCCTAGGAAGCAGCTATCCTTGGGTAGCGCCCTCTCAGTTTAGAGCGAGTGTTCATTATCTACGGTGAGTTATCAGCCCCAATGGGAACGGCGGATCTCAGAGCTGCCGCGGGGCGGGGTCCTTAAAGGTGCAGTCTCTGAACACACAGTGACAACGCAAACAGGAAGCAGATACCGGACAGGAAACGCCTCCCACGTTTTACGTTACACGCTTACTTCTGCGCTTAAATTTCTTTCACTTACTTAAACAGAGAAAAGGCGCACGCTCCCACAGTGAAATCAAATGTGTTCACAAAGATAAAAATAGCACAAAAGTCAACCGGGCACCTTAATATATATATATAGATATACTAGCTGAGAGACCCGGCGTTGCCCAGGATGTGAACCGTGAATAAGTAAATAAATGTTGTATTGTAAAGTGTTAATGTCATGTGAATGTTATGTAATATTTGTGAAAAGTAAATTGTGTAAAAAATAAACTGCACACACACTGCTCAATGGTGACACTGCACACTGCACACACACTGCTCAGACTGACACACACTGCATACTGCACACACACTGCTCATTGGTCACACTGCACACACTGACACACTGCTCATTGCTCACACTGCACACAGTGCACACACTGCTCATTGCTCACACTACACACACTGCACACTACACACACACTGCACACACAGTGGTCATTGCTCACACTGCACACACTGACACACTGCTCATTGCTCACACTGCACAGTGCACCACACACACACACAGTTACAGACAGTCACACACACACACACTCACACTCACGGAGTGTTTTTGGAGTGTTGTGTTGCACGGTATATGAATAAATTTGGTGCCGACAGGAAGGCTTTATTTTTCCGGTGAAGCAGTGTGTCGCATGAGGCTGAAGGTGAGTTGTGTTGTGTCCTGCGGTTTTCAGGTGCTTACACAATATATAGAGAGTCTGTACCTGATTCCTTTTGGTGGTAGCAGCCGGTGAGGGTTTAGTGCGTTGAGAGGTGAGAGGGTTTAAGTGCGTTCAGAGATGAGAGCTGTGAAGCGTCGTCTCCCAGAGCAGTGAGAGTTAGGTGCGTTCCCAAAGCTCAGTGAGGGCTGGGAGAGTGAGGCAGTGGTGAGGTGTGCGGGGGCGGGCCAAGGGGGCCTTGAAACAGTGGTGTGAGTGTGTCAGGCCAATGAGAGGTGTGGGGGGCGGGCCAAGGGGGTGGTGTCAGTGTGTGAGGGGGTGGTGTTAGTGTGTGAGGGGGCGGGACAAGGGGGTGGTGTGAGTGTGTGACGCCAATGAGAGGTGTGGGGGGCGGGCCAAGGGGGTGGTGTGAGTGTGTGAGGCCAATGAGAGGTGGGTGGGGGCGGGCGGGGCAAGGGACCAATGAGATTGCCGCTAGGGACAGGGAACACACCAGGGAAAAATACATACATACATACATACAATGCTTTCAGAAATATATAGTAGATATAAATATAAATTCAAAAAAGAACCCAACAATCCAGTTTTAATGTCCAGAATCGTTCATCATAAAAAAAAAATCTGAGTGAAAGTCAGCGTGGCTACGATTACCCGTGGTGTGAGGGGCACAGTTAATAGTTACGATTGGCGCTCAGTATATATATATATATATATATATATATATATTAGACGATACCGTTCTGTGGCTAACGAAATGCTTTTATTTGTGCGAGCTTTCGAGATACACTGATCTCTTCTTCCGGCGATGTTACGAAAGCTCGCAAAATAAAAGCATTTCGTTAACCACAGAACGGTATCGTCTATTTATTTTTTGATTATTGAAGCTCGGCTAACACGGTACACACACACACACACACACACACACACACACACACACACACACTTATTTGTGATCACTGAGCATTAGAGAATTTGTATTATATCTTGATTAATACCATACACTTTTTTCTCACTATCACTTGCACATTTGGTTTTGTGATGGCAGATTTGTTTTCTCCTTCTGTTTCTCACTTCTGTTTTGTTTTAATTCCTTCAGTAGGCTGATTCTACTAAAGCGCTCAGGGCCATATATTTACTAAGTAGCGCTACTCCATAAGGCCACCTCTCAAGGGCTCCAAAATGTGTCTTACGGAGTAACACTGCTAAGTGAATATGGTCCTTTGCGGCCCATTAACTTGCATGGAGCCACGATGGGTTTTCCAACACAGAATGGGTCTTTTGGCGGAGCGCTTAATTATAGCCCTTAGCCCCTTAAGCGGACGTTGTCAGTACCAGTAGGGGCTGCGGGTTTAGGCAGTACCGGTGTATGAGGATTGTGACTTGCCTGGGAACACCCCGGGGGACCCCTCTTGCTGCAGCGTGCGGTCGATGACACGGCGCCCCCGCTGGAGGGAGGACAGGAAGGCCTCCTCGTTCTCGTTAATAATGCTCATTATCTAAGAGACGGAAGGAGATCCCGTCACCCGATTCACTTCACAATTCCCTCCAGTTATCTGGCACTCCGTGAAGGGCCACATTTCACAGTAAACTGTTTGGGATTAACAATCACACACACATACCGACCTTGTAATCTCAAAACTAAAATCCCTACATTATATATATTGTGTCAAAAGGAGGGTTACTAGGATTGTGACCGTATGTATACCTGTACAACAAATGAGACCCAGTGCTGCATCTAGCTTGACATATTATATAGTTAAAAACTCCTCTTTTATCTTCTCATAAGCAAGGGTCATTTAGTTCAATTCTTTGGCCAAAAGTATTTTAATAACAAGGTTGATCCAAGAAGGATCAGAAAGAGATCCCAAAAGTTGCACTCGTGCCAGTGTTTATATTGTATGAAATAGGGATTCAAAATATCCCGGAGTTGTAATATCTCGTAGAGGCGAGTCTACTGACTAATGGATCAGCATCTCAAATAAAATAATACAATGTTATGACATAAATCAAATATTACAGTGTGATAAATATATACATAAGATATCTTAAAATCCGCAGAGTGGTGCGGAGACTCTCGTACTGTATATAGGACAGTATAGGCACAACTATTGGTATAATAATAGTTCGAAGAGGATGATCTCAATATTAACCAGTTAACGTCCTTCTTTTATTTTAATATTGGCTCGTCATGTAAAAGTCTACACAGAGTCTGTCTGCAAGGTATTTCATTTCTTGCCGTGCTCTCTCAGTATCAGAGTAATGCGTCAAAACACCAAGATACAAAATAACAAGTTGTGATAAAGTAACACAATGTTAATAGGTTTATACCCTGATGTAAATGTACACAACGACAGAGGTAGTATACATTGTTTCCATGTTGGGAGTACATTCACTGTGTATAGACAACGTAGTGATTGCCAAGTCTTGGAGTCAGGAAGGAATTTATCTCCCCTTATGAGATCATTGGATGATGTGACTCTGGGGTTTTTTGTTTGCCTTCCTCTGGATCAATAAGTCAGTATAGATATAGGATAAAGTATCTGTTGTCTAAATTTAGCATAGTTTGTACTTGATGGACGTACGTCTTTTTTCAACCTCATCTACAATGTAACTATATAACTATGTAATATATGTAATTATGTATCTATATAACTTGTCACGTTGGACGTAGCACTAGGCCTTTTTGTGTTTCGTGCTTTAGCTTAATGCAGAAGTCCAAACTGCCGGGTTTTTTAAAATTTATTTTTCCCTTTAAGATGTGCATCAATACAATCCACACAATGATAAGTCATTAGCTAAGTTACTGATCGATCAGTTTTCCTGTGATCGATCGGCTAAGATTCGGCTCAGGGGTTCACTAAATGGCTGCAGTGGAGAATTGACTCAGCATCTGTGATTTGTAAATGGGTGCTATAGAAACAAAAAAGGCTTGTTACATTCAGAGTTGTTTTTTTGTTATGCTACAAGTATTTTCCCAGAGTACAGAACTGATTGTTTTTTTTATGCAGGATATTGCTTGGACTGCAGCTTTAAGCAAACGAAAATAAACAAAAACTCTTTGTAACCCAGGGGTGGGCAACGAGTCCTCAAGGCCACCAACAGGTCAGGTTTTCAGGATATCCCTGCTTCAGCACAGCTGGTGCAGCCACTGATTGAGCCACCTGTGCTGAATCTGTTGGTGGCCCTCGGGAACTGGAGTTGCCCGCCCCGGTTATAAACACGACTGAATATACTGAGAATAAAGCACTCACCTGTGTTTCCTCTCGCTTCAGTTCCGGGTATGCTTCACCCTGTAAAAAGCACATTAAATAAACAGTACTGTATGCAGCAGGCACACAAAATATATAGTCAGAAACCCCCAAACAGTGCGTTGCTGGTCTCTCTCCCGGAGCAAAGGGGTTAATCTATAATATCACTTATACGTAGGACGCGTGTGACACTTAGATTGTAAGCTCTCCGGGGAAGGGATTTCCTTTCCTATTGTCTGATGTTATTTGTTGCACTTATTGTATTATTATTCCCTGTACTGTATTGCTTCTCTTGTAAAGCGCAGAGTACACTGAGGGCACAATATAAATAAAAGATATACATATATAGCACAGAGTGACGCAAAATATCCCAGTGTCTCCAAAGGATTCTATGGCTGTTGTCAGAAGATATCGCAACAGACAGCACAATGAAGCCTTCTGTACACGCAGAAAAGGATTCTGGGATATGACATGCAAATGAGCGGGACACTTGCTTCTAAAGTCATACGACCGCGCAGATCCGGCGCCATGATAAAGGAAAGGACCGGGGCGATGGGGATTTTGTACGACCCGCGCAGAGAGATCCGGCGCCATGATAAGGAAAGGCCCGGCACGATGGGGATTTCGCAGATAAGGAGAGTCAGGCGGAGAGCCAAATGATTAAAGGAAAAGGGCGCGAGGGGGCGGATGGGGACTGTCCAGCACCGCGCCGAATTCCGTCGCCATGATATGAAAGGCCCGGCACGTGGGGATTTCTGTCCGACCGCGCAGATCCGGCGCCATGATAAAGGAAAGGACCGGGGCGATGGGGATTTCTGTCCGACCGCGCAGATCCGGCGCCATGATAAAGGAAAGGACCGGGGCGATGGGATTTCCTGTCCGGACCGCTCCATCTCCGCGCCAGATAAAGAAAGGACCGAGTCGATGGGCATTTCTGTCTGTCCGACTGCGCAGAGCCGTCGCCATGGAGAAAAAAGGGAAAGGAAAGGACCGGGGCGATGGGGATTTTTGTCCGACCGCGCAGATCCGGCGCCATGATAGGGAATGGACCGGGGATATGGGTATTTCTGTCCGACCGCGCAGATCCGGCGCCATGATAAAGGAAAGGACCGGGGATATGGGGATTTCTGTCCGACCGCGCAGATCCGGCGCCATGATAAGGAATGGACCGGGGCGATGGGGATTTCTGTCCGACCGCGCAGATCCGGCGCCATCACAGTTACCGAGTTAGGGCCAGTATTAGATTGCAGAACGTTTCATGGAAACACGTTAACGTTGCACACTAGCATTCAGCCTGCCAGGCTGCTCAAAGCAGCTGCTCAAACATTATTTGCCGCAGAGAGTCAGCGTCACAGCGTTTCTCAGGGCAGCTGCTGATTTTCCTCCTTGTGGGTTTCTTTACGTGCTGGGTGCAAGTGTTGTTTCCTGAGCCGGGAGATCTGATTGTACTGGACATTGAGGCTTTTTCTCATCTTGCCACAGTGTCAGTTTATGCCTGATTACACCACCTACCCCAAGCCTACCTACAGATGGTTGGATTTATTGTGATCCTGGTTTATTATGTAAGTGTATTATTTTTATCCTATGCTTATTATAAATATTAATCACTTTTAAGTTTATACCAATAGTGTGTTTTTTTCCTTCTTTTGTGCCCTGCTATATGGAACATTTTAAGGACACCCGGCGCTCATGCTTGGAGAGCTCTCTAAGCATGAGCGCGCTCAGCGCCAGTGTGGACAAAGCCTAAGTTTGCAACATTGTAACTTCCCCTTGTGGCTTCCCAGCCTGTTGCCTTGGTAACCCCCCTCTGCTCAAACCTGAGATGGTGTGGCTATCCTCCCTTGCTGGGGGTTTAGCCCATTACTTGTTCCTAAGTGGACGGGAAAGCATGGCCTTTCTTTTGGAACCAGCATCCTTCAGGAGCAGTCTGTTATCCCATCTCCTGGTAAAGCCATCCTCATCATTTACCTCTCCCTACCTTTTGCCACCTGCCCAGTTCCCCCCTGTGACGGGCAAGGGTAACCAGGCTATACAATAAAGGTTAAGCCCTCTGGTTGCCAATGGGCCCCTGGCAGCTACCTAGCACTGTAAGCCAGGGGCCAGGTACCATTACATAAATAGTTAAAGTGGCCCCGCTTTTCCACTTTCCATGTTCCCTTTACCCCAGACTCATGAAACTTTCTGAGGGTAAGTTTTAGGTGAGATATTTGGGTAAGAATACAATTATTTTGTTTGCAGGAGTTCGGGGGCCGGAGCTACCGGTAGCACCTTAATTCTACCCGGTTAGCAGGCATGATTTGCCGGTATGCGGGTGGAATTACACCGGGGCTGCCCAGCGTCCACCCTGGTTTTCGAGCCCCGATATCTCAGTCCTATGTCCCTTACAGTCATGAGTCTCCCCAAGGTCCCCCATGTATTAAAATATGTTTTCTGTGTGTTATACATTTATTACAAGGCTCTATGCAGTCAGCCCGGACATCTGCTTAAGGTGCCAGCAAGTCTGCATAGAGTCCGTAGTTCAAAGGGGAGAGAGGATGTTGAGAAGTGTCGGGGGGCTAAGTGGCCGGGGCAGGGCGGAGTACTGAGTGCGGAGAACAGAGCCCCCCTGCGGGGAGGATCCTCTGGTCTGCCAGACTTAGTGCAGCCTGCCCAGCAGGTGGCAATGGGTTGACTGGGGGAAGCGGCAGAAGGTCGGCGCGTTTCCCATTGGCCAATTCATATGTCCTGCCCACGGGGCAGCCCGTGCCGGCTTGGCACGCCCCCTCCTCTGACATCAGCCAAGAGACGAGCCCCTATTTCTGTTGGTTAGTGGGATAGGGTTCCCACGCTGATAGGTCGCTCCTCCTGCCTCCATGCTAAGGATAGCTTAGCGGAGTGTATGTAAGGAGATGGCCGAGGCAGAGAACCAGACCATCTAGTGACTTGTGTCAACGAAGCTAGGGCGGACTTTTCAAAGTTGCTCTGTTGCAAATAGCAGAGCAGCCGGCTTTACTTTGAAGCTAGGAAAGTCTGCCTCAGGAAACTAAGTCCCGTCTTTTGTGCCCAAAATCCACCGTAACAGTCGCGGCTGGGAACTGAAGCCGAAAAGCGGACCAGGAGAACCGGGTGTATATCCCGGTCAGGGCAAGCTCACCCAAGTGGGCCCCCCCCCCCTAGGAACGCCTAGATTTCCCCCCCCCCCCCCAGACTCCCAGTAAGTGTGCTTCTAACTCTATATGGTGTAATTATTCTTGTTGTACGCGGGTTTACCGAAATAAACTACATTTTGTTTCTACTACCTTGTTCTGCCTAATGCATGATCCCGGTACAAATATAAAAGGTGTTAAAAGTTTCTGGTCTCCCGTGACGCCCCCTTTTGTAATCGTTCCTTTTTACAATAAAAAGCACAAAAGAAAAGAAGGACTCCGTGTGCATCCATGGGGGAGGGAGTAAACTGACTGCCTCTACCAATTGCCACAGTGTGCATGAGTCAGAACAATTACTCCTTTACACAAAGGAACAGAGCTAAGCCAACAACTGGACTGTCTAGTAAATGACTTCTGGCAAGAACATTATCTGCCAAACATTGTAACATTTATTTAACAGCAGAGGAGCGCAGGGCTCACGCCGAACATTGTAACATTTATTTAACAGCAGAGGAGCGCAGGGCTCACGCCAAACATTGTAACATTTATTTAACAGCAGAGGAGCGCAGGGCTCATGCCGAACATTGTAACATTTAACAGCAGAGGAGCGCAGGGCTCATGCCGAACATTTTAACATTTAACAGCAGAGGAGCGCAGGGCTCATGCCAAACATGTAAAATGTATTAACGCGAGGAGCGCAGGGCCATTCCCCAAACATTGTAACATTTATTTAACAGCAGAGGAGCGCAGGGCTCATGCCTAACATTGTAACATTTATTTAACAGCAGAGGAGCGGAGGTCTCATGCCTAACATTGTAACATTTATTTAACAGCAGAGGAGCGCAGGGCTCATGCCTAACATTGTAACATTTATTTAACAGCAGAGGAGCGCAGGGCTCATGCCAAACATTGTAACATTTATTTAACAGCAGAGGAGCGCAGGGCTCATGACAAACATTGTAACATTTATTTAACAGCAGAGGAGCGCAGGGCTCATGCCGAACATTGTAACATTTATTTAACAGCAGAGGAGCGCATTGCTCATGTTTCATATGAAAGAGAAAAAATAACAAACAAATAATGCAAAGACAATTTAACCCCACTGAAAAACGGCTAGTGTACTGGTGGTATGCACACACAAATTGCAAGCCATTTTCAAATGTTTTGGGTACGTTTGAAAGTAGTGGTAAAGGTGTCTTGCAGGTGTTGTAAAATACCTTGTTTGCCACGGAAGTGTTAAAAGTTTATATAATAATTTTAACCCCTTCAGTTGAGGTCAGTGTCGGATTTTTTTTTAAATGCCGCCTTTAGGTACTTACCTGGTGCCGCCCTCCTTCTCCTGTGCCACGCCGTCCCATTGCCATGGCAATGCGAGGCCGTGTGACATCACATTGCCGGCCGCACATGTGCAGATCGGCGCTTGCTGGCTGCGCATGCAGGGCCCGGCAAGTGCCGATCGCGCATAGGCATGAGTGGCTGGCAAGCGCCGATCACGCATGCGTGGGTGGCACGCGCTGATCACGCATGCGTGGGTAGCACACACCGATCGCGCATGCGTGGGTAGCACACACCGATCACGCATGCGTGGGTAGCACACACCGATCACGCATGCATGGGTGGCACGCGTAGATCGCGCATGCCGCCCCAAAATGTTGCCACCCTAGGCCTGGGCCTGATGGGACATCCGCCAATGGTTGGGGCCCTTATGACATATTCTGTACATCATTGGGTTTTGCTCCGTCTGTAGGGGGCGCTAGCCACCGAGAAATAAACGGGAGGGAGGGGAAGGGGAGTTTCCTCTTCTGCTGACCACACCGGAAACGACCATGTGAACGCTGGAGGGTCCGCGAGCGCACAGGGGGTAGGACGCTCTCCCTCACTGAAGGGGTTAAAATACTGAATGGGTCACGCTGGGTCTGAAAGTTGAAGTTCGGGAGCAGGGGTCGTACTTACCAGAACACCCACCACCGTGGGGACCAGACCGGAGAGGAAGCGCGGAGGCGTCCGGAGAACCTCGGAGGAAAACCTGATGGCTCTGCGCAGGATCCGACGCAGCACGAGGCTGCGGAGCAAAATACCGCGCCGGGTTTAGTGTCTCCTCTAACATACGCTCTGCGCCTTAACCATTTCTATCGGAGGCTTTTAGGCAAAACACGTACACCTTCAGCCTAAGGTGATCACAACTAAAGCTACCTGGGATACAACAACATGGCCACCGATTACTTCACCACTGTGTTCACACACACTCACGTACAAGTATTGGGGGGAAAGATTGTAAATCCCCCCGCCCTGTATAGACATGCGGTGTACGAGGGCCCTTATGAAGTACGTCATTGGGTTTTGCTCGTTATCTAACCCAGGGATGCTCAGCTCCCGTCCTCAAGCCCTCCCACCAACAGGTCAGGTTTTCTGGACATCCCTGCTTCAGCACAGGTAGCTCAATCAGAGGCTCAGTCAAAGACTGAGCCTCTGATTGAGCCACCTGTGCTGAACCAGAGACTGATTGAGCCACATGTGCTGAAGCAGGGATATCCTGAAAACCTGACCTGTTTTGGGGGGGGGGGGGAGGGGGCTTGAGGACTGAAGTTGATCCCCCCTGATCTAGGGGGCGTGACCAAGAGATACATGGAAGGACGGGGGGGTCTTTGACATGGTATTGTTGTTAGACACAGAAGGTGCAGAACAAGGAGATCAGGTGCAATAGCCTCTTCTGCTCCGTTATTATGTTTAACAGACTTCAAAATACCATGTGTCTAATTCCGTACAGGTCACAGACTGATGGACATGCAGGTATTCTGAGACACGCCGCGTCCCGTTATACCACCGACCACACATTTCTAACACTATCCCGCAAACAAAAAGACGCAAGCATTTTAACACGCAGGAATCACGGCCTTCTGGTGTGAAGCAAGACAGGCAAGCGGCGTTACAAAGGCACGCGTCGCACGTCTGCCCAGCAACACAGGGGCTCATCAATGACTTGTCCAATACTCACTCGGCTCCGGACATGCCTGGGTACACCCCGTCAGCGATACACACACACAGCGTACGGATGTGATCCGCCACCACGCGATACGCCATGTCCACGTGTCCTGTATCCGCTGTCCCCAGCAGACCCCGATATGCAGGCGCCTGGGACCCCTGTGAAAACAGATGGTGCCCACTTATCCATTGGTATATAATATAACTCATCCAGATTGATAGTCAGTTCTACCTCTGTCTTTGTCATATTGCATCGGGAGGGGTTTAATGGGGCACAGATATCGGTCTTCCTGGTGTAAACGCAACAGGCTAAATTTGGTCCCTACTGTCTTTGGCGGAGTCATTCATCAGATAGGTGGGACAGACAAAGTGCCATTGGTCTCTTCAGCATATTCCCAATCCATTCTACTACTAAAGGGGCAGATCCTATGCGATTCACTTGGTGTTTACCCTCTGTTATTCGGGTTCTGGAGAGACCTGCTACACGGCCCCTACTGAATATGATGAGAAGTGGAATCACATGCAGTTAGCAATGGGAAGTAATGCATCATTGACTGTGCTTCTTACCATACAGAATAGGATGAGCTCTCTCTTTGGGGTTATGCATTGAAGTGGGATAGTGCAGAGTGGACACTGCTACATGCGAAACTCTCATTCAAATCAATAGACGTCTCTGTGCAGTAGTGTCCATTGGCATTCTGCAACAGCCACATAGGAGGGACAGAAATAATGGTCTATTAGTCCCTTCAGTGTCTATAGCACTAAGTAAGCTGCAATGGGAAGGCCAGACTAGATGTGCTGTAGGTATCCTTCATATCTATATCCTTCTGTATTGGGAGGGAACAGAACCTCATCTGAAACATACATGACAGACACCACACCCATGGTCGCACATTATGTCTGCACACCTCGTGAATAGCCTCCAGGATTGGGGAGAATAAGTCTGTGTCATAGTTGGAGCGCTTGCCTTGAAGGATGGTTACCAGTCTCTCCAGTCCCATCCCAGTGTCCACGTGACTCTGGGGCAGCAGACGCAGGCTCCCATCTGCCTCCCTGTCCACCATAGCCAAGAGAAGAAGTTTAGACTAGAGCTGTGAAACATGGTCTGTGTCTTCCTTCCTCCCAGAGTTCTCCTTCTTGCCCCCAGTCTCATCCTCATGCTACCTGTCTCTGAAGACTTATGGATAGCCTTCTGACTCTCTCCAATCTTCCTCCTGCAAGATCCCTCCCATTTTCCTTTAGTCCTTCTTCTATGTCCTCATGTTCCTCGCACGCGTATTCCTTCCTGCCAGCTTGCTTTTCCAGTCTTCCACCTGCTGGCCTTCATATCCTCTTTATCTCCCCAGGTGCCCCTTGCTATTCCTCATGGTAAGCCCAGGTCTTTCTCCTTCCCGTCTCACTTTAATTACCCTCCTCCAAATCTTTCTTCTTCTTCAGCCCCAACCTTGTGCACTCTACAGTCTTCCTTCCTGCCTCAACCCTCCTACTGCCCCAAACCTGATTATGTCCACTAACTTAACCTTTATACTCTCTTCATGTCCTGTCCTGCCTCAAGCCTACAGATGTAAAAGGCTTCTTTGTTACCCCTAATGGGATATGTTGTGATATTCTGCACCATCAGTACCAATGAATACAATGGAAACCCTACTTTAGTACATCTGTACTTTGTGCTCCTTGCAGTCTTTCATTCCTTACCATATTTCAAGAGGGCCACCTTCTTGTCTCATGCTACACCTGTCCTCCTTATTCCTGGCCCAGACCCTTCCTCATGCTTCTACATCCCTTCTTCTCCACCACAGCTTTTCAATGTCCCCAGTCTATCTTTCTGCTCCATGCTCCACTCATTCCTTCCCTAGACCGCCCCTTTGCCCACCTGTTATACTGCATAAACACCAGGTTCCAGATCTCCACCACCTCCGGGCTGTCTTGGTTCACCAGAGCTGCAGCGTTCCGCCCGCCCACGTGGTCGTAATGAATCTCGGTGCAGGGGCCGCAGGGGCCCGTCTCTCCCATCTCCCAGAAATTAGCCCTCAGCCCAAATGGCAGTAGGCGAGATGGGGAAATGCTAAAGGAAAACAAGGGGTGTTAAGGGTTTGTAGGTCACTCTTCAGTATATGATACAATGTCAAGACCCATTGTGTCCCTATGTCATCGTGCAATGTGATCCTACTGCCTGGGTCACTATGTTCCTTTGCAAAGAAAGGACAGACTTGAAAGGGCAAAGGCCTCTGTTCCCCTGCAGTGATAGAGACAGGCTGGAATGGCTATGGAGCCCTTACTGCTCTAGGTCCCTTATCCACTCTGCAGTGGGAGGGAGAGACTCAACAGGCCACAGTAATTCCACTGTGTTACCACGTAAGGCTGAGCTTAATCAGCGAGATTGAGACAAGCACAAATTGCTTAATCCCTATGCGGCCACCCCTAGTGCGTGCGTACGACAGAGTGCGATGGCGAGACCGCGTTTTGAAAAGACAAAAAATGTGTATTTTCAAGCACGGTCGCGTGACGTCAGCGGTTGAGCCAATGAGGGCGAACCCAGCTTAGTGATGCGTCCGCCACCCCTCCCCAATCTCCTGCAGCCAAGATCACACACCGCTGGGGCGAGAGGCGCCCGTGATGCGATGAGTGTGCGCGGATGCGCTGAAGCCCGGACTATAATCTTGGCCTAAGTGTGAGCAATCTCAGCAATTTCACAAGCAGAGCTCTAGCAAAATCAGAGCTGGGCAATATATCAATAGGATAGCAATATCCCGATAATAGGAAATAACACGGACTTTTTGCACATTGATGCTTTATGGGCAGCTGAGGAAGTTTCAGAAGCAGCCGCTTTAAAGTAGACAGAGCTGCCAGTGTAAACAGGAGAGTGGCAGCTCTCCCAGCCTCCTCCCCTGAGGTTAGCAGCCTCCTCTCCCAGCCTCCTCCCTCAAGGTTAGCAGCACTCCTCTCCCAGCCTCCTCCCGAGGTTAGCAGCCTCCTCTCCCAAAGGTTAGCAGCCTCCTCTCCCAGCCTCCTCCCGAGGTTAGCAGCACTCCTCTCCCAGCCTCCTCCCGAGGTTAGCAGGACTCCTCTCCCAGCCTCCTCCCCTGAGGTTAGCAGCACTCCTCTCCTCTCCCAGCCTCCTCCTCTGAGGTTAGCAGCACTCCTCTCCCAGCCTCCTCCCCTGAGTTTAGCAGCACTCCTCTCCTCTCCCAGCCTCCTCCCGAGGTTACCAGCACTCCTCTCCCAGCCTCCTCCCCTGAGTTTAGCAGCACTCCTCTCCTCTCCCAGCCGCCTCCCCTGAGGTTAGCAGCACTCCTCTCCTCGCCTCCTCCCGAGATTAGCAGCCTCCTCTCCCAGCCACCTCCCGAGGTTAGCAGCACTCCTCTCCCAGCCTCCTCCCCTGAGGTTAGCAGCATTCCCCTCCCGAGGATAACTGTGGTTACCCTGGGAGGGCTTATGCTTATTAATTCACAGATATTTATTAAAATAAATATCGTTATCATGATAAGATTAATATTGGTATCGCAGGAAATGTTCTTTTATTGGCCAACGCTTAGAAAAAAAAACGTTAAATATGAGTTATCACATTCATTATCCTGCAGGACAGGCTACTGCGACAAGGGAAAATAAACAAGATCAAATCGTTCAGAAATCCACTGTGATATTAATTCTGCTGTAGCCTCGTACCTACCCCAGGCTGAGCCAAATCTCTCGGGTCTCCTCATCAGCTACCAAACCCAGTGCTGGATCTCCACCAAAATACGTGACGTAGAGGCGCTCGGTGGGAAGCTGGTACCGTTGGGTCAGGAGCTCCCAGGCCATGCTGCAAGCTTCCTCCTGAGAGGGAGGGCAGAGGGTGTGGGACTCCAGGCTTCACATCACATCTTATACATAGAGGGATTCATTTATAATGACTATCTAGCCACTGGGATAAGGATAGATAGAATAGATAGGATAGATAGGATAGATATCCCATTGGCTAGATGGCTTGAGAAAGCCTTGGCGAAACGCGTTGAATTGTGTTTCGGAGGACCCTGGATATTACTTCTGGCAGCCGTGCGATTGCAAGACGCTTCATCCGCCATGACTGCTTACATCATCGTGAGCGACGATTGCGGAAAGACCGATAGCGAGCAGAGATCAGCAAAAGAACCAGAGATCAGTGTGTCCTCTCAACTGAATGTATCATACTTTGAAACTGTGAGTGGAAATTGCTACTATAATTGTATTGTGCAATACATCTATATTTTGAACCTACAATCCCATAAGCGTATTTCCATTTTTCTTTCCTTCGATTGGACAAAAAACAGAGACACACTGTATACGGGGACCAAGTATATAGAGGGTTACTGACCATCAAGCTCCTATCGGAGAGAGTTGTATCTCTGATCGGCCCAAACTGCGCATATCATCTGTGAGTGGGACTGACACATTTTTTTCACAAATATATTATATATCTTTATTGGCTACATTATTATTTTTTTTTTTACATATTTCATCACGTGATCTCCATTTTTCGGATATCCGACGCGGTTTTCGGGACCAGGGGACGGTCCAAAACGTTTTTTGAGCTGTTGCACGTACCATAAAAACCCTTTTTCTTCCACTCGGTGGTGATGGTTATACTTGATTGAATTAGAGGTTATTATTGAATAAGTCTTAGTTTTACGTACTCTTATCACTATTGCACATTGTTTTACACCTATTCATTGGGGTTTAAAGTGTATCATATATTCCGTATTACACTGAATATTTATATCCCATTTACTAAGGAGCGCCCGGGTGCGCCCCTCTATTTGATGAGAGACTGAGCACTGCTAATGTCAATAGTTAATCTGATGTAACCTCCTTTAGAGCCGGATGGATAGGATACAAAGCTAAGTTCACCGAGTCCTTACTTAAGGGGTACTGTCCCTATCTATAACATAATAAATAGGGGGTCCTGGTGTATGCTATTACTTCACTAACAAGGCCTTTTACTTTTATCCTTGTTTGTCAGTCTTAGGCTGCGTATATAATGCCAGAGACGCAACGTCGCGGCAAAACAAAATGTATTGCCGCCGTCGCGTGCGCTTATAGTAGAAGCGACGCAACGGAGCGACGGCTTGGTCGCGATCGCTGGAAGTCAACTCAATTTGATTTTTCCAGCAACCGCAGCGTGACGTCCCCATCGCCAGCGACAGCACTATAAGCGCGGCCTTAGGTTCTCTTTAAATCACTGTAACCTCATTTGCCATTTACCTGCCACGTTTCCAGTCTCTCCAAGTCCTTCTGAAGAGAAATTACATCCTGCTCTGATTCTACTACCTTACACAATTTAGTATCATCAGCAAAGATGGAGACTTTGCTCTCGATCCCAACCTCAAGGTCATTAATAAACAAGTTAAAAAGCAGGGGTCCCAGTACCGATCCCTGAGGTACTCCACTCACTACTTTAGCCCAACCTGAAAAAGTTCCATTTATGACAACCCTCTGTTGTCTGTCCTTCAAACAGTTTTCAATCGAGGTGCATATATTATTACCGAGTCCAATTTGCTTTATTTTGTTCACCAACCTATTGTGTGAAACCGTATCAAAAGCCTTTGTAAAATCTAAGTAGACCACATCAACTGCATTACCCTGGTCTAAATTCCTACTTACCTCCTCAAATAAACAAATAAGGTTAGTTTGGCATGATCTATCCTTCATAAATCCATGCTGACTATTACTAATAATTTTGTTTTACATTAGGTATTCCTGAATATTATCCCGTATTAAATCTTCAAGTAGTTTCCCCACTATTGAAGTCTGCCTTACAGGTCTGTAATTCCCCGGTTGTGATCTAGCTCCCTTTTTAAATATAGGCACCACATCTGCTTTACGCCAATCTTGTGGTACTGAGCCTGTGGAAATGGAGTCCTTGAATATTAAATATAATGGTTTGGCCATTACTGAGCTTAACTCCTTAAGAACCTTACTGCAACAAAGACCAGCAACATACTGCACACAGTGGAACAGAAACGGCCAGTCTCTACCTTAAAGTAATCCCCGAAGGACCAGTTCCCCAGCATCTCGAAGAAGGTGTGATGATATACGTCTCTCCCCACATCCTCCAGGTCGTTGTGCTTCCCGCCGGCGCGCACACACTTCTGGCTGTTTACCACCCGCTGGTACTGTGCCATCTCACTGCGGGGGTCCACCGTGCCCAGGAAGATGGGTTTAAACTGGAAAACAAGAACAGTGGCTCTGTAACACTGTCCGTATACCCTGCATATCCCGTCGTAGGTTATAAGCACAGCAGGCATAATGCATCAAGGCAAATTTGGTGCAAATTGCATCATTTTCATCTTGCGACCAAGCTCTTTACTCCTAGTTTTGAGCCGTCGGCATCCGCTTATGATTTGCAGAGGTTCAGTAAGAGAAGTTAGGCAGCGGAGACATGACACAAATTCTAATGAGTTTAATCAAACTGCGTCTCTGCACGTCCCCTTTTTTTTAATCTAGTTTTTGTGGAAAAACTATTCGCCAGGCCTGAGGTGGCAGAAACACTTACATGCAAACGCAAACAGAAAATGGAGCAATCCATCAAAATAAAACTTCTCCGGGCACTTTCTTTACATTGATTCACTTTCCCCAGTTGATTTTTTATTGAAATAGCTGCGCAGTCCGTTTTGCACAAGAACAGCACCATAGCGCGTCATTAAATACTATTGTACATGAGTCAACACATCTGCCAGGCTGGAGGCGACGTAATCTTCTCTGGGCGACAATGTGTCAAACATAAGAAACACTGGAAATGTGCATCATATTTACAATGCAGGCTTCTTGTAGCAGAAACGACCAGCGTGTTCATGGTATAATGTTACTATTACTGTCTTTACACCTCAAATGGACTGCGCTGCAGAATATGCTAATTGTATGCAAGTCTGTCTTTATTTGTATAGCGCCATTAATGTACATAGCGCTTCACAGCAGTAATACACGTGTATGTATGCATGTCTTTATTTATATAGCGCCATCAATGTACATATCGCTTCACAGCAGTAATACACGTGTATGTATGTATGTCTTTATTTATATAGCGCCATTATTGTACATAGCACTTCACAGCAGTAATACACGTGTATGTATGCATGTCTTTATTTATATAGCGCCATTATTGTACATAGCGCTTCACAGCAGTAATAAACGTGTATGTATGCATGTCTTTATTTATATAGCGTCATTAATGTACATAGCGCTTCACAGCAGTAATACACGTGTATGTATGCATGTCTATTTATATAGCGCCATTAATGTACATAGCGCTTCACAGCAGTAATACACGTGTATGTATGCATGTCTTTATTTATATAGCGCCATTAATGTACGTAGCGCTTCACAGTAGTAATACACATGTATGTATGCATGTCTTTATTTATATAGCGCCATTAATGTACATAGCGCTTCACAGCAGTAATACACGTGACAATCAAATAAATAAATACAAATAATACATAATTGGGTAGAAATGCTTCAGACATAAAAGTAACATTTAGAAAGAGGAGTCCCTGTTCTGAAGAGCTTACAATCTAATTGGTAGGTAGGAACGCACAGAGACAGTAGGAGGGCGTTCTGGTAAGTGCATCTGCAGGGGGCCAAGGTTTATGTATGAGGTGTAAAGTATCAGCCACAGAGCTACTCATATAAATCCCAAAGTAGGCTCCGGCACACTATAATACATAGAAACACGTAGATAGTTTCAGAATAAGCCACAAATTTAATAGCGTAAATAATATAAATGTACAACATTGGAACTGCTCACTGACTCATTTAGCAAAGTATACAGCTCTAATTATCACACTACTTAGAGATACAAAGGGAAGGGAAGTGTGGGGTACAAATGAGGGTATGGGGAACAGAAAAACATATAAAGACACTGGGGTAGGGTAAGAGGGGCAACATTTCAGGGTAGGAACCCTTTCTTCTGGCCCGTTCCCTTGGGTCCACAGGAACCTCAAGGTACTTCCCTTGACCCTTATCCCCCCTCTCTAAGACACAAGAATGAAAGCTTAAGCAAAAATCAGAGTAATGCAATCATCTAGCTCTGTCGTGAACAGCCATCCGCAGTAAAGGTAAGTATATCAGGGTAAAGCAAACCGTCCTTATTCTCCGTGTTCACAGGCAACTAGCAAGGGCTTCAGGCACACTTCTACTCTCTAACTGCAGCTGAAACGTTGCCCCTATTACCCTACCCCAGTGTCTTTATATGTTTTTCTGTTCCCAATACCCTCATTTGTACCCCACACTTCCCTTCCCTTTGTATCTATTTCCCCCCCCCACACACACCCTAGTGAGATAATTAGAGCTGTATACTTTGCTAAATGAGTCAGTGAGCAGTTCCAATTTTGTACATTTATATTATTTACGCTATTAAATTTGTGGCTTATTCTGAAACTATCTACGTGTTTCTATCTATTATAGTGTGCCGGAGCCTACTTTGGGATTTATATGATTTTGAGTGGGGTTGTTTGGGCCCACTACGCTTCGTGCACCTAAACATTTTTTATCATATTTTCTGGTTTAGAGTGCTGTCTATTATTGTTTATGTAGCCCTTTTTGTGAACGTCTGAACTAAGGGACTACGATGCATAAACCTGTGGCTTCAGGAGCTCTGATCCTCAAATATGGGAGCCTGGGGGTATACCTTTATCACTTGTGGTGCGAGCCTCCACTTACCCAGGATCCCATTATAGAGATTATACCCTGAGCAAGAACCTAACAACAGCAGTATGCAACAGCAACCTTTTTATATCACACAATAACAAATGATATGCGAGACTTTTCAATAAACATTTACATACACACACACAAAGTGGCTCGGCCACACCTTATTTGGAATAGTGTCCTTACATAAGCAACTCTGCCGCTCTTTCCGGAGTATGTCTCTATAAACAGTAAAGTATGGACCATATGCATTCTCTTAGGAAACCCATAATTAGTAGGGGATGGCGGGGATCAGGCCTGGTGACCGGTGTAGTGCAGTGTAGGCAAAGGATACCTTCCGGTCACTACGATGACCTTGACACTCCACAGGGCCCCAGTGATAATCCAGCCTTGCGCCGTCTCTCCCTTTGCAGCACCATCAGACGGGGAAATCCAAGATGGCGGCCGCAACTCCGCAGCTCGCATATGAACCTCACTAAAGGGAAACGTCCCTGACGACTATGGGCGTCCTACAATTACAGCACCCTACGATGGCGGGGGAAAGACTCTGGGGCTGTGGGCATACCTACGAAGCAGACGGGTCACTGACCCTCTGCTCTCGCACCCGAGGTTCGCCAACCTCCTCTCACCTCCCTCGATGCTCTGCCCCACCGCCCACACAATCCGGTTCCTGCATACACAGTCTCGAATCCATTGGTCCTTAGCCTCAGCTGACCTTCTCACCATCAGAGTTCAAGTTCAACCCCTTCAAGTCTCTTACTTAATATACCCTTTCGCGCTTCCTCGCGCGCTATGCGCAGCCACAACTGGTACGCAGTAACTTCGCTGCAAACAGGGACAATATGGCGCGCCTATTGTAATTGACAGCGCGGGAACCTTAATATATGCACAATCCTACATTCTCCCCCCCCAGAATCCAGCGTCCCGCTGGACTACCTAAGCACATATATTAACTAGTACACAACCCTCTCTCCTAGATAGGTTACACATCTCATAAACAGTACCATCATAGCTTGCCTCCTATGCCGAGCCCAATGCTGAGCCTCATAATGGGGTGCCCAAACTGATCATATGCCATTCGCCATGGGAGGTGGTGATGTTCTTTGACTTCGGCGGGGTTGATCTCCTCTGCAGAGTGCTCAGTCTAACTGGTATTCCATCTCTACCCTTGAGGGGTGTTCAGCATTAGCACAGTCTCTTTGGGGTTAAAACATGGACTTTGGGGGTCTAGAGGCTGACTCACGGGAGTCAATTGATCAATGTTCGGGCCAAAAGGCTCTTTACCCGTGGCTCTTCGGGAGATGCCTCCACCGGCCGGAAGGCCCCTTGAGAGGTTCACTCCATTGGATCCTCAGAGGTGGCAATTTTCACAGTCTGGGCCATCTCTGTGTGGTTCAACTTCTCCATCTATGGGCGTGGCTGGAATTTCCAATTCGTCTCGTCCCTACTCGAGGTTATGGGAAGCAGATGTTCCTATGCCACACCTTTTACGCGGCCTTCAGAATCCTTGATTCGGTACACAGGAAGACAGGCATCTGTGACTCCACCTCAATACACACCCTCCCGCCACCGGTCGGCCAATTTATGCTTCCCAGGAACACCTAAGTTGCGTAAGAGGACCGCATCTCCGGGGGTGAATTTCTTCTTGTGACGTACTGTGTGATCGTAGCGCCTTTATTATTTCCCGCATTTCAATTGCGCAGTCGTCCGTTACAGCCACTCTATAGGCCGTGTAAAACGTCCCTTAGTCGCGGGACATATCGAAAGTGCGCCATATTGGATACCCATCGGTAGATATCGCAGGCGCACATCCACCGGGTAAACGGGCTTCTCTTCGAACATTAAGAAATACGGAGTTTACCCGGTGGACTCATGTCGGGTACAATTTACGCATGTACCCAATGCTTCGACGTGTTTACTCCACTCCGTCTTTTTCGGGCTCGTCAAGGTTCCTAACATATCTAACAGTGTGCGATTGAACCGTTCAGGCAGAGCATCCCCTTCGGGGTGGTGTACGGGGGTAGTACGCGATTTGGCAATGTTCAGTAGAGTGAGCAACTCCGTATCAGGGTACTCTCAAAATCCTGCCCTGATCGGAGTGAAGACGATTTGGTAGCCATAATGAATGAAATATTTCTCCATAGTACTCGGGCCACCGTTACGCCTTTGGTCTTCGTAGGGAACGCTTGGCGTACCTAGTGTAGTGGTCAGTGATCACAAGAACATTACTAACTCCCGACTGTCGGGCTCGATACAGAGGAAAATCCATACACACCAAATCCATGGACCCGAGCTTTTCAAGTGTGCCATAGGAGCCGCCCTGGGGGGCAAGTGTCTTTCGTTTGTAACAGCGATTACACCTCCGGCAATGTTGCTCACAGACTCCCTCATTCTCGGCCATAGAACCTATCCTGTAGTAGCCCAAACGTCTGTGTCAATGCCCAGGTGCCATGGTCACGTGAAGGGCCCTGAGGACTAGGGTTCTCAAACGTTCCGGCAAACACAACTGACGCCGATCGGGATGGTTATGATAGGATATCACCCGAATATAGCAAACAATTGTCCATTTCAAACTTCCCAAAATCATTTAGCAGGTTTCACCCAAGTCTCCGGGGGCTTCGCTTCAGATAGAAGGGTATCTGTTTGTACGCTTGACGGGCTAACTCCACTATGGTCTTGTGTTGATAATGCATAGGTTCCTCCACGAGATGATATTATCCTAGTGATGTTCATCCCTTCTCGACCTTGATAGGCCAGGGGAATAGCCGGAGAGGTTACACAACGAGGTCAACAATCCGCAATTGCGAATGCTACGTGGTCGTCGATACCGCAGCACGGAGCAGAGGGCACGAAGTCCGGGACCCGGTATCTCTTCCAAACTTCTCATCAGGGGTGGGACTGAAGGCCCGGGCGACGAGACAGGGCGGCGGCACCTATGTTGGTGGTCCGGGTGGTATTAGTGTTGAACCTGTAGTTGGCTAGAGCGTAACCAACGGTGTCCTATTGCGTCTAATTTGGCAGACGTGTTATATAGGCTGGGGTTTTGTCCGTACGTACTTCGAACTGCACCCCACATATAGGTAGTCATGCAGCTGTCCACCACCGCCCATTTTAGCGCCAAAAATTCCAAATTGGACCGGGGGTAATTTGCTCGCTAGGGGTTAAAACTTCGGCTCGCGTAGGGCCACTGGACGTAGCCGGTCTCATATTCTGATGCAAAAAGCTCCTAGCCCGCTGAGGCTAGCATCGACGTAGGACATAGTCTCGCTCAGGATCGCGTAGGCCAAGACGGGGGGCCTGAGTGAGGCTGGTCTTTAAGGTGTTGAAGGCCTGTTACATTTGCAGTCCTGTCTTCCCAAAGGGGTCTGCGCGCGAGCCCCCTTTTCCCGGTTTCTCCGGATGCACCTTGAGAAGGTCATTCAGTCTTCTTAGCCTTGCTGGAATACCCCTCAACGAAACGCCGATAATAGCCAACAAAACCCCAAAGAAAGACCGCAGCTCTAGAACATTTTGAGGTCTGGCCATTCATCACCGCCTCGATCTTTCCGGGGTCGGTGGCTGGAACCCCCTCAGCTGGACACAATGTGGCCCACATACGTTACGGAGGTCCGACAGAATTTGCACTTGTTCTAGCGACAGTTTTTAGGCCCTCCCCCTCAAGGCCTATCCAGCACCTTCTCAGTCTCTCGGGAATGCTCTTCTAGCGTCCGCCCAAACACAATAATGTCGTCCAGGTACCTACTAAGCACTCTCGCGGGTTAAGGTCTCCGAGGGTTTTTTCCAATAGTCTCTGGAACGTGGCCGGGGCACAGAAGGCAGATCCCTGAGGCATGGGGTAAACTGGTAAAAACCTAAAGGACAGATGAAGGCCGTTTTTTCTTGGTCTTCGCGGCCCATGGGCATTGATAATACCCGGACTGAGGTCGAGCACGCTGAACCATTACTCCGGTCAATGCATTCAGGAGGGTCCTCGATTCGGTGGCAGTTGATATGGTCCGGGGATAGTACGGTTATTTCAGCGTTGTACTCCACACATAGACACGGCCCGTCCCGTTCTTCTTGGGACTACCACAATGGGTGAGGGTACGGCTACGAGCCGATTCCCGCACGATGCCCAGCGTTTTCATTCGTCGATAATCCCCCATCGTCAGATAATTTGAGGCAAGCCTTGCAGGCGCGCGTGGAAGGGCTCTGGTGGGGTGTCTGTCTGGTGGGTCGATAGTCGGATGGTATGGTGGGCAAATGCGACTCTGCACACCACTCATGTCACCAGTGGAGACACCCCCCTTCGGTTGTGTAGCTCATCCTGTAGCCTCTTCCTCCACTCATCGTGCAGGGGAGAGCGCCAAGTCAAATTCCCAAAATGCGGCTATGGTAGCCGGCGGCCCGTCGGGGAGTCCTCTAGGTGTCGTAGGACCTCTAATACCGGATATATCCTCCTAGCGCTCTCGCCGCGCGTCAATAGTCATCGGGTACGGGATATTATTCTGCCACTATCCCAGGTGCGCTTCGGGATCGTCCCGGGCCATTCCTGCCGAGGTTGTTACCTTGTACCCACAAGTTGTTGGTCTGGGCACCACTCTCCCAAGGTGAAGAGTGATCATCCGACGTCGACGGGGGTATGGCAAGCGGCGACCATTTCTTACCTTCCCCGGGGGAATCTGGGTCAGTCCCCATTTGGGCTTTGTAGAGGACACCATGGCTTCCTCTGGTCGAATTTTACACCGCAGACCTCTTGAAGGCGGGACAGGCGCTAGGGCCGCAGTGGGGCTCTCTCTGCTTACCTGCAAAAACTGGACGAAATACCGCGGCACAATGTACAGTTGGTCCCCAAGATGATTGGCGGCGTGGGGTGGTCATGCGGCTCGGGGCACACTAGGGCCTCCACTTCCATGTGGGTGATGTTTACCAGGATTCAGCTGGAGAATATCTACTGCACCTTTACTACTCGTTATGGGGTAATCTCATGACTCAGTCCCGTAGCCGCAGGGCATCCGCCGATAGCAACGGTAGTTGATGTAGGTGTTGGTCGTAGAAGGGCCGGTATACGATCGTACTTGGGATCCCCGGTCCAACAAGCGGCGGCGTAGATGCCTTCGGATAACTACGCGAATAATGGAGGCGGGGCCGATTACGGGAGCCTGAGGAGGCGGTTAATGCCTGGATCCCTTCAGGGGTTGGCACGGCATTGAATGCGCCCGGTGGGACGACGTTCTCGTGAGGTGGGCCATTGGGCCCGCAAGGGTCCCATCTTTCCACAGGCATAACACTGTATTGGCTGAGGTAAGGTAAGCCTCGTTCCTGTGGGGGGCTGCCTGGTCGGGGGACGAGGTCGGGTGGTTCACGGCGGTGGGGGCATCCTCGGGGTCCGAGTCCCCAGCTTCAGGCGCATCGGTTTGGGTTCCACTTTTTGGCCTCCTACTCCGAGCTGGGGCTATTCCCGGGCTAGTCACGCCCAGCAGCACCGTTCATGCGCTGAAACCCGGTCCATTAGGGGTGAAACGACAAAGCTTGTCCAGGGTTAGGCAGCTACTGACCCGCACGACACGGGTGTAGGGTAAGAGGCCCCGCAACAGTGAGTGGTGCGTAGTCCGTTAGCTGCTATCCTTGGTTAATACGCTTTCCTCACCAGATTCCAGAGGTCCAGGTGCAATCGTCTGAGAAAATGGACACCATTTCTCCTTCTTTTCTGGTTAACGATAAATTGGACCAACGTGTACGTGTCCACCGGGCGTGCTCCATAGGCCTTGTCAGGCAGTAGATAAATCGGCCGCGTCCAGCTCCGATTGTCATCTCGGGTAGTAGTGGCACCATTAGGACGCGGGGGGCCGTAAGCAACAACTATGCGTGTGCGACCGACCGCGTCCGTGCAGGTCCATTCAGGCAGTACCTGTCGGTATGATCAAACAGTCCTTATCCCTACTTCCCCTGAGGCGGGGTGGTTTGCCGGAGAAGGCTTGTAACTCCATGGAGGGAGACTGGGTGGTGTTGTGGATAGCGGCGGCTTATGGGGAGGATAGGGTGTCTCCTGGTAAGCTTTTCCCCGACTGCAGGGTAAGCGTCCAATTCTGATACGCTATGCGGTTGAGGCAGCCCGCCAGGCCGCGACGGGGTGGACGACGAGCCTAGGCTCAGGGTGGCTGGCCAACGAGGGTTGTAGGTCCACGGTCAGGGGAGTTGTCGGGGCCTCTCGTCGCGGCCGCCTGGGTGGGTGGCATATTCATCACTAGGGGTAGAGGTGGCCAGGGCCACAGGTGTCCGCCTGGACTGGGGCAAGCTGCACCCCGGAGCCTCGGGCCGCACATAGTTATGGGGCAAAGCCTGGGGCATATATCTTGTTCAGTGTGCATACAAGACGCGCGCCGGTCTGGTTGGTCATAAAGAGTGGTCTTGACTGGGCTTGCAGGAGAGGAAGCTTTCGGCACCTGTCGATGTCACGGTGCCTAACAGATCATGGCGGGGACAGGCCCACGTCAAACAACACAGGTTTCGGGATCACCGTCCGTTTGAGGCCCACTTGCGCACCTCGAGTCCGCCGAGGGCAACGTACATGATGTGGTTGTTTTGCCAATCAATAGAGACAAAAAAAATGTGGGGGCACCCACGCCTAAATGCAGCAAAGCTCCCCAAATGTAGCCTTTTTGTGAACGTCTGAACTAAGGGACTACGGTGCATAAACCTGTGGCTTCAGGAGCTCTGAACCTCCGCATATTGGGAGCCTGGGGGTATACCTTTATCACTTGTGGTGCAGCGCCTCCACTTACCCAGGATCCCCATTATAGAGATTATACCCTGAGCAAGAACCTAACAACAGCAGTATGCAACAGCAACCTTTTTATATCACACAATAACAAATGATATGCAGACTTATCATATAACATTTACATACACACACACAACGTGGCTCGGCCACACCTTATTGGAATAGTGTCCTGTACATAAGCAACTCTGCCGCTCTCCTTAGGAGTATGTCTCATAACCAGTAAAGTATGGTACCATATGCAATTCTCTTAGGAAACCCAATTAGTTAGTGGGAGGCGGGATCAGCGCCTGGTGACCGGTGTAGGTGCACGTGTAGACAAGGATACCTTCCGGTCACTACGATGACCTTGACACTCCACAGGGCCCCAGTGATAATCCAGCCTTGCGCCGTCTCTCCCTTCTGCAGCACCATCAGACGGGGAAATCCAAGATGGCGGCCGCAACTCCGCATATGAACCTCACTAAAGGGAAACGTCCCTGACGACTATGGGCGTCCTTACAAATACAGCACCCTACGATGGCGGGGGAAAGACTCCTGGGGCTGTGGGCATACCCTACCTAAGCAGACGGGTCACTGACCCTCTGCTCTCGCACCCGAGGTTCCGCCAACCTCCTCCTTCACCTCCCTCGCTGCTCTGCCCCACCGCCCACACGCATCCGGTTCCTGCATACACAGTCTCGCATCCCATTGGTCCTCAGCCTCAGCTGACCTTCTCACCATCAGAGTTCATAGTTCAACCCCTTCCAAGTCTCTTACTTAATATTACCCTTCGCGCGCTTCCCTCGCGCATGCGCAGCCCAACTGGTACGCAGTAACTTCGCTGGCAAACAGGGACAATATGGCGCTGCCTATGTAATTGACAGCGCGGAACCTTTAATATATGCACATCCTTACATTTATATAGAGCTATTCATATGCTTCCTTAAGCAGGTGTGTTTTAAGGTGGGTCTTAAAGGTGGATAGAGAGGGTGCTAGTTGGGTACTGAGGGGAAGGGCATTCTAGAGGTGTGGGGCAGTCAGTGAAAGGTTTAAGGCGGGAGAGGGCTTTAGATACAAAAGGGGTACTTGAGCAGAACACAAGAGTCGGGATGGTGTACAGCGAAAATTAGGGTCGAGATGTTTGGCCAGACATCCTGGTTTTTACGGATTGTCTCGGTTTTTGGGATTGTGTCCCGGTGACTTTTTTAAAAGTTTTAAAATGTCCCGTTTTTTTCGTGCCAGTCGTGAATGCGCTGCAGGCAAGAGCCGATTGTGTATGTGTGGCCGGCAGGCACGGATCCGGCTTTTAACTGGGCAAAAATGGTCACCATATACATCCAATATATATATATATTCCATGTCCCCCTCTGGGCTCACCTTTAGTCACCCTCAACTGCGCTCACCTCCACCGTGGACGGGAGCGCTGCGGTTAGCGCAGGAGCATGCACACGCCTTTGGTGTTCCGGGGAGGCGAGCGGATCGCCAGCAGCTACCGTTACAGGGCGCTGCCATGTTGGAATGGGTCACGCATGTGCAGGACACCTCGCGCAGGCGCAGTGTAGCGCAAGCGGCGGTGATCAATAGAACAGGCTCTGCAGAAGGACTACATGTCCCAGCAGCCCCAGGGGCTGCTAGTCATGGGGCCGAGCACAGCCAATAGCGTGACTGGATTAACTGCTTCCCAAGAAGATACATTTTGCATGCTGTAAGGACCGCGGCAGTCGAAGCTGGGACACCATTAGGGTAGGCGGTGTGTACAGGTGTCTGTGGCACCTGCACTAGGCCAGAAACCCCCTGTTAGGTCCCAACTCCCCTCAGCTTGTGGTTGCTGCAAGGACAGGCCCATAGGTAGGGACACTGCCCCTGTAGTGCTATAGATAGAAGGACCAAGCCACGACGCGGCTGCATCCTGGCCTTAGGTGATCTGGGACCAGATCATCCATCTGCGGTCATAGAGACATTGCACATGGTGGTACCATCCACGTGGGACCCACCCAACATAGAGGCAAAGGCTTCGTGGAGGACATCTTTGGATCCGTGGATCCCATCATTGTGACAGTGCGCCCGGGTGTGGGACCACCCGGCAGGTACCTCACCTCCACAAGTGCAGCAACGTACACCTCAGTTCTTGTGGGCAGCGCTGACCTACACATTTGGGTGGGTCACTACTCGTGGAAACCAGGGTGGTTGGGTGCCCGAGGGCTCCCTTAAGTTGGGGACTAAATCATTGGGGTGTGGACACGGTGTGGTGGGCGCGGTGTGGGGTTTGCGGCCCAGCAAGGCCTGAGTGGTTCTACATTAACATTAGATATATGTGTACAGTAAACCGGTTATATTATACCAGTGTGTATTCGTTATTGTCCTGCCCGGGGTTATCCCACACTGTGAGGATCCCGCGCAGGTGGAGGCGCTGTCGACCAACGGAACAGCTACACCCCAGGCTCCCAGCAGCGGAGGTTCAGGCCTCCTGTGAGCCGCAGCTAACGCACCATATACACCGTAGCCGTCATGTCTCGCAGAGGGTGGGGGGGAAAGTGCGCTACATATACACAAAAAAGTTACGTTTTATTCCATTAGTATTTATATTTATTACTATATTTATGTGCAAAATGTTGGAGGGTTTGTGGTACTGTGTTGGTACTATTTAAAAACATATGCCAATAAATAATAGTATGTATAACTGCAGACATGTGAAACATGTAAAACACTATACAGGCGGTCCTCGGTTATCCTACGGAACCCGTTCTGGAAGTAGCGTTGGATAGTGACACCGTTGTAAAGTGAGTCACATGTTAATCAATGGCGGTGGGCATCGGATAACGCATCCAGGCGTCGGATAACGCATCCCGGCGTCGGATAACGCTTCCCGGCGTCGGATAACGCATCCCGGCGTCGGATAACGCATCCCGGCGTCGGATAACGCATCCCGGCGTCGGATAACGCATCCAGGCGTCGGATAACGGCCCATAGGGTTGCATTGTTAAGCGTTGGCTATGCCATTCATCGTTGTGAAACGTTGGATAACAAGGGCTGCCGGTACCGAGTGCTGACCTTGAATGAAATCACTTCAGCTCTGCAGCAAGCAAAGTGGGTTTGAAGGGGGCGGGGTCAAGGTGAGACTAGGCGCAGACCATTGGCTCACCGTCACATTCTCAGTATCGCCCCGCCCACATCAACCTGTTACCATGCCGACGCAAACGCAACCCCCCCCCCCCCCCTACCCGCCCTTTCTCTCCTACACTAGCCAATAGGGTAAACGTGTCCGGGTAACCCCGCCCCCTCGCGTGACGACGCCTCGCACCTGATTCATGCCGGCGTTGACGAAGAGCAGGCTGGGGTCCCCTCCACGGGGTCGCACCGGGGAGGACGGCACGCGCCGGTGACCGTGGCGCTCTTCGAAGAAGCGGAGGAAGGTGCTGCGGGCGGCGGCTGCGGAGCTGGGAGAGGAGGAGGAGGACAGAGACCGGGGGCTTTGTGGTAACAGGCAGCCACGGGCGGCGGGTCCCAGGAGCCGTAAGGAGGCCGCCATCTTGGGGCTGGCGTGTGCGCACTCAGGAAATATGTGACGTCATATCCTGCATGGACGCTTGCGCAGTGAAACAGGCTGGGCTTTTTTTTTTTTTTTTTTTTAATTAACTTTATAGATCAGTGAGCAGGGTCCCAATGTACAATCCCCTGGCAAAGAGCTGTATTCATATTATTGTAGAGGTGATGGTGAAACATGGTACACACCAGCTTGTACAATCATGCTACCTGGGATGTGTGTACTTACTCTTTAACCACCACGACATTGAAACTGTTGGGGTCCAACAACATATCAAACATTTCATTGTTATTTCAAACCAGTTTGACTTGCATTGTTAAAATTCACATGAGAAAATCACTCCATTGTAACCGTTATCAACGTAATATGTATAGAAAAAAAACATCTCCCACTCCCGAAGTTTCATGTTTATTGGGGACATGGAACATGTACAACCCCAAACAGGTCAGGTTTAGGCTAACCAGTACATTACATGGGACTTCCACCACATCCCCACGTCTTTATCTACAGACGAGTACCCGCAAATCATGCGCGATTTGTGGGTAAAATATCAGTACTACCAGTATCTCCGGTCAGCAACATGTTATACCGATTTCAACTCTAGTTGCCCCCCAATATCCACCCTTAACCTCCCTCTGCCAAAGTCCCCGTCCTGCTGCTATTTCCTATTGGGAACCCTAACCACACATGGCATCCCTAGTTTATAATCCTGCATGGAACCGTATAATGGGAACAGGGGAACATAAGGTGCATTACTAGACCCAACAGCTGCCACTCTCAACTCTTGACATATGGTTTTTAGAGGCAGCTAGTCGGGCTTCACCTTTATTATGAAGGCCGGCTACCCCTACCGTCACAGAGACTATGACAAGGACTTTACTGTCACGCCTTTTCCTCCTGCCCCTCTGGAGAGCGTTGGGGTGGGACAGCTCCATCCCTTACAACTGGCACACATCCTGGTTTTAGAAACATGTGAAGAAATTTGTGAGGCAACTCCAGCTGGAGGGGGTAAAACCAGACTTGTGGAGGCCCACGGTCATATACAACATGATCAGGGCAAAGGATATTACAGACATGATCCCAGGCTTCCCATCCTGCCACTTTTTACACTGTGTATAGAAATGTGGCATCAACGAGACTTACCAACCAGCACAAGGACATTGCATGGTTGGCCATTCAGGGGGGTCTCCCCATAATGTCTGATATGCACGCAAGAGGCCTCTGTGACACTAGATACTGTCAACATCACTGTACTGCAAAGGAGACCATTTTCATCTATTCTGGATCTGCCCATTTGCTGAAAGTACTAGACTGTGAGTTAAACGACTATCTACAGAGGGAGTACATAACATACCATTCTTCTATGAACTGTTCCTAGCACACACATTGTGGACACAATTGAGAATTGTTGGTTTCAAATGTGTTGTGTTAAGGACGTTTTGTTTTTTTGGAAGGAAACGCTTGACCAAGGGGAAGAGAGAGATGACAATGCAGGACTGTCGCAGGCAGGTCCTCAGCCTGATCCTCACCCTGCTCCGACACTATTCCATCGGAGACAGTCCTGAGGAGGAGACCTAACAATACCCTGCCCCCAAAATGTTTTTCTGTGCACAAATAACGCTAGACACTATATGCATTGAATGTATGATATGTATTGATGGAACTGTATGAGAGATGTACTGCGCCGTTGTTTATCTCGCAGTTTTTTTCTTTGAAATGTATCTACGCGTATGTTATGATCTTGTTGTAAAGATTTATATTCATAATAAAGTATTTTTTTTTTTAAAGGAGAATAAGATACAAAATAATTAGAATAGATTTAGACATAGTGATGGAATTAGTCTTAAAGGAAGCGATAATTGTACTGTAATTATTTTAATCAAAGATCTTTTAACACTAAGGTGGATTTTAATAATAGAGTTGCACTTAGAAATAACTACTGTACGTATATAGAGATAATGAAATTAATAGATTTCAACAGAGGAAGCTTTGACTGACAGGTTGTACCATCTTGACACCTTTTTATACCAGGATCATTGATTGAGCAAAGCAAGGAGATAAAATAAATTGTAATTTATTTCAGGAAAGGACATACACACAATGCAACACAATTTACACGGACAGCCCCATTCCACAGACTTACTGGGAACAGGGCTAACGAATAAATCTATCCTTTAAAAGAAATTCACAAAAATGACCTCTGTAGGAGCCCTTTCCAATGACTGGGAGGTACTCAGGAAAGTCCTGGAACTGATTTCTGCATGCAGTGCCAGCCGCGACCGCTATGTTCTTTAGAAGTGGGACCTAGAAGAATTCTTGAGTCAAAATCTTCGAAGCCGGCTCGTGTCTATTCAGCACAGAGCATTTTTTTATTTGCCGCTGTTGGTTTGGCGCTTGAATCTGCGCTCCTGATTGGCTGCAAGGCTCCTTATGGGTTTCAGAGTCCCATTCACAAACCTCTACAGCCTATCAGAGCGTGGGAATTTCCCTGCCAGCCAATCACAGATTTGCCGGTATTGTAAAGCCGATTGGGTACCTTTTCTCAGTCTGTAAAGGGGCATGCGCCAACCTGGCACCTCTTCCTCTTTGCATACTGCGCCCACCCGCTGTCCAGGCTCCACAGAGCCTGGGATCTGGCAAATGGTGGCCGAAAAGCCCTGTGTTAGCCCAGGATGCGGGTACTAAAGCAGAACTGCAGTACCCTCCTGTTCTAACACCTTGGCATCCCTGAGGCTCTCATGTCCGGACTCCGCACAGACCCAGAGGCACCAAGCTTGGGAGTTATCTGGTCCCTCGGAATTCATGACTTGGAAATCCCACAGTTCATTTACAGGTTATCAGCATATATACCTATTAAATATAACTCTTTAATAAAATACACTGTGTCCTGTATCTTGTGTGATAAAATGTGTAAGTCCCATTCTGGTGTCAGGGATGGAGTACTGTATTGTATGTCTTTATTTATATAGCGCCAAAAGTGTACTCAGTGCTTCACAAAGAATACAGTACAGGGAATTATAATTATACAATAAGTGCAGCAAAATCAGACAATAGGAAAGGAAATCCCTGCCCTGAAGAGCTTACAATCTAAGAGGTTTAATGGGAAACTTACAGAGACAGTAGGTGAGGGAGTAAGTGCTGTAGATGGCAGTGCTTGGTCACAATGTGTGGTAGGAGTGACTGAGTGTGGGACAATAGCCACGAGTGCAGGCTATTGAGACACTTGATTTGTGGGGTGAGATTTAAGGCTGGTCAGTATTAAATGAAAAGGTTAACACCATTTACAGGGGAAGAGATGGCAGGGACGCATGAGTGAGATCTGGTGTGTATGTCTGAATTCAGGCTATGGGGAGTTCCCAAGCAGTGGGAAGGAGTAGATAGAGGGTGTGAATAGAGGATTTGTGTGGGTGTTTTTTATTGAGGGGTATAGAAGTTGTTGGGAGAGGGGTGTATAAATAATGGTGCAGTGGGGAGTGGGGATGTTGGCGAGAACAGAGACATTCACAAAGGAGTGAGGAAACAGTAAACAGAAAAAGCAGGGAGGGCATAGTAAGATGCAGGAGGAGAGACTTAACAGTCAATGGAGGATAAAAGTGAACAAATAATCACAGATGTTAAAAGAGAATGTCTCACAGTGGATATACTGCCTACACTCACTAGCCTCATTCTTGGCACACTCTAGAAATAACTTTTAAACTTTTTACACACAAGCAATCACTCTCAGCTTTATCTTATAGCTGGGGCATCCCCTGAACCCCTATACTAGGTTCAGGGTACCTGGGCACCCCTCATACTAGGGAACCCCCTTTATACTAGGGACCCCCTGGATAGTTGCAGGTATACATTAACCCCTTCATTCCCATTTACCTTGTATAAAATATACTGTGTCCTGTATCTTGTGTGATAAAATGTGAAAGTCCATCAGCATTGCCGTGCTCACTGCCTTTCTTATGCTGGATGGAAAAGTCAAATTCTTGCAGGGCAAGACTCCAGCAAAGGAGCTCGCCCTTTTCCCTAGACACCCTTTGTAGCCAACTCAAGGGGTTGTGATCTGTGATCACTGTGAATGTCCTGCCATAGAAATAGGGCTGCAGTTTTCTCAGAGCCCACACAATAGCCAAACACTCTTTCTCAGTTGTGGCATAAGCCACTTCCCTGGGCAGTAACTTTCTGCTCAGGTACACCACAGGATGCTCTCCCCCCTCCTCCCCCAGGTGACTGAGTACAGCACCAATACCGTAATCGGAGGCATCGGTCTGCACCAAAAATTTCTTTGCATAGTCAGGGGCTGTCAGGATGGGAGCACTGGCCAGCGCTGTCTGAGAGCCTGAAACGCTGTTTCACAGGCAGGAGACCAGGAGGAGACCAGGCTACTAGAACTGGGAGTCGCTTCTGTGTCAGATCTGTCAAGGGTTTAGCCACAGCGCTGTACTGTGGGACAAACTTCCTATAGTACCCAGCGGTGCCTAAAAAAACTATAACCTGCTTCTTAGTCTTGAGGACTGGACACTGCACTATAGCCCCCACCTTAGCTGGTTCAGGCTTGAGGTGCCCCCCGCCAACCCAGTGTCCTAGGTACAAAACCTCTGCCATACCTACTAAACACTTGGTGGGTTACAATGTGAGCCCTGCTTCCCTAATTCTGCTTAGTACCACTGCTACATGAACTAGGTGACTGTCCCACGTCCCGCTCAACACTGCGATGTCATCCAGGTATGCCTGTGTGAAACCCTGTTTCCCTTCCAGTTACCTATTGACCAGGCGTTTGAAGGTAGCCGGGGCATTCTTCATCCCAAAGGGCATCACTAAAAATTCATAGAGGCCACTTGGAGTAATGAATGCTGACTTCTCCCTAGCCTTGTTGGTCAGCGGGATCTGCCAATATCCTTTTCTCAGATCCATAAAGGTCAGATACTTTGCCCCCGCGAGCTCATCTAACAGCTCGTCCATGCGGGGCATGGGATAAGCATCTGACACCGTTCCCACATTGAGCTGCCGGAACTCCACACAGAAGCGGGTGGTCCCGTCCTTCTTAGGCACTATGACTACCGGACAAGCCCAAGGGCTCTGGGATGGTACATTTACCACTAGGGCCAGCATCTCCTCTACTTACCTCTCTATACTGCCCTTGACCTCTGCTGATACACGATAGGCATGCTTATGCAGAGGTCTCAGCTCACTGGTGAGTACTGGGTGATTGGTGATATGTGTCCTGCCCGGCTTGTCCGTGAACAGAACCCTATTCTTTTCTAGCATAGCCCTCACCTGTACCTTCTGCTGTGCGCTGAGCTGGGACCCTATCTCTACCTGCTCTACGTGCCCCCCTGCCTAGTTTCTGCCCTGCATTGCTCGACGGGTTCCCCATCAGTGGGCTACAGATAGCCAGCACTGATGCCGCACTCGGTGCAAAATACTCCTTAAGCATATTGGTGTGATAGGTCCTAGTTCTTCCTGTCTCTCCATCTAACTGTACAACATAGTTGTACTCATTCATCTTTCTGAGAACCGTGTACGGTCCAGACCAGGCAGCCATTCATTTGTTCTGACGAGTGGGCTTCCGAACAAGTACTTGCTGTAATGGGATGAATTACCTGCTACGGGCATTCTGGTCATACCAAGCTTTCTACTTGGTCTGAGTCTCCCTGAGGTTAGCCTGTGCCAACCACAGAAGCACCCGTATTAGTAGTCTCTCCTTCCCATCCCTTACGGAATAGGTCAAGAGGTCCCTGTACCCTGCGACCAAAGTTATATTTTGCAGCAGAAAATATGACCCCCACAGAAAAAGAGCATTCAAAGGAAAATCCAATTTATAAGTTTCTTTCGGGAATGAAAGTTATAGTAATAATTTTCACGAAAGCCTGGCCCATGGCATGCAGGTTTATTTATTTATTTATAAAATATTTTACCAGGAAGTAATACACTGAGAGTTACCTCTCGTTTTCAAGTATATCCTGGGCACAGAGTAAAACAAAATAATACATGGTTACAAATACAGTTACATAAATGAACAAGGTATACATTATATACAAGACATTGCATGCACAGTTAAAGAAAATATATATTATGACCGCGATATGCGGTCTGTAGGGAGCCTGGAGCGGGAGGGGGGCGGGAGGGGTGGGGGTGGTTTGAGCAGAGGGACCCGCTACTCCCCCCCTCCCTCCACAGGCTCGATCTCCCGGGCTGCAGGAGGGAGCTGCTGCGGGCTGCTGGAAGGAAGGTAAGCTCCCACCCCCTCCCCCCCTCACACATGCTGATACACACACACACACCACCCCCTACCTTGTGTAGGAAGCTGTCTGACAGCTCCCACCCCCATCGCTGATAGGCTCATCTGCGCACCACGTGACGCGTCACCGCTCGGGATCACAATTTTCTTGCATCCCCTGGCGGCTGACGCGTCACAGCGCGTAGTTAGCCGTGCAGCGAGGGGGGACTGGGACCGGCTCAGAAGGATTCCCCTGCTGGTGGGGAACGCTCACGCGGCCGCCCGCGCCACCGGGCGCAGCGGGTCCCAGCCCTTACTTTTAACATTGGAGGATGGACTGTACGAGTATTTGGATGTGATGCATCCATGCTACAGGAAGGACATAAGTCAATACCTGATTCAGAACAATTTTCGGATGAACTCCTTTCAAAGAAACTTTTACCTAAAGAAAGAAGCACGACGGCGGAAAGATCTGGAACTGAGCGATCTCAGTTTACAGAACAATGACATTATTTCATGTGGAGTACAGTAGTTTTTTTGGGGGAAAGCAATGGATTGGGAACAACAAACTAGTTTTATTAGATGTATGCAATATTTTTATGAGTGCGTCTTTACAGGAAACTTAAGTGAAGAAAGCCATGACACCGGGTTTTGCAGACGGATAGGAAGAATGTATCAAATAATACAGGGACTATTAAGAGTTAATAATATGGAATGTTGGAAATTTAATAGAACAACACTAGTGATAATCAGGTTAAACATGCAGACTATGATTCTCAAGTAAATTGTTTGGTACCCAGTAATGTGTATAATCAGTTAACTATTGATGTACAGGTAACATAGGAAAAGGAAGCCAGATGTTACACAGCACTTCCGTAATAATGCTGTCAGGAATAACAGGAGCAAGGCATATAACAAATAGTATTGGAGGAAGGAAGTGTTCAGCAACAATTACAAGTTACGCATGGCATCCACCTGGAAGGGTTATGAAGATGGTCACCAGAAGTAGAAAATGTTGCAGTAGTTTACACTGATCGGAATGATTGGTTAAAATGGAAAATAATAGGGTCGGTATTTGTTAATACAGTAACATGTACAGTATGGAAGTATTATCTGACAACACTATTATGATAGATTTGAATATGTAGCCCTTGTACCCCCTGGGTTCAAAAACCACCCGTGGTGCTGTCACCTGTTTAGCTTACCAGGAGGTCTGAGCCTCCGCCACATCCTCTCCGTGCAGCGCCTCCACCGGGAGGGATCCCAACGTAGTGGGAGGAGCCCCTCAGCGGAACCAATGTACACAGTAAACACACACTGATATATGATAACAGTATTTACTTAACATAGATAATACACCACCAACATAACCCAGCCATACAAGGCCTTGCCCCACAATAAAACCTTCCCAGGTGGAACCCCCAAAGTACTGGAGTGCCTGGGCACTTTACCCTGTAGTGTCCACAAGCCAGTCCCTCCCCCAAAGAGTATGTGTGGGATCGCGCGCTTCCCTTTTGTGTGTTGGGGCCTGTTGGTGCATGTAAGAAGACATGTGCAGAGGAACACAATGGAGACTGTTTTAAGGTGAAATTAAAATAAGGCTTTATTGCGCCTGCTGCTTTAAACACAGCAAAACATATGAAAAATAGTGAGCCAAACAAAACCTGCTCCATTTTGGAGTATATTTACACTTGCAGTCCAGTCCTCTTTAACTGCGTGGTTAACCCAGCGATTCACCAGCCCAAATCAGAGACATTTATATATAGTTACATAGTTACATAGTTACATAGTAGATGAGGTTGAAAAAAGACGTACGTCCATCAAGTTCAACCTATGCTAAATTTAGACAACAGATACTTTATCCTATATCTATACTTACTTATTGATCCAGAGGAAGGCAAACACAAAACCCCATTAAGGGGAAAAATTAATTCCTTCCTGACTCCAAGAATTGGCAATCAGATTAATCCCTGGGTCAACATCCTTCCCATGTATACTTATTTGGTATATCCCTGTATACCTTTCCCATCTAAAAAGATGTCCAACCTTTTTTTGAACAAATCTATTGTATCTGCCATCACAGTCTCCATGGGTAATGAATTCCACATTTTAACTGCCCTTACTGTAAAGAAGCCTTTCCTTTGTTGCTGGTGAAATTTCCTTTCCTCCAACCTTAAGGGATGGCCCCGAGTCCTTTGTACAACCCGTGGGATGAATAATTCTTTTGAAAGCTCCTTGTATTGTCCCTGGGGCTGGTATCAGGTCCTAAAATTTGTGTCTTCCATATATATGTCTACTCAGGTTAAACTCTAATTAGTTAGGCTATGTGACATATTCGTGCTAGACGTCTGTGTTTTATATTTAAATACTGGCTGTTCACCTTGTTTGAGTGTTCTCCTGGCATGTATTGGTTTAGTGGAATCCTCCTGCATTGGGTGTAGTACTCTTGAATCAGAGAGTTGTCCTGTGTGCGTCCGCAGGTATTGTCTGTGTGTTCATTATGACCCTGCTCCTCCTTGTCCGCAGGTTTGATTGTTTGTTGTGGTTGGGCCTTTTAGGTTTTCTATGGCTCTCCTCTCCATCAGTGTCAGATTATATGTTTGTTTCCTTACTTTTTGCCAGGATGGTGGTTTGGCTGCTGTTTCTGAAGCTTTCAATGTACCCGGTCCAATGTGGGGTTGGCCTCCATTGTGGGATCCAGTTTGATTTTTGCTTCTCCCTGCTCATGTGCAGCGGCTCTCCTTCTGCAGTGTTGGCATAGATCTTGGTTGTGTCTGTCATGGAAGAACTCCTTAAGACGCAGCTTTCTGAAGTATTCTTCTAGGTCACTGCACAGCTCAATCTTGTCCATAGGCTTGGTAGGGCAGAATGTGAGACCCTTTGATATTAACTTGAGGACTCTGCTTGTAGGTGTGTAATCTAGAGGTTAACAGTGCAGTCCTGGTCTTGGTGCTGTCAATGTTTGTTTATTAGTTGTTGTGCTGCTGCTGCAGAGTATCTCTCTCTTAGCCTCAGTCTGTGTCATTTTTTCTTTTCCTTATTGCTAATTAACCTACAGCCGCACAACAACTAAAAATACAAAACATGACAGTCACCAGAGAACAGACTTCACTGTTACCCTCTCAGATTACACACCTAATCAAGCAGAGTCCTCAGTATTATCAAAGGGTCTCACATTCTGCCCTACCAAGCCTATGGACAGAGTGACTGCTGTGCGGACCTAGAAGAATACTTCAGAAGGCTGCGTCTTAGAGGAGTTTCTTCATGACAGACACAACCAAGATTATGCCAACACTGCAGAAGAGACCGCTGCACATGAGCAGGGAGAAACAAAAATCAAACTGGATCCCACAAACTGGGGCGCAACCCCACATTGGACCGTGTAGAATTGAAAGCTTCAGACACAGCGCCAAAACCACCATCCTGGACAAAGTAAGGAAACAAACATATATCTGACACTGAGGAGAGGAGAGCCATAGAATCGCTAAGGCCAACACACATAACAATCAAACCTGCGGACAAGGGAGGAGCAGTGGTCATAAGAGAACACACATACTACCTGCGGGAAGCAACACGGCAACTCTCTGATTCAAGTAACTCACCCACACTGCAGAGGATCCAACTAAAAAATACAGTCGAGAACTCAACAGGATCATTAAAACAACTCCCGATCCCACACAAACGAACAAATTCTGGACCGTTGATACCAGCTAACCCAAAACCTGGCACATTCTACATGCTCCCCTAAATTCACAAAGAGGTAACCCTGGGCGCCCTATTATCTCTGATCTGGCAACACTTACCGAGAATATCCTCTGCTTGTGAGGGCATTCTAAAACCACTTGTCAGGAACACACCCAGTCTATATCCAGGATATCCACCGACCGCTGAACAAACTGAATGCCAGTGCCCCCTCCCTACAGGAACCCTACTAGAAAACTATGGATGTAGTCACACTTTATACAAACTCCCCCACGAGATGGGATTTCATCAGCTGCAGAATCTTTTCGTGGATCGCAGGAGCCACTCACAGAGACAGTTACTAAAGTCATTGAATTTATTCTGACCCATAACTACTCACATTTGGAAATGACACATACCCCCAGACAACCGACCGCTATGGTACTCGATGGCCCACAAGTATGCCAATCTGTTCTTCGCAAAACTGGGAAAAGTGACTTTCTTCCACCTGTCACTTGAAACCCGTCTTACATACCTTCGCTACATCGATACATCCTCCGTATTTGGACCTCTGCGAACAGGACATCCTACAAGTTCTATGACAACTTCATTACTTTCCACCCACCATCAACCCAAACTCACCATTCCCCGGATGAAGTACATTTTCTAGACACCACCTTAACTATAAAGAACAACAACTACATACTTCTGTATAACCGCAAACCTACAGACAGAGCCAGCTATTTAGGGACAACAGCTTCCACCCGACACCCCACCAAACTGCACCATCTACATCAAGCGCATACGTACAACCTTATATGCTCCGACACACATACATAACCAGCTATTAAACCCTTATAGTCAACTTATAACCGTGGATATAACCACAGATTTGTGAACCACAAATTCACAAAGCCACCAGAATACCAAGAATGATCTCCTTGTAATACAAACAGAAGGAGACAAGCGACAGGGTTCCTTGGTGGTACAGTATAACCCACACCTAGGCCCCTACCAGATCGCCAGGAAAACTACAACCCATCCTCCAGGAAGTACAAGACTGCAAAGGTCTTCCCTGAAGCACCCTTATTATCATACAGACAACCCATAATCTCAAGAATTACGGTGAGAGGTAGATTATTCAGCAGTAACACTGAATGCGGGACCAAAACCATGCCATGACCCGATGAGAACCTGCGCAATGCTCTACAACAGCGGACACAATACAAATAACCAACACAAGAATCGGGAATACAAAATCAGAGGAGGGTTCACCTGTTCCTCCAGTTAATGTGCGGTACCTCAATGTTGCATGAAATGCCCAGGGGGCTGCGTACTACATGAGGTGAGACGGACAGGGGCTAAACAAGAGAAGAACCTGCATCGCCAGCAGCATCACACGCGGAACAGAGACAGTCCTGTTGGCGAACATTTCTCTGACTCTGGCCATAAGATGAACGATCTGAGGGTGCCATACTCAAAGGTAATCTTTAAAACCCCGAAGAGAGACGGTTGCATGATACAAATTTTATGCAACTGTTCGGGACCTTAGCATGGCTCTAAACAGAGATCGAAATTTTATGAAGCATTACTGACACATGGCGAACTCTCTCCCTGAGCGCTAAAGGCCATGTCTGTACATACTGTGCTATAGTTGCACACACAGCTTTTCTCAACATACTAATATCTCCTTATTTTTCCATCCATATACAACCAATAGGGACCACATAGTAATCCACACACACTTTTAGTTGTGCTACAAACTCTCACATTTCCACCCCACCCACACCATTCTATATCCCTCTCACTCCACACATCACCTTGTGTAGAGACTGTTTATACTGTGGCTCTCCATTCATTTTTATTCACACTGATACACATACACACTCTTTTCTCACTTGCTTTCAGTCCCTTTGACACCTCTAGCATAAAACACATCCACACGGGGGAAGGACAAAACAGATAACATTCCAAGAGACACTGTTTTTAAGTTATCCTGCTCTATTCATTGTTAACAATCGCCGGAAGAAGAGATCAGTGTATCTCGAAAGCTCGCACAAAATAAAGCATTTCGTTTAGCCACAGAACGGTTATCATCTATTTATTTTTGATTATATATAATATATATATATATATATATTATATAGCTTGTACCTACTTTATTAGAAAACTATAGATAGCAATATATATATCAAGCCACCCTTTGATACTTTGGAGTATCATTTTTGATAAAGTGATCTTGTAATTAAAACAATTAATCTATTCTCCGCATTAACTTAGATCTCTGCATTCAATTTTCTCCTATTCTTCTAAACAGAATAACACAACATATAATTGTAATACTCATTATAATGCAATTAACAGAGGAACAGTCATCCAATATATTTTCCTTGGGAAGACGCATTTTTACAAACCAGAATTCTTCTCCATATCCCAATATCACTGGATATACACACCTCGGTATATAGCAATATTACATTTACAGTAATAGGTATCATTGGTTTTACTGAATACATAATACCATTATGATTATACATTTTAACTTCAATAACATCATCCTTAGTCCAATCGTTTCCATTTAACCCCAATAACAGAATCTTAGTGGAGTAGTTTTCTTGAGGCAGACTTATGGTAACCGAACAATTTGCACCTATGTATAGTGTCATTGTGCCCATAAAATAATTCCATGCAATATCGGATATCATATTTAAATAGCGGACGTGTCTCATTCCCTAGCTATTTTTAAATTTATCATAATATCATGAGTAATTCATTGTCATTAGAAATCATACCCATCTGTTAGGGACAGTAGGTAAGGCCAGAACTGCACGTGTGTTAAGCCATCCATTTTGTCTTTGTAATAACCAGTTAAGATTCTGTAGTCAGCCTTTTTGTGCTAAATATAATTTCAGTATTCAGCTGCTGCACAATTACAATTTCCTCCCTGCTCAGGATCTTGCTAAGAATACTTTTTATATGTCAGCTTCCTGCTGTTTTAAAATAAACAATAACTGGTTTTCTGAGAGAGGTAAAATCGTATAACTTAGTTGCTAGAGAAATGCAAGGTTTTTTGATAACAGACAATGAATAAGCTATGTATTCAGACAGTGCCTGTTTGGGAGATTACATCCAAAATCACGCCACTATATGTCCTGCCCCTAAATCACGCCTCTAACCCAGCCACACCCAGTTACACTTACGTTACGCCTCTAACCAAACCTTTCTATTTTTTCTGTTATAAAAATCATTCCCTATGCTAATAAACTAAGACAAAGGAATTGAAATCTGGCTTGTTTACGTTTCATTTCTCCTCGTTTTCCGGCCTGTATGCTCACAAATCAGAGATAACAGTGCCATGCGTGATAAAGCTTCCTGGGGGGAGTCTGCTGCAGGTGCAGATGTGTATATCCAGTCACAGAAGCCTTCAGCTCTTTTGGCAGAGGAAAGGTTCCTTTCACCCATCTCTATAACTTTATATCATTTTGTGTAATGGAAAAAGACTAAGTGACAATTAGAAATTCCCGGTTAACACAGCCTAGCCATTACATTTTCCTAATTTAGCATATTCCCAAATCCAATTCTCTAATGTTAGGTAGCTTCATATGAACACCAATGACCTATAACAATATTTTCCATTAACATAGTTTACCTGTTGTTAATGTGGATACATAAAAAAACTAAGCATGTATCGTTTGCTAATGCATTAAGAGTATTCGCTATATCTGTTCCAGTTTCCTATTCTCATCAAATCCTGGGAACTGTGAATCAAACAATCTTCCTTAATCCTACCTTTAGAATACCAGGGATAACTTGATGCTTACTATATATTTCTGAAAGCATTGTATGTATGTATGTTCCCTGGTGTGTTCCCTGTGCCTAGCGGCAATCTCATTGGTCCTTGCCCCGCTCGCCCCCGCACACACCTCTCATTGGCCTCACACACTCACACCACTTGGCTTCAGGCCCCCTTGGCCAGCCCCCCCACACCTCTCATTGGCCTCACACACCACCCCACTGCTTCAGGCCCCCTTCAGCTCACCTTCCCCCCCCCGGTGGCCGTCACTCTCCCCCATCACCCCGGACAGCAGCTCACCTTCTCCCCCCCCCGGACAGGCCCACACCTTCCCCCCTCCGGTTGCCATCACTCTCCCCCCGTCACACGGACAGGCCCTGCAGCTCACCTCCCCCCCCCAGACAGGCCCCGCACCTTCCCCCTCCCTCCAGTGGCCGTCACTCTCCCCCCGTCACACGGAAAGGCCCTGCACCTTCCTCTGCACGTTTCCCGCGCGGCTCACACTCACATGTGCAGAGAGGGGGCGCGTGAGCAGTGCTCCCCCCGGCGACGGGGGAGGGAGAGCAGAGAAGGGCCAGGTGCGCGACAATCGAGGAGCGCGGGAGAGGAGGAGCGGTGCTGTGAGTCCTGGCGGGATGAGGGGGCTTTGTGTGGGCCGGGGGAGGAGGGGACAGTGGGTGGGACCCGTGTGTTTGTGGGGGGGAGGGACAGTGTGTGTGTGGGGAGGGGGACAGTGTGTGTGGGGGGGGGGCAGTGTTGTGTGTGGGATGGGGGGGACAGTGTGTGTGTGTGAGTGGGGGGTGTGGCAGTGTGTGTGTGTGAGGGGGGGAAACAGTGTGTGGTGTGGGGGCAGAGGGGGGGACAGTGTTTGTGGGACACCGTGTGTGGGGGGGAGGGAGTGTGTGGGGGGGAGGGACAGTGTGTGTGGGGGGAGGGAGAGTGTGTGTTGGGGCGGGGACAGTGTGGTTGTGTGGGGGACAGTGGTGTGTGTGGGTGGGGGGGACAGTGTGTGTGTGTGGGGGGGGACAGTGGTGTGTGTGTGGGGGAGGGGGGGGACAGTGTCGTGTGTGTGGGGGGGGGACAGTGTGACTCCCGGGCAATGCCGGGTCTCTCAGCTAGTACTTAATTAGCATGATTCTTCACCATGTTCCCTCTCAGCTCCATTATAATAGTTCTTCCAGTAAATAAACTAATAACGTTTTAGCACCAAACAATCTACACTGTGGTCCCAATATAACCTTTAATTCTACTTGAAACTGAAATCCCTTTCCTGATCTTACTGTACATTCCTGAGTGGATTCTGTACCTTTAAAATTGTCACATAATTTTGTATATTGTAATAGGTCCCTCCGGTTCCCCGGTCTCCTGTTTTCACTCCCCACTTACCTCCACTGCCAGGGGGATGTTAGGGGATGTGCAGGACGACGGGCTCGCCGGCGGCTCCTCTGCAGGCCGCCGCCATGTTGGATGTGCGCACGCACGCGCGTGCGGAGGCTCACGTATGCGCGAAAGAATTGTGGCGGCCATTGCAGTTCGCGCATGCGCGATATGCTAGGCGCACGCTGGTGGCAGTTAGGGATAGGCTCCGCGGGGACTACAAGCCCCATAAGGCCTAGGGGCAGTAGTCAGCTGACTACACACAGCCAATAGGGCTGCAAGAGTCTCCTGTCCAGGAAGTGATACAGTTCGCACGCTGGGATGGGGAGTTGTGATTTGGACAGAGAGGGGTGCAGGTAGGGTCCAGGGACATTGCTCCCTTGGACTAGGCTGAGTCCCCTATGGTCCAAGGTAGATCCCCTGAGTCACAGTAGTGGTTGTAAGTTGTGTATGCTGCAGGGAAGGCCTTAGATAGGGACCCTTCCCCCAGTAGTGTGATAGTGAGAGGCATCAGCTGCATGACAGTATCTCTGAAGGTGAAGTGTGGCCTGCTGCCTGTGAGCAAAGCAAGGACACTCCAGCAGAGACTATTTTAAAGGGGTACACTCCAGCTGGAAGCCCCTCCAGATCCATCCGCCTACAGAGTCTCACAGCAGATGAGCCGATGATCTCGGAGTGAACCTCGCCGTGGATCAACGGAGTCTATCATTAATTAACCTGGTCAGGACTGAGACCAGTTAGGTATTTTTTAAGTGCACTGTAACAGGGGACTTATCCCTGTTCAAAAATGTGCCTCTAATCCAGCAGTGTTGTGGTTAACTGCTGGTAGACAATAACCAACACCACCGGCTGATTACAGGTGTCAGAAAAACCTTCTTCTAGACAGGAAGAGGATTCTTCCTGAGCTCACACGTGAGCTGACCCAGGAAGCAAAAAGAGCAGAGCATTCCTTAGTCTCACACGTGACGTGGGCTGAACCAAGGAAAGACTGCACACGACACTGTCTTGAGCTGCAGAGACTGCACGCTGCCAGCAAGACACAGGGGACAATACTTCTAAACCTGGATCCTGACATTGCCTTATGCGCACAAGGGTGTGGACACCAGGAGAACAGAGAAGCCTTCCCTTACCGCTCCAAGAGACGATAAGACTTTTTCTTAGAAGACTGTTATCTATATCTATATACACTGACCCTGCTTTTTAAATTGTTTATTGATGACCTTGAGGTTGGGATCGAGAGCAAAGTCTCCATCTTTGCTGATGATACTAAATTGTGTAAGGTAGTAGAATCAGAGCAGATGTAATTTCTCTTCAGAAGGACTTGGAGAGACTGGAAACTTGGGCAGTGTAAATGGCAAATGAGGTTTATACAGATAAATGTAAGGTTATGCATTTGGGATGCAAGAATAAAAGGCGACTTACAAATTAAATGGAGATATATTGGGGGAATCCTTGATGGAGAAAGATTTAGGAGTGCTTGTAGACAGCAGGCTTAGCAATAGTGCCCAATGTCATGCAGTAGCTGCAAAGGCAAACAAGATCTTATCTTGCATCAAAGAGGCAATGGATGGAAGGAAGTAAACATAATTATGCCCCTTTCAAAGCATTAGTAAGACCACACCTTGAATATGGAGTACAATTTGGGTACTAATCCTAAGAAAAGACATCATGGAACTAGAGAGAGTGCAGAGAACACCACCAAATTAATAAAGGGATGGACATTCTAACTTATGAGGAGAGGCTAGCTAAATTAGATTTATTTACATTAGAAAAGAGGCATCTATAGAGGGGATATGATAACATAATACACATATATTCAGGGAGCACTACCAAGTTATCATATCCCCTCTTAGATGCCTCTTTTCTAATGTAAATAAATCTAATTTAGCTAGCCTCTCCTCATAAGTTAGAATGTCCATCCCTTTATTAATTTGGTGGCTCTTCTCTGCACTCTCTCTAGTTCCATGATGTCTTTTCTTAGGATTAGTACCCAAAATTGTACTCCATATTCAAGGTGTGGTCTTACTAATGCTTTGTAAAGGGGCATAATTATGTTTACTTCCCTTCCATCCATTGCCCGTTTGATGCAAGATAAGATCTTGTTTGCCTTTGCAGCTACTGCATGACATTGGGCACTATTGCTAAGCCTGCTGTCTACAAGCACTCCTAAATCTTTCTCCATCAAGGATTCCCCCAATATATCTCCATTTAATTTGTAAGTCGCCTTTTTATTCTTGCATCCCAAATGCATAACCTTACATTTATCTGTATTAAACCTCATTTGCCATTTACCTGCCCAAGTTTCCAGTCTCTCCAAGTCCTTCTGAAGAGAAATTACATCCTGCTCTGATTCTACTACCTTACACAATTTAGTATCATCAGCAAAGATGGAGACTTTGCTCTCGATCCCAACCTCAAGGTCATCAATAAACAATTTAAAAAGCAGGGGTCCCAGTGTATATAGATATAGATAACAGTCTTCTAAGAAAAGTCTTATCTGTCTCTTGGAGCGGTAAGGGAAGGCTTCTCTGTTCTCCTGGTGTCCACACCCTTGTGCGATAAGGCAATGTCAGGATCCAGGTTTAGAAGTATTGTCCCCTGTGTCTTGCTGGCAGCGTGCAGTCTCTGCAGCTCAAGACAGTGTCGTGTGCAGTCTTTCCTTGGTTCAGCCCCACGTCACGTGTGAGACTAAGGAATGCTCTGCTCTTTTTGCTTCCTGGGTCAGCTCACGTGTGAGCTCAGGAAGAATCTCTCTTCCTGTCTCAGAAGAAGGCTTTTTCTGACACCTGTAATCAGCCAGGTGGTGTTGGTTAATTGTCTACCAGCAGTTAACCACCACACTGCTGGATTAGAGGCACATTTTTGAACAGGGATAAGTCCCCTGTTACAGTGCACTTAAAAAATACCTAACTGGTCTCAGTCCTGACCAGGTTAATTAATGATAGACTCCGTTGATCCACGGCGAGGTTCACTCCGAGATCATCCGGCTCATCTGCTGTGAGACTCTGTAGGCGGATGACTCTGGAGGGGCTTCCAGCTGGAGTGTACCCCTTTAAAATAGTCTCTGCTGGAGTGTCCTTGCTTTGCTCACAGGCAGCAGGCCACACTTCACCTTCAGAGATACTGTCATGCAGCTGATGCCTCTCACTATCACACTACTGGGGGAAGGGTCCCTATCTAAGGCCTTTCCCTGCAGCATACACAACTTACAACCACTACTGTGACTCAGGGGATCTACCTTGGACCATAGGGGACTCTAGCCTAGTCCAAGGGAGCAATGCTCCCTGGACCCTACCTGCACCCTCTCTGTCCAAATCACAACTCCCCAGCTCCCAGCGTGCGAACTGTATCACTTCCTGGAGCAGGAGACTCTTGCAGCCCTATTGGCTGTGTGTAGTCAGCTGACTACCTGCCCCTAGGCCTTATGGGGCTTGTAGTCCCCGCGGAGCCTATCCCTAACTGCCACCGCGTGCGCCTAGCATATCGCGCATGCGCGAACTGCAATGGCCGCCACAATTCTTTCTGCGCATACGTGAGCCTCCGCACGCGCGTGCGTGCGCACATCCAACATGGCGGCGGCCTGCAGAGGGAGCCGCCGGCGAGCCCGTCGCCTCCTGCACATCCCCTCAACATCCCCCTGGCAGTGGAGGTAAGTGGGGGGAGTGAAAACAGGAGACCGGGGAACCGGAGGGGACCTAGTTACAAATATACAAAATTATGTGACAATTTTAAAGGTACAGAATTCCACTCAGGAATGTACAGTAAGATCAGGAAAGGGATTTCAGTTTCAAGTAGAATTAAAGGTTAATATTGTGACACAGTGTAGATTGTTTGGTGCTAAAACGTTATTAGTTATTTTACTGGAAGAACTATTATAATGGAAGCTGAGAGGGAACATGGTGAATGAATCATGCTATATTAAGTACTAGCTGAGAGACCCGGCATTGCCCGGGAGTCACACTGTCCCCCCCCCACACACACACACTGTCCCCCCCTCCCCCACACACACACACTGTCCCCCCCCCACACACACACACACTGTCCCCCCACACACACACACCTGTCCCCCCCCCACACACACACTCTCCCCCCCACACAACACTGTCCCTCCCCCCCACACACACTGTCCCTCCCCCCACACACACGGTGTCCCACACACACTGTCCCCCCCTCTGCCCCCCACACACACACTGTTCCCCCCCTCACACACACGCACACTGCCCCCCCCCCTCACACACACACACTTCCCCCCCAACCCCCACACACACCTGGCCCCCCCCCCACACACACTGTCCCCTCTCCCCCACACACACACTGTCCTCCCCCCCCACACACACACGGTGTCCCACACACACTGTCCCCTCCTCTCCCCACGCACACACAAAGCCCCCTCATCCCTGCCAGGACTCACAGCACCGCTCCTCTCTCCCGCGCTCCTCCGATTGTCGCGCACCTGGCCCTTCTCTGCTCTCCCTCCTCCCGTCCGGGGAGCACTGCGCACGCGCCCCCTCTCTGCACCTGTGAGTGTGAGCCGCCGGGAAACGTGCAGCAGGGAAGGTGCAGGGCCTTTCCGTGTGACGGGGGAGAGTGACGGCCACTGGGAGGGGGGAAGGTGCGGGGCCTGTCTGGGGGGGGGAGAAGTGCCTGCTGTCCGCGGAGTGATTGGGGAGAGTGACGGCCACCGGGAGGGGGGAAGGTGAGCTGCAAGGGGGCCTGAAGCAGTGGTGTGAGTGTGTGAGGCCAATGAGAGGTGTGCGGGGGCTGGCCAAGGGGGCCTGAAGCAGTGGTGTGAGTGTGTGAGGCCAATGAGAGGTGTGCGGGGGCGAGCGGGCCAAGGGACCAATGAGATTGCCGCTAGGCACAGGGAACACACCAGGGAAACATACATACATACAATGCTTTCAGAAATATATAGTAAGATCAAAGTTATCCCTGGTATTCTAAAGGTAGGATTAAAGGAAGATTGTTTGATTCACAGTTCCCAGGATTTGATGAGAATAGGAAACTGTAACAAGTATAGCGAATACTCTTAATGCATTAGCAAACGATACATGCTTAGTTTTTTTATGTATCACATTACAACAGGATAACTATGTTAATGGGAAAATATTGTTATATGGTCATTGGTGATTCATATGAGATACCTCCACATTTAGAGAATTGGATTTGGGAATATGCTAAATTATGGAAAATGTAATGGCTAGGCTGTGTTAACAGGGACATTTCTAATTGTCACTTAGTCTTTTTCCATTACAAAAATGATATAAAGTTATAGAGATGGTGAAAGGAACCTTTCCTCTGCCAAAAGAGCTGAAGGCTTCTGTGACTGGATATACACATCTGCACCCTGCAGCAGACTCCCCCAGGAAGCTTTATCACGCACTGGCACTGTTATCTCTGATTTGATGAGCATACAGGCCCGGAAAACGAAGGAAATGAAACGTAACACAAGCCAGATTTCAAATTCCTTTGTCTTAGTTTATTAAGCATAGGGTAATGATTTTTATACAGAAAAATAGAAAGGTTTGGTTAGAGGCGTAACGTAAGTGTAACCTGGGTGTGGCTTGGGTTAGAGGCGTGATTTAGGGGCAGGACATATTAGTGGCGTGATTTTGGGATGTAATTCTCCCAATACAGGCACTGTCTGAATACATAGCTTATTCATTGTCTGTTATCAAAAAACCTTGCATTTCTCTAGCAACTAAGTTATACGATTTTACCTCTCTCAGAAAACCAGTCTATTGTTTATTAAAACAGCAGGAAGCTGACAATATAAAAAGTATCTTAGCAAGATCCTGAGCAGGGAGGAAATTGTAATTTTGGCAGCAGCTGAATACATGAGAAATTATATTTCAGCAAAAGGCTGACTACAGAATCTTAACTGGTTATTACAGACAAAATGGATGGCTTAACACAAGTGCAGTTTCTGGCCTTTACCTACTGTCCCTAACAGATGGGTATGATTTCTAATGACAAATGAATTACTCATGATATTATGATAAATTTAAAAATAGTAGGGAATGAGACACGTCCGCTATTTAAATATGATATCCGATATTGCATGGAATTATTTTATGGGCAATGACACTATACATAGTGCAAATTGTTCGGTTACCATACGTCTGCCTCAAGAAAACTACTCCACTAAGATCTGTTATTGGGGTTAAAATGGAAACGATTGGACTAAGTGATATGTTATTGAAGTTAAAATGTATAATCATAATGGTATTATGTATTCAGTAAAACCAATGATACCTATTACTGTAAATGTAATATTGCTATATTACCCGAGGTGTGTATATCCAGTGATATTGGGATATGGAGAAGAATTATGGTTTGTAAAAATGCCTTCTCTTCCCAAGGAATAATATATTGGATGACTGTTCCTCTGTTAATAATTGCTATTATAATGAGTATTACAATTATATGTTGTGTTATTCTGTTTAGAAGAATGAGAAAATTGAATGCAGATATAGTTAATGCGGAGAATAGATTAATTGTTTTTAATTACAAGATCACTTTATCAAAAATGATACTTCCAAAGTATCAAAGGGTGGCTTGATATATATTATTTGCTATCTATATATTTTCTACATAAAGTAGGTTAGCTATATATATATATATATATATATATATATATATAATCAAAAAATAAATAGATGATACCGTTCTGTGGCTAACGAAATGCTTTTATTTGTGCGAGCTTTCGAGATACACTGATCTCTTCTTCCGGCGATGTTACAATGAATGAAGCAAGGATAACTTAAAAACAGTGTCTCTTGGAATGTTATCTGTTCTTGTCCTTCCCCCGTGTGGATGTGTTTTATGGCTAGAGGTGTCAAAGGGTAACTGAAAGCAAGTGAAGAAAGAGTGTGTATGTGTATCAGTGTGAATAAAAATGAATGGAGAGCCCACAGTATAAACAGTGCTCTACACAAGGTGTGTGTGGAGTGAGAGGGCTATAAATGGTGTGGGTGGGTGTGGAAATGTGAGAGTTTGTAGCACAACTAAAAGTGTGTGTGGATACTATGTGGTCCCTATTGGTGTATATGGATGGAAAAATAAGGAGTATTAGTATGTGTGAGAGACAGCTGTGTGTGCATACATATAGCACAGTATGTACAGACATGGCCTTTAGCGCTCATGGGAAGAGAGTTCGCTAGTGTCAGTAATGACTCATAAAATTTCGATCTCTGTTTAGACCACTGCTAAGTGTCCCGAACAGTTGCATAAATTTGTATTCATGCAACCGTCTCTCTTTCGGGGTTTTAAGATTACCTTTGAGTATGGCAACCCTCAGATCGTTCATCTTATGGCCAGAGTCAGAGAAATGTTCGCCAACAGGACTGTCTCTTGTTCCGCGTGTGATGCTGTGGCGATGCAGGTTCATTCTCTTGTTTAGCCCCTGTCCTGTCTCACCTATGTAGTAGCAGCCCCCTGGGCATTTCATGCACATGATGAGGTACACGACATTACTGGAGGAACAGGTGAACCCTCCTCTGATTTTGTATTCCCGATTCTTGTGTGGTATTTGTATTGTGTCCGCTGTGTAGAGCATTGCGCAGGTTTTGCATCTTGGGTCCTGGCATGGTTTTGTCCCGCATTCAGTTGTACTGCTGAATACTTTACTCCTCACCATAATATTCTTGAGATTATGGGGTTGTCTGTATGATAATAAGGGTGCTTCAGGGAAGACCTGTTGCAGTCTTGTATCTTCCTGGAGGATGGGTTGTAGTTTCCTGGCGATCTTGCGTAGGGCTCCTAGGTGTGGGTTATATGTGACCACCAAAGGAACCCTGTCGCTTGTCTCCTTCTGTTTGTATTCAAGGAGATCACTTCTTGGTATTCTGGTGGCTTTGTGAATTTGCTGGTCTACAATTCTGTGGTTATATCCATGGTTTATAAAGTCTGATCTCAAGGCTTTAATCCGCTGGTCTCTGTCTGCTGTGTCGGAGCATATCCGGTAGTATCGTATGGCTTGACTGTAGATGGTTGCATGTTTGGTGTGTGTCGGGTGGAAGCTGTTGTCCCTCAAATAGCTGGCTCTGTCTGTAGGTTTGCGGTATACAGAAGTCTGTAGTTGGTTGTTCTTTATAGTAATGGTGGTGTCTAGAAAATGTACTTCATCCGGGGAATGGGTGAGTTTGAGGTTGATGGTCGGGTGGAAAGTATTGAAGTTGTCATAGAACTGTAGGAGGTCCTGTTCGCCAGAGGTCCAAATCAGGAAGATGTCATCGATGTAGCGAAGGTATGTAAGGGGTTTCAAGTGACAGGTGGACAGAAAGTCACTTTCCAGTTTTGCGCAGAACAGATTGGCATACTGTGGCGCCATCCGAGTACCCATAGCGGTCCCGGTTGTCTGGAGGTATGTGTCATTTCCAAATGTGAAGTAGTTATGGGTCAGAATAAATTCAATGCATTTAGTCACTGTCTCTGTGAGTGGCTCCTGCGATCCCAGAAAGTATCTGCAGGCTGAAATCCCATCCTCGTGGGGGATGTTTGTATAAAGTGACTCTACATCCATAGTTGCTAGTAGTGTTCCTGTAGGGAGGGGGCCAATGGCATTCAGTTTGTTTAGCAGGTCGGTGGTATCCTGGATATAGCTGGGTGTGTTCCTGACAAGTGGTTTTAGAATGCCCTCCACCCAGCCAGAGATATTCTCGGTAAGTGTGCCAGATCCAGAGATAATAGGGCGCCCAGGGTTACCCTCTTTGTGAATTTTAGGGAGCATGTAGAATGTGCCAGGTTTTGGGTTAGCTGGTATCAGGTCCAGAATTTGTTCTCTTGTGTGGATCGGGAGTGTTTTAATGATCCTGTTGAGTTCTCGCATGTATTTTTTAGTTGGATCCTCCTGCAGTTGGGTGTAGTACTTTGAATCAGAGAGTTGCCTGTGTGCTTCCCGCAGGTAGTCTGTGGTGTTCATTATGACCACTGCTCCTCCCTTGTCCGCAGGTTTGATTGTTATGTTGTGGTTGGCCTTTAGCGATTCTATGGCTCTCCTCTCCATCAGTGTCAGATTATATGTTTGTTTCCTTACTTTGTCCAGGATGGTGGTTTTGGCGCTGTGTCTGAAGCTTTCAATGTACCGGTCCAATGTGGGGTTGCGCCCAGTTTGTGGGATCCAGTTTGATTTTTGCTTCTCCCTGCTCATGTGCAGCGGCTCTCCTTCTGCAGTGTTGGCATAATCTTGGTTGTGTCTGTCATGGAAGAACTCCTTAAGACGCAGCCTTCTGAAGTATTCTTCTAGGTCACTGCACAGCTCAATCTTGTCCATAGGCTTGGTAGGGCAGAATGTGAGACCCTTTGATATTACTGAGGACTCTGCTTGATTAGGTGTGTAATCTGAGAGGTTAACAGTGCAGTCATATATATATCTATATATAGATAGATATATATATATAGATATATATATATATATATGCTTCAATCACAGATACAGTCCAAGATGCACTGTTTTTAGGTAAACCTCTTTGCTTTATCCATTGTAACACCACCGGAAGCGGAGATCAGCATCTCGAAAGCTCGCACAAATTAAAGCATTTAGTTAGCCACAGAACGGTATCGTCTATTCGTTTTTGATTATATATATATTATATCTATATATATATAAAAGTCTAAATCTGTTTGTTTGTGGGTTTGTTTGTACTCATTGCCTCTCATTGGCTGACTGCGGCGCGTGACTTGGCTCTCATTGGCTTTCAAGCACACTGAGTGAGCTGCAGCCAACCAACCAGCACTCCCCCCATCACACACCGCCGACAACCCGCACAGCGCTCAGCTGCCGCAGCCAAACCCCCCTCCTGCCCCAGCAGCGTGGCCCGCCGCCGCACCGTAAATAACCCCCCGCACCCGCAGTGAGCCGCCGTCCCCGTAAGTAATCCTCGCCCACACCTGTATGATCTGCCCGACAACCCATCCAATGAGCCACCACCGGCAAGCTCTGAAGGGGGGGGGAATCACAAAACCCCAGTGAGCCGCCGCCAGGGGGGTGGGGGGAAAATCGGAGATGGGGAGGGGGGGAGGACCAGAACATGTGAAGCGGGGGGGGGGGCATGGGGAATATCATTACTTTGTTATTTTGGCCGTTCAGCAGCCGCGCAAGAAATCCCCCCAAAGGTGAGCCGGCGCCCGCTCAACCCTCTGCCCGCCCCACACACTGAGCCCGCCGAGCAACCCCCCAGCCACCGAGAGGAGGAAGAGAGTGAGGGCTGCTCTGAGGGACTCGGGGGACCCTCTGTGAACTGGGGGACACGAACAGGAGCTGTGGATGGGGGGGGGGACCGAGCTGTGCACGTGGGGGGGGGCCGCATTCAAGTGCAGGGGGGCGGATTGCTGTGAGCACGGGAGGAAGAGGGTTAAGTGAAGGGAGCGGAAGAGAAGGGGGAGCGAGAGAGAGGGGAGTGGGAAATTCAATTCCGGACAACGCTGGGTATATCAGCTAGTTATATATATATAGACAAATATATGTAGCCTAGGCTGGTCCAGTCGGCCTCTCTGCCTCCTGTCATGTAATCCTGATAGCTACAGGCTATGACGGTTTATCCTGGGCTTTTGACCCCCCTCTTGCTACTCTCTAGTGACAGAAGAGGCAGTGACCTGGGTTTTGTATGCAGCCAATTGTGGTGCAAGCGACTAGTTGCCTCCCCTTCCAGATCACAAAAGAGGAAGTGCCCAAGATTGAGCAGAGTCCCTGGTCGTGGGGAAAGAGACCCCAGTAGGGCTGTGACCTCTCCCTCGGGATGAGAGCGTGCCACCCCCAGCCCTTGTGGTTGAGGGACATCTTGTTGATAGAGGACCCTATCTATCAAGTATACAGCCCATCCATAGGACTGAATCCTAGGAAACCCTGCAAACACGTATCACCATTTGTCATTGACGGTGCATAAATCCCTGGTTGTTTTTAATATCTGTCTGATTGTCAGTCCTTGGGCAGATGGAAGGTATTGTGGTGGGGACTGACCTGGACCCTGGAGCCCCTACACCTGTAGGCGGCTAGCACCTGAACGAATCTCAAGATCCACCAAAACCTGTTCCTGTCTACATCACATCGCAGACTATCAGATCTCCTACCCTAACATAGTATGCCTCAGCCCTACACTGCTATCGCCCAGAGGGTATTATATCGTGCTATAGTATATATATAGTATATCCACACCACAACATACATCCGTTTTGTCAGGTGGCTTGTTCGAAAATACTGGACACAATAGGTGACAATGTGCAACCCTGCTGGAGACCCTACTCCCTCTCTCATTGGCCTCAACCCCCCAGACACCCTCCTCCTGATTTGGCTGTAGCTATCTCAAGAAGTGCAGCAACGAGCTGGGGCCCCAAGATACCCCTAGCAACAGCCCTGCTCGGGAATCCCGCGCCCCCAAGCCTGTCAGGTCACTATGTCCAGAGAGGTAATCCCGGTATACACATACACGCCCAGAGAGGTAATCCCGGTAATCCACATACACGCCCAAAGAGTAAACTGGTTACACATCACATCCAGAGAGTAATACGGTTAACACATACACACCCAGAGAGGTGAATACCGTTATACACACACTACACCCGATCAGAGGTAATACGGGATACACATACAGTCCCGAAGAGGTAATACCGTATAACACTACACACCCTGAGTCGGTAATAACCGTTATACAGCATCACTACAACGCCCAGAGAGGTAATACCGGTATACACATACACACCCAGAGAGTAATACATATACACACATACACGCCCAGAATTTACTGTATACACAATACACACCAGGAGTACTCCAGTATATACATACACGTCCAAGAGGTAATATCGATATACCATACACGTCCGAGACGGTATACCGGTATACATCCACGCCCAAGCAGGTAATACCAGTATACACATACTACGCCTAGAGAGGTAATACCGGTATACACTACACACGTCCAAGAGGTAATCCCGGTATCACATACACGTCCAGAGAGGTACATACCGGTATAACCACATACACTTCCGAGGTAATACCGGTTTCAACATACACGCCCAAGAGGTAATCCGTTATACACATCACGTCCAAGAGTTAATACAGTATACACATACCTTCCATGAGGTAATATCGATCATCACTACACGTCCAGAAGGTCCGATACCCTGAAACAATTACAAAATCAGACTTACACGCCGCAAGATCGTAATAACCAGTATACACATACACGCCCAGAGAGGTAATACCGGTATACATACATAAAACGTACACAGTCCAATAGGTTTAATACCGGTATAACACACACACCACAGAGAGGTATTGTATATTGTATTGTATGTCTTTATTTATATAGCGCCATTAGTGTACTACCTTCAACATTAAGTATATGTGGTATCAAAATAAAATAACAGAAATATAAAAATAACAGAGCATGGAATAGTGCCTTTAGACATCAAGTAACATTTTCGGAAGAGGATCCCTGCCTGCCCGAGGAGCTTACAGCTAATTGGTAGGTAGGGAGAACGTTACAGACCGACAGTAGTAGGGAGTTCTGGTAAGTGCTCTGCAGGGGCCAAGCCATTATGTATCGTGTTTAGAATATCCACAGTGCTATCAATTCTTCTTTAAGAAGCTGTGTTTCTTAAGGTGGGTCTAAAGTGTGATAGATAGGTGCTAGTCGGCTCTGAGGGGAAGGGCTATTCCGAGTGTTTGGGAGACGTCGTTAAAAGGTTTAAGAAGCGGGAGAGGCTTTAAGATACAAAGGGGTTAGAAGAAGACTTCCTTGAAATAACGCAAGAGTCAGGTGGTGCATACGAGAAATTAGGGATGAGATGTAAGGAGGGGCAGAAGAATTAAAGCTTAAACAGTGAGGAGGAATAATGGAGTGTGAAGATGCGGGCATTTGAGCTCGAGCCAGGAGAGGACTTTCATGAGGGAGTGCTGAGACAACTAGGAAAGAGTAGAGTGGATTTCTGCAGCAGCATTTAGATAGACTTGTAGGCGGATGCAGGTGAGAGCATCGGAAGGCCGGACAGCATGAGGTTACAGTATTACGAGACGGGAGAGAATGAGGCCTGAGTCAGTTTAGCAGTCAAACACACATAAACAAAAGGAAAGGGCGTCATCTTCTGTTATATTGCGGGTAATCCGGTAATAATACATAACCGCCCAGAGTAGGTAATACCGGTACTATCACACATACAGTCCAAAGTAATACACTGTATACACATCACAGCCCAAGGGTAATACCAGTATACACAATACACGCCCATCAGAGTACTACCGTTATACCTTACACAACGTCACAGGTAATACGCTGTAATACCACAACCGAGATAGTAAAACACAGACGCGGGTAAACCGTATACACAGCACCTAGCCAGAGATGTAATACCGGTATACACTACAACGTCCAGCAGGGTAATACCAGGTATACCACAGACACGCCCAGATAGGAGGTATCTATACTCACGCAGTTAGTAATCCCGCCACAATCTACACGCCCAGAGAGATATCGTAATAACATCATCGGAATACGTATACACATACACGCCGGGGTACCGTAGATACACCGAGGATAATACCGGTATATACCAATAAAACCCCCCCCCCAAAAAAAAAAAAAAAAAAGAACAAAAACGCCCCCCAAGAGAGTTAATACCGTATGACAACATCACGCCTCCGCGAGAGGATAATACCGTTATATACCATACACCCCCGAGAGTTACTACCGGTAATACACAACAGCGTTCAAATTAGGTAATGCCGGTATACACATACCCGCCCAGAGAAGGTATACTCGGTAAATATCCATACACGCCCAGAGAGGTAATACCGTATAAACGCATAGACGGGTCCCATAGATGAGGTAATAACCGGTATACACATACACACCGCCCAGAGAGGTAATCCGTATAGTATACATACAACGCCTAGAGAGTAATACCGGTATATCCCCTACACGTCCATAAAGGTAATACTGTATACCGTATACATGTACACACCCAGAGGTAATACTGTAATACCATACATTCTCCTAATTAGCTCTAATTTTTTACTGGACAGCGTGTCCAAATACAGGACAGTCCGGTTCAATAGTGGACACCTGGCAACCGTACGTGATACACACACAATTGAATACACCAATATACACAGGCATACAGACCACCCACTTATACACAGGCATATAAACACATCACCCGGCATACAGACACACACTGATACACAGGCATACAAACACATACAACAGGCATACAGATACACACACTGATACACAGGCATACAAACACATA